>CAJQZJ010032173.1:9021157-9231299 GCA_907164525.1 Lophiomys imhausi | reverse complement strand
ATACATACATACATACATACATACATACATACATACATACATACATACATACGGGTTGTATGGTATTAAATGTTCAGTGACAAATGCCTCCCATTTTTAGATGCCTATCTTCAGGTGACAGAAAGGGCAAGGGGTTCTCTGTAGATTCTTTAATGAGCATTTAATTATTCTATGGGTGTGTGTCTTCACAACCTGATTACCCATCCTGCAGCACCATCCCACTGTTTCTTTGTTATGTATTTGAGGGGGTCATAGATATTCACACCATAGAAACTAGTATAGAGAATAATCTGCAAGTCTTCTCTTTCATTCAATAACCTCATTACTCACCACGTCAATCACAGACCTCTTCAATTGTTCAGTTCAGTCTCTGAAATTCATGAACATGTACCATAATAACCCCTGCTACCATGTCTAATCTACAGTGATGCCTCACTTTGCTCCCTTTCCTTATCCGTACTTTCATAGTGTATGTGTGTTGCTAGGGGTTGAATTTATGGACCCATGCTAGGCAAACACTCTACCACTAAGATATATCCCCAACTCTTCATTATTTTTACTGTTGAGATACAGGCTCTTTAAGTTAACCTGCCTGACCATGACCTTAACTCTGTAGTCCCAGACAGGCCTTGAACTTGTGCCCTTCTAGTTTCAGCCTTCCAAGTAGCTGGGATTATGGACTGTGACGCCACCCCCAGTTTTTAGAGCATTTTGAATGAACATTGGGTCACACATGTTTTCTAGTTGAAGTCATCCAGTGTTTCTCCATCATGCTATATGATGCTCTAACTTCTTAGATTTCTCAGTACTTTGTAGCCTTGCTTTTTGTTTCTTTTCGTCTTAAGCTCTCTCTGTTCTTCTCTATGCTTTCTTCCTGAATCTTTAGTCAACATGGGATATATTGTTTTATTGTTATTAAGGAAATTGTTCTGAAAAGGGGTCAGAAGTTGTATAATTCAGAAAAGATATACATATATTTATTTATTTGCAGTTAAATTCTTGTTTGAGTGTGAGCTTGATTGCTTCATATATATCAAATTATCATCTATAACTTCAGGGTCTACAAGTGCCCAAGTTACTAAAAGGAAACTGTATACAGGAAAGAGATAAGATAAATAAGAAAAACTTATTTTTCAGTATGGAACTGGGTGCTTTTGATGTTCTTATCACACTTAAATGAGCTACAGTTCTTGGGAAAGGACATTAAAAATTGCTAGAAGATCAAGGAGGGCTCCATGTTCAACAAAGGCCATGAGTTTTTTTATATAAATGATGCTCTGGAAAAATTAATGTTTGAGGAGCTAAATGATATCTGTCCAGGTGATGTGTTCTCCTGGTTTTGAATCAGATAGGTAAGGTGGGAGATATTATTCACTGGGTCTGTTTGGCTTCCTGATGTCCATTCAGCATGTAAGTTTGCATTGAGAATATTGCTAACTTACATGCAAACATGAAAGAGTATATCTCTAGGTATTTTTGGATTTTATATCAACAATGGTGTCCTGGCTCCCCTACTAATAGCCAGTTCAGAGAAATTGATGTTCAGCCTGTGAAAGTGCAACTTGTCCAAGCTAAGACTGATTACATTTCTGCTTAGATGGGACAAAATTGTTACACTGGTGAATACTAAAACTTGGAGGAGGATTTGGATATGGGTGTGGTAGACAAGTCTCTTAAAGAAGGTTATACTTTGATGACAAAGCACAGTGAAAAACCATGGAAGGATGCTGCAAGTTGGCCTAAATAAAGTCTTCTTGGGGAACAAGGGTTAAAAAAAAAAAAAAAGGCTTAACAGGCAATCATTGTGCAGAAAGCCTGGTTGTGAGTGAGATTTTCAATGAGTATGTTGTTGGGAAATTTGATGTTTGAGTTTGATAATAAGGGTTAGTTCACTGGTTAACCACAGATGTAACCCAGGAAGAGAGACAAGATTATTTTTAATGACTATCCATTTGTTTTGCTCAGATTACTTACTCAGAAAGGTAAGACCTACCTAAAGGTAAAGACCTACCTAAAGCAATGTCTGGGGACTGTGCCTGAGTTAACTATTGTTCTATAACCTAAAACTGTCAGACATTTGCCAACATCTTCAACACAACCCCTGCTGACCTGGACCCGTGGGTGAGATAGGACATTTCTTATAATATTGCCAAAATGGATCAGCATGTGGTCTATGGAAAAGAATGACAGGGTTGATGCAAAGGAATGAATCCAAGTCTACTTTCCCTCCTTATTACTTCTTATTGCTGTCAATTACCAACATACTGAACAAGCATTGGTAGCTCCATAGGGACCTCTATCTATGTTCTGGTTGGCACTGAACAGAGTATGATTAAGGCCTTCAGAATGATTTGCTATGGCATATATTGTGGCTTGTCCTGAGAAAAAACTCAATAATTTAGATTTTAAGGGTGTCTTAGACAATAAAACCATAGAGGAATTATAGTCCATGTTGTCTCACCCAAACTAGTTATGGAAGTTTTTTCTGATTCTTATCAATGGGACAAATGGAAAGAGTACCTGCCATGGCTCCAGGGTCAGCAAAGAGGCCATTAGACTGAGAACACTTGCTGATATTAAAGGGTAGAACCTCTACTAATGGTACCATAGGAGGCTTATAATCTACAGTGAAGTAGAAATGGACCAAGAAGACTCCTAAGACATTAGGTTCATAACCTCACAGCTGACAACATGTCCAGCTAAAACTGTTCATGACAAAATAGCTGATGTGGAGGGTGCTGTTTCCAGAAACCAATGCTGTGAGGACTCATAATGCCCACATTTGGAACGGGGTGAATAAGATTCTTCTTCCTTTTTTTTTTCTCTAATAGGAGAGAGGGCACTAGAAACTGCATCCAGCAACTGTTAAAAGTCTGTAATCCAACTGTACGTCTTTACCTTAAGCTCTGTTCACAGCCAGTTGGGGCCACAAAGAAAACTTCGTTAAATAGAAAAGTTTTGAAATCTAATAGAGAAGGAAACAGATTCACAGCCAGGTCATAAATATCATAATGACAAAAAGCATTATATGCAAACCTCTGACATTTTAAATTTAACCAAATTAAACCTAATGCTGTCAGAGACCAAAATATTGTTTATAAATAAAACGCATTGGCTTAGACATTTCTTGTTGTCCTACTGACATATGTAGTAAATACCTACAGATCGCCTATAAAACTGGAACATACAAAGTTATCTGATTTAAGCTCTTTTTCTTGGGACAGAGAAATGCCTTCATCAGTTAGTGCAGATTGTTATTGATTCTTCCAGGAAATCTTGCAACTTTTTTTTTTGGCAGTGTACTCCAAAATTTCAACATCGAGGCCAGGAATTTATTCCTTATGTCTAACCAAGCTTTCTTCTCGCTATTCTAATTTTAGTATATTTCTCTCATTGTTTCCTTGGTCATCATCAGGAATATTTAGTTTGTTTTTTCACTCACTGTATCACTTTTTTATTAAATGTCTTTATAGTTATTTCTTTTCCAGTCTATACAATCCCATATTGGTTCATCTTTTCTCTAAACAATACTGTTCATATATTGCATTATATATAACTATTTTTCATGCTTTTATGTCTTCTCTCAAATTTGTTTATTCTTTTAATGTACAAAGACAAACACTGGTACCAGTGTCAGAGTAAAGGGTTGCTTCTTGCTCCTGCAAGTTACTCTGCTTTTAATACACCAAGTGTCCTGTTCCCTATCCATCTCCAATAACATTAGCTTCAAAGCATTTGTTCAGCAGTCATGTGAAGAGTCAGCTTGCGAAAATAACAAAAGAAGTTTGGATGATCATCAGTTCCCAACAGACACTTGGTAAGAACAGGCAGCTGGAGTTAGGAGCCAAAGGGCTAGACATAAAAAGGTTTTTAAAACCCAAATTAACATATTCTCATGCAAGTTAGGAAGACGGTAAGAGTCTAAGGTGCTGTTCTTGACTAACTTGTTGGCACTGAGTACAGGAGGGAGAGCAATATGACAGATGGAGTTTTGTCCTCAAGCCTTTGACTATGAACAGGAACATTTACTCTCTGCTCTGAATCTGTGGGATTTGCTCACAAATCTTATCCTACATCTGAGGGGTTCTACTTGGCCTAGCATGGCTTGATGTGTCCTTTTAGTTTATTGTAGTTTTGGGGGATTACTTGGTTATCTTCTCTGGATAACAGTAACATGTTTTGTGGATATTATATTGTTAAGTTTATTCATCTTGTTTTTTTTTTTAAGCAACTAAATATAAGACATGAGCTTCTTCTATGTTAAGGGTTCAATCCCCTCACCCCAGCACTAGACAAATAAGAGGCATGGAAAGTTTTTTGAGAGCAAGGAAAAGGTGATAATTGGTAAAATTGTGGCCACAAAGAGGCTGGAGTTCTGCCATTGGGTATTCAAAACCCATATTTCTGACTGTATCTTTAGAAATAGTCAAGGTGATATCATTAGCTATTATTATTATCATATAACATTTGAATATGCATTTCAGTTCAGTTCAGTAGAAAAGGCTCAAATTTCATCTCCTAAAAGAAAAATGACCAGAAACTTAAAACAACAGCAACATCATCATCAACAACAACAAACCAATAGGAACACCTGGTTAACATAGGAAATTTACATACTTCTGAGATTTCATGATGGGTTTTACTTTGTATACTGTTTTGTTTTGTCTTGTTTATTTGGCATTTTTCAGTCTTTATAGACATTTGTTATTATGAGGACATACTTAAAGGAATTCTGTCTAAATTAGTGAACCATTTCTAGAAAAATGTTTTGAAATTGTGTGCACTTACTTTTGCTTAGAATGATGGATTTTGATTATAAGTATTGATGTAAGAAAGTTCTCATTAGCAAATAAAGATGAAAAGAATACAAATTGAACAAAGTACACTGAAACACATTACAAGTAGGACAAAAATCCTTTATATGAATAAGACAAACTCACTCACAGAAAATGATTTCTTTTTTTCTCTTTTACTCTCTAAAAATTAAAGGAGTGGGACAATTCACATATATATTTATTATTGAGAGAAATTGGGTCTTATCACAAAAGAGAGAAAGAAAGTATTGTCTTATACTCTTACGGTTATCTCCTTTTTATTTTGAAAATGGAGATTGAGCTAGAAATGTAATCAGTGTTACACCAACTAAATAAATTCATTTTTATCATATTCACAGATTACATATTCATTAATTCAAATATAATTATTTCCTTTTAAGTGACATTAGTGTGTGTGCGCTGACACTGTCACTGGTGAATAGTGAGAAACGGACAGGCAAGCAGATGGTTATTTTGTGAAGAGCTGAGCTCTGGTCAAGGGGCAAGAATCTGTGTAACAATTGTATTTGCTCTTCAGGATGCTGTTGCTAGAACCCAGGAGGTAATTCTTCATTAAAAAAAATTTTTTTTTTTGCAAACACACAAATTGCTCTGTGGTAATGCTGACCTTGTTCTTCAATCAGGGAGACCATAGAATTTTAGAATTGGATGGTTAGACTCTGGGACTGGCGAAGACATTAGAAACCAAATAGTCTCATATATAGAGCCATTGAGACCAGAAAGAACACAAATCACTTTTCCAGAGTCTCAGCATGAAACACTAGAGAGACCTGGTATTCCGGTCTCTTGGTATTTAGTAAAGAGCTGGCTTTCTTCTACCAAGAGGCTTGAAAGTTTCATCTCTGTTGACCTAGAGATAAGTAAGTGCATGAAGATTAGCAAAAGGTTCCAATTATATTTACAAAATATTTCCATTAATGAGGGCTCTTCAACATAAGTAAGCCTCTTTTAAATAGCATGCCATTTTGATTACTCCTTGTTCTACTTCCCAAACTTTGTTATACTATTGTTTAATGTTAGCAATTATTGTTAGTTTATTTGTTTGTTTATTTAATGTTTAATGCTATGGTTCTGAATACCAAACCCTTGGTCTTCTGTTTTCCTGGTAAGCATTCTGCTACAGTTGATCTATATAACCAGCCCTGTTAGTTATTTTTGATCTACACAATTTATTTATGCCAATGTAATTTCAAGTTGTAGTGTATGAAACTTTTGCCCAATTTAAGGTTTTAATTTTCTGAACAGTATTAGTTCAGAAAGAATGCAAAATAAATTCTCAGTGTCTATGTTGAAGGACAGATCCACTGGCAAAACAAAGAAAAGTTTATATTATTTAATGATTATATAAAAATAAATTTTAATAACCTTTGTCCTAGTTGGTTTTAATAGTCTACTTGGTATAATCTAGAGTTATCTGAGAAGGAAGTCTCAATTAAGTGATTTCCTGGATCATATTGGCCTGTGGGGGATTGTTTTGATTGTTATCTGATGCAGAAGCACCCACTCCACTGTGGGAAATCCCATTCCCTATGCAGGTGGTACTTGACTATATAAGAAAGTTAACAAGCATGATTTAGAAAGCAGTATTAATGTTACTGACTGAGTATGTGCTCTGGCATCCCTCAATAATCTATGATCTGGAAGTAGAAGCCAAATAAATCCTTTTCCTCTCTGAATTTCTTTGGTATGAATGTTTTTATCATAGCACTGAAACTGCAACCTTGTTAACAATGATATTTATTAATAACTATAAATTGTTATACTAGGCCAGTGGAGTAGCCGATGACTGCGGGAGAGGCCAGCAGACCTGGCAGGGCAGCCCCTGGGACTTGCCAGAGGCCAGCAGGCCTGGCTTGCATGGCTTGCCTTACCTGGCAGCCTGACCTATCCTGGGTATAAAGTCTTCACCACCCTTGAAACCACAACTCTATTAACTCATGCATTTGTTAGTAACCATAAACTGTTATGTTAGGCCAGTGTAGCAGCCAGCAGCCTGGAGGGAGGTTAGCAGGCCTGGCTCCCCTGACTTATCTTAGCTGGAGGCTTGAAACCCATGGTGGGCTTCTCACAATAATTAAATACACCAAGACTTTTTAATGTTTCAATGCTTAGGCCTTACTTGAGGAGATTCTCAGCTGGAATCGTACCACCTAATCCCAACTAGCCATGTGGCTTGCTATACCTTCAGAGCTCACACTGAGACATGCTGCTATTGCTTCTGAGTCCTGGCGGGAGGAGAGCTTCCTCTGTGTAAAAACCCAGAACACCTTTCTTCATCCCCAGAAGTACGACCTTTCTATACTCTTTCTGCTCAGCTAATTGGCCATCAGAGACTTTTATTAACCAATCAGAGAGTGCCTCAGAAAGGGCAGTAACCAGATCTGTGATCACTGAAATCAGCCTCTGAGAACCAATGCATTGGATCCTCCTCCAACATAGCACCAAAAGTGGAACTAGACCAACTTTAAAGTGAAAAAAAAAATATGTGTGAGTCTAGGGATATGGTTTAGTATTATAGAACTTAGTGCTTGCTAGGATGTGAAAGGCTCTGGGTTCAATTTCTAGAACTGTGAAACAAACAAACAAACAATGACAAAAAGGAAACAAAGAAAAATAGAAACTGTATGATCAATTTTGATTTTGATTAAATATTGTTATATTTTTAAATAGTCAGTAATATATCACTTCCTCTCTAATTGCCTTTAATGTAGTCCCCCAGTACTTTTCCTTGCATGCTCCAGACATCTTCATGTTTACAGAAAATGAAGGGTTAATGACAGGCACCAGAGTCTTCTGAAGATCCTACACCTTAGGGTTTTCAGGACTCCTGGTGCACAAGATTACTGGATATAGAATATTTTAGGCAAGTTGACAAAAACTGTCTTTTGTAAATAGCATGAATATTTCAATAGAAAAGATGAGACTGATTACTGGATAAATATTTTAGTTTCTCAACCAATGTGATTCACTCAGTTCTTTTCCTAATGTTGTGTTGGATGATTGACTAAAAGGTTCCTCAAGCACCTATAATCACATCATGCAACATTGCATTTAATGGTCTATCCACAGCTCTGGCCACTTTCAAATCCCAAGAATATTTTCTCTGTCCTCATCCTCATTTTTTTTCCTGAGACATTTGACACAATTGACTGATCCTTATTTTGAAACTTACTCTGATATCTCAGAAATCATTGCTTTAGTGTTTCCTGATCGAGTGTTATTTCTCACTATCATTCATGGTATTCTTTTATTCTGTTATCCTTCAAGCCTGGTGCTTTTCAGGATCTCTTCCTTTCCTTGTTTACAGGATAACCAACTCGTATCCACCACCTTAACTGTTTCCACAGCTACAAACTGACCACTGCCCTATCTGTACCTCTTCCTCAGGTCTCCCCTTCATTTTCCTCCCACAATATTTTATCAGGCTTCTCAAACTGAGTGAGTTCCTCACCCCAACATCCATATCTAACTAATCTTGAGGAAATGATGTTTTTTTTTTTTTATGTTCCTCAAGTGGATGCCCTCATATCTGTTCGACTACCTCACTGTAATTATTAGTTCAGGCTTTCATCTTTATTTTCACTTCTTTCATTCCAGTAAGCTTCAAACAAAACCACAGTGTATTTACCTGTAAGTTCTGGGCCTTTGTCATCTCTGTTCCTAGCTCTCATGGCATCTGTTATATGAGATGCCACATTCAAGACTTCACTGGTTCTGGATGTTCATCTTGTATGAGGATGAACGTTCTAACCCAAACTCTTTTGCATTTGACTTCAATGCTCTCATAGTTAATCTTTTATCACTTGACACTTGAGAATAAGGCTCATGATCTTTGAAGTCTTGGTGGTCAGTATACATTCAGTATGGGCAGCCTAAAAGCAAGTTTGGCCTACAGTAAGCATCTTGCTGTAAATGACCAGCTTTGAAAAAGTTCCTCTGGGAATCGAATCAATCTTTGTGAGTAGGGACATCTTGCACTGCTGCTTTCCAGGAAGCTGCCAGATGGTGCACAAAAAAGCATCCCTATTTAAAATCCTTTGAAAGGTGTCCTGGGAAAAATGTGGGCAAGCATTCAAATCAGATCAGTAAGTAAAACAGTGGCTAGGGGAAGAGCATCATTTAACTCACCTACTCCACACTAGTTCTTGTACTAACATCTGAGCAAGACAGATACCCCAGTTAATGTTAGTTCTTAAGCTCTGACTGTTAACTCCTAAGAGGCCTCTCCCGTAAGCAGGCTAGCAGCAACCTCCCAGCCTTCAAAGGATATCACAAGGGTACTACCCCTGCTGCTCAGATGATTTTCATTAAAGAAAGAGTAGTGGATGGTGGCAAGGTAGTTCTTGAATATAAATAAGTTTTGGATGATAAAAGGTCACTATATGAGAATGCATGAAAACAATGCAGGACAATGAAGGGACTCACTGTGAGAACAAAGGTCTCAATGTCTCTTTCACTAAGGTTTTCACTGAGTCGTCTTCAGTCTTTCATGTGACCACATCAAAGGGACTTTGGATGGTAGCAAAAGTTGGATGCAAGATACGTTCATCTCCATAAACATAAGATTCTAGGAAGTTTCCCAGGACTGGGAAGATCAAGGCACACTAATAAATCTCTCCAATTTGGGGGACTAAATTACCATAAAGGAAAATGGGTAAAATGTTCAGAGACCTGCTTTCAAGGGCATAAGAAAGCACAAATACTTATAATTTCTTAAAATTATAAAATAAAGAACATTTATATTCACCCAAAGATGAAACCAAAATACTGTAAACATAGTGTAACTAAGATTATTATTATACTGCTGTTTTGTTAACCCCTAGCACATAAACAGCTAAACACTCTACTTTTTACAAGAAATTGAATTTCTGTTCTCCATTTTGAAGAACTGAAGATGCAATTAATTTTCTTTTTTTTTGTGCTGGATTTGGGGGGACAGGTTTTAATGCATTCACTTTTTTTTTTTTTGGTCTGGAAGGAAGATTTATCACAGGCTGAAGGGGATTTGGGCATTGATTCCCAGACATAGATTCCTCTGAGTTCTCTTCCAGAATCCCGCTGCAGATGTGAGAGCTGACCTGAGATGGGTCTGCTGTCTGGGGCTGGGTGGCTCACTGGCCATCTGTGAGTAATTATGCATAATATCCATACCTGGGAATGGGAGTTGTTTTATTGCCAGATGTGAACACTAAAAAACAACTTTCAGAAAAACTGGTGAAAAGCCAGCTAGCTGATGAAATGGTATTGCTTTCCCTGAAAAGAAAGAAAGAAAGAAGGGAAGCTTAGAGAAAATCAATTACTTTATCATAAAAATAGTGAATTCTTAATAAATCTAGTGAGACTTGTTAATGGAAACATTTCCTTCATGGAAAGGTAGTTAGTAAATTCTCTCCCAGAGTATGGACAATGAAAAACATTTCCTTCACTTCACTCCCAGAGTATGGACAATAAAAAACATTTCCTTCACTTACTCTTCTATTTAAATTTGACGTGCCAGAAACTTTTTCTAGCAATCATGGCTCATCCCCTCATAGGTCACCTCACAAAATTGAAGCAGGTAAACATCCGTTTAATATGTTAATCTTTTATCAAATACAGTTCACTGTTTGGGGTGGATATTTTTGCCATCTTGCCATAATATAAAATTATCTAGGATGAGGGTCTCAATGGGGGATTGTCTGAAGGTTTGTCTGTGGCATGTGGGAAAGGAATTGAGGTGGGAAGAGCAAGCCTGGAAGTAGGTGGTACCGTTCCCTGCAGTTGGTTTCTTGACTGTGTGAAAAAGATGAGCTGAGTGAAGCACAAACGAGCATGTATTCATCCCCCCCCCGCCCTGGACCGTGAGTGTGACTCATTTCTTCAAGTTCTTACCACTTGTGGACTGCCTGTTGTGATGAACTATAACCTGGACTTTGAGCTAAACTCTTCCCCTCTAAGTTGTTTTTGCCCAGGATATTCTGTCAGAGCTACAAGAAAGGAGACAAGGACACTGCCATTTACATAAAAAAAGTCATATTGGGAAAGTAGCCCCAGAATGTACGAATATCACCATACTTTTTCTGTCAGGGGGAAAAAAAGTCTTTTGATCCCCTGTGCCTTTGGTTTCTGCTTTTTCGTAAAGTTTCGTCCTCCAATCCAATTGAAGACACACCCTATATTGCTTTGCCTCTATTATATCCTGCTCTCTACTCACCCGTTTATGACCTTTTACATTGATGTTTTGAGAAAAGCATGAGGAAAATAAAGGGACTCCACTAAAGTGAAGTCACTTTATGCTTAATCTCTTAATGACTTTTATTTTCTCTTCAATACAAAGAACTTTCCCTCAAAAATCACAAATGCACAGTTATGAGAAAAATTTATTTAGAGTACATAATTATACTGTATTTCTCTTTGAATATGAAAATATTTAATCAAGAGACTTGTTAAATCAGAGATCATACAAATTAACATAATATTCATGTTTAATAATTTCTTTAAAAGAGGAAAACTACTTTTTTTTTATAAATACTTTATTTTTTTTTCTTCAAGTTACATCTCAGTCACAAACCCCTCCCTATCCCGCCCTTCCACCCTCTTCCCCCCAGAAGTTTCCCCTTTCAGTCCAACAGATGGTTCCTTCTCTTATAACAGTAAGTATTATACAAAACAACAGATATAAATATGCCACATTTATGAGAGTAAATTGGCCCAGTATACCTTCCCAATGTCCAGTTTATACATATTTGGCCCCTGACTTTAACATTCTACTATCTAACCATCTCCATGTGTTTAAAGGTCTATATCTGACTCAACATTCATATTAACTTGCAACACACTTTTAAGAGTATCTTCTTAGATCTATAACACCCTCTTGATTCCTAAACAACTCAAAATTTAACTATGAGACTCTAGCTGTCTATTCTTCAACCACCTCAGAGACCTGAGAGGGATAAATATATCTGATTATATAGGAAGTGCAGGGCCTGCAGCTTCCAAAACTAAGAAAGGACATACCAATGACTGCCTGGACAGTTCCCATTTTCTCTCCATACATTCCTGCATCAGTCTTCAGCCCTTGGGTCTTGTAGAGCAGGGATTATGAAGGACTTACCTACCCTGTCTTGGCAGAGTTAGGCTGTCGACTTCCCTGCTACCAAGTTTTGTCCTTTTTGGACAGCAGTCTGTCTGCAGTTGATGCAAGGGGTTTTTTCATGCCAAGAGATAGGCTTGCCATTAATTCAACCATCTTACAGTGGAGGTTCTTCGATGCTTATCTTCTACTTGGAGTAGAATAGGGGGTGCTGTCAGGCGCTGATATGTCTCGATATCAAAAAAAAGAAAAGAAAAGAAAAGAAAATCTTAATTTAAGATAACATCTTTGAATGCCATATTCTGCAGATCTCTTGGGGTGTTTGAAGATGCCCTATCCATCTCTTGTATTTATATAAGCAAATGTTGCTTGTCTCTTAGCAACTTGATTACTGGGTAGTTTAGAGAATATCTGTGATAGACTGTCATAGTAGCTAACAAAGTGACATGTTTGCATGACTAGGAGTTTGTTTTACTTAACTATCCTAGACCGTTTTAGATGGTTGGTATCAAGAGGCCAGAGCTTCACATTTTATTTTTAGGTATCTCTAGGTATGATACCATTAGGAAGCGTTACCTTTAATTTTGTATCAATATACAAAGATCTATTCAATTGTGGTTAAATATACTCTTAATTATGTATCAATATACAAAGATCAATGCCTATGTAGCTCAATACAATCTTAATATTACGTCCATATACAAGGGTCAATACCATTGTGGCCAACTGTAATCTTAATTTTGTATCAATATACAAAGATCAATACCGTTGTAATCCAATACAATCTTATTTTTGCACAATAAACAATGGTCAATACCACTTTAGCCTAATAAACTACTAATTTTGTATCAATATACAAAGGTATGTGAAATAAAAACTTGTAATCATTAAGGGAACAATCGATATGTGTTTCATATTTTACATGTGAATCAGCTCCATAAAGCCATATGATTTCATCAGAATAAAAGGAAATTAAAAGTAAGAAAGAATATCTGTGGAATGAGACCAAATGCTTGTATTTACAAGCATGCATGCACATGTACACACACATTCATGCACGCGTGCACGCACACACACACACACACACCCCATACACAAAAATGTTCAAGTCAATATTAAATTTATTTTGGTTTATGAACATTTAGCAATAGTATCACAGAATTCGACTGTGGGTATGCTATAATGGGGAATGGGATACCTTTTTCAGGGTAAGTGGGCATATATACTTGTGGTGGATAGTGTTTTCTTTTGTGTAGGAACTGGTTTCAGTGTACTACAGTGTTTGTTTTATAAGGGATTGCTTTGAATTTGTTTCTAGTGACTAGAGGTTTATTTTCCAGATGATAAGTTTTGTTTTAATTATCGGGGAATGTCCATGGACATTGTCATATTCTCACTGTCCTTGTACCCTGACATGATCTGTGCTGACTCTTAATGTTTTTATGGCTTACTAACTCTATTTCTGGGCCTTTTGATATCTATTTAAATCCAGTTACCAAATAGCTGGTAATTATTATTTTAAGTATTTGCCATGAAGCCACAGATGAGTGAGGGGAGAAATCGCTGCCTTCTCCCTCATTGTCTTTTAACACTTCCCATCATCCCATGTAGATAAATAAAATGGAAGCTGAGAACATCTGGAAACAATCAGTAAACAACAGTTTGGAAATTTCTGCTTCATTTAGACATGACATACTTCAGAAAAAACCTATTCGCAGGAAAATTAAATTTACATTTTTTATTTCATTTAGAAAATCCATCTATTTGGCATCTCCAAAAACCATTAACTTCCCGTTTCTATTCTCACCATCTTTATCATTGATTGTACTTTGCCTCCCCCTCCTCAAAATGTACACATCTGGTCTCCAGTCATACATTGTTTATTCTTAAAACTTAGAATAGGTACTCTATTTCTCTGCCCTTCATAAGCCTCCAAGGTCTCCTAGTGTGTGAAGGAAAAGCAAGGAGCCCACTGATTTCAGAATCAGCAAACTTCACAGATTTGGGTCCTCTGACTTCACCTTGCCCCATCTCTTTAGGGAACATGCAGTCCTTCCATCCATGATTTTCTACTTCACTGTTAGTGTTTTCTTTTTGCCTCCTTCCTCAGCCCACCTCCTTCCCCATCATCTTCCTTTGATCACAGTTATGTTCTTCTTCTCTTCCTCTTCTCCATTAATATTTTGTTTTTAATTTTGATATTGTATTCTATCTTCAAATGACACCTCTGTCACTCCTTCATCTATTACAGCAAACTGGCACTGCTTTTGGTCCCTGTAATCCCTTGTTCATATGTTTACAATATATCTGCTCTATTTCTTAACGTAAAGGTAGTGTCTCATCACTATATTCTGCTAGGCTTTCATTTATGAGCACTGTCTCCATATCTCAGTCATCATTGTGATGGGATTTCAAATCACAGTGGAAAAAAAAAACTCGAGACAAATCTGTGAGGGACTTTCTAGGTTGCGCTAGTTAAGGTGGGAAGATCTACCCTCACTGTGAGCAGCAGCAGTCTGAGCCATGCACTCTGTAAAAAGGAGAAAGTGAGCTGTTCCCTAGCTTACATTACTTTCTGTCTCCTGATTATGGATCCATTGTGATGGTATGCTTCAGGCTCTTGCCACCATGACTTCTCAGTCATGATGGATTAGACTCTCTAACTGTGAGCCAGTAAGCCTTTCTATCTGCAAGTTGCTCATGCCAGGCTGGCATTTTTTCACAGCAATGAGAAAGATAAACTAACACAGCATTGTATCTAACAACACCCAGTATTGTAGTGTTTGTCTAAGGCAAACTGAGTAAAAGTAAAAAGAAAAAGGAAGCAATGCACAGATGATCCTGTGCAAAAAAAAAAAAAAAAAGTGTGAATTGCCAGACTAAGTATGTCAGGTTTAGAATGGCTTAATGACTCTGTTGAATAACACAGTGGCATGTGGCTCTTAACAGAAGCTAAATTAAATACAAGACAGTTGTTTTGGTAACAGAAAACTCGGGCTTGTAGTTTGGAAACAATATAGGAATTTCTGTAATCTTGTACAGGCCACTATTAAAATATAATTTATAATTAAAAAAGTATTCTGTGCCTTTTGAATCTATGCCTGTGTGGAGTGACCTATCTGGCTCAGAAATGATGGGTAGATGCTATTCTCAGGACTTTGGTCTGTGAACCTAAGCTTCAGTTAAATTTATGGCATTGTAGGGTACCAAGATTGTATAGATGATATTCTAAACTGGGGTCTATGGTGGCTAAGACATAGGAACTGGGAGTATGTGCATGACAATTTGTGAAGAGTTTTCCAGGACCGTACAGTCGTTAAGTGGCCTCCAGCAGTTCTAGCTTATATTAATCACTAATGTTCTAGTCCTCCAATGACTGAGGTATTTATGCCAACGAATCGAACTAAAACAGGACCAGCATGGTGCACTGTTCGTGTGGTACACTGGCTAGTGTTCACAGACAATGACCTATTATTATCCAGAGGTGAGTCAGGGTGTTTTATGTTTCTAAATCTTTAAAATGATTCTTTGTGTTGCTGACACCCTTTGCAGCTTCTTCTCCTCCTTGAGGAATATTGATGTAGTTTCAGATGATTTTATTTTCAATTTCTTCCCACTCAAAGGCTGTATTATCTTATGCAAGTTGGGACTCTTAGGTTTACTTGAAATTCATATTTTATGAACTGAATGGGCACAGTAAATTTGCCTCACAAGACTTCATATCTAGTAAAAGTGTCACTTCAAAATGCAGTAGCTCCTTATAAAGGTGCATAGATCCAGTTTGATGACTAGAGTACAAAAAGAAGTGCAAGAGTAATGGATGTATGTTGGTACCTACAATCCAGAGCCAATCAGACCAGCATCCTTCTATTCGTATATCTTTAATGAGTACTTTGACCCTTTGCCTCAGTGACTGTATGTGTAACTGCTGAAATCTATTGCCAGCCAGCTTTCACCCAAATTTGATCCACTCCCAAACATTTTTTTTTTCCTTCATAAGGTGGCTTACATCTTGGAGCCAATTCCTTTATGTAGTCTAGGCTTCATCACAATGCTTTTAAGCCCTTGATTAAAAACTACAAGTCTTTAAGGGCTATGTCATAATTTATACATAGATCGTACATACCAACAGAAGTGTAAATGTGATGGAGAATCCATGCCATGTTAGTGTGTAAATTTCCATTTTAGCTTCTTTACTTTACATCACAGAAACAAACACATTGCATACCTGAAGGAATTTGCTAAATGGTACTGAGTAATCTCAATGTTGAGTTCATCTAAAACTTCTCTTCATTTAGGGCATTTTTCTAATTTGGAGTAAGAAATCTTCATGTTATAAACACTATTTGTTCATCTGTACATGGAACTTTTGGCATTTCAGAACCAGTGAGTGGGTTACTAAATGCCTTTCAATTCTAGAAGTGAAAGAATCTTTGGGAGCAATAGTTTTTGTTTTATAGTCTCCAGGGATAAAAGTTTTATAGGAGCCATGAATGGTTTATCTGTAGCTTTGTGGAAATGATGCAATCCAGAAATGTGGACACCTAATGTATCTGCCTAAGTTGTTCCCTTAAGGAATATTTTGCTTAACATGACTAAATAAAATCATTAATTTTTCAAATTCTTCTAACTGATGAGTTGAGAGCATAAATATACTGCTTCAAAGTTGTAGTCCTGGGTAATTTTTCCTCATATCTTCTTTATTCTAATGATTCACTGATGACAAAAGACAAAATATCTCACATTGTTGCACAGATTAGAAGTATAAGCCACTTTGTGATCACCTAGCAGTTGTGAAGTAACTACGAATATGATAATATTAAAATTTATATATATTATAATTTTGATATAAGTAGAACATAAAGTAAGGGAAAGGTGAAGTATGAAGAAGGAATAATCTAAGTAAGAACACCATTCATGGTATTAGTTATTGACATAAAATGATGTATTTAACAAATTTACAAGTAGCTAATACAACTAAAGTTTTCTTTGCTTGGATAATGAATCAAGTTTTCATTAAAAATGGATATTGGTGTATATTACATTCTAGGAAGTCCTTTTTTGTAAGAGTTACAATGTATACACATTTATGAGAAAGTAAAAATTAATTATTTATACAAATAAGTTAAAGTGAGCAGCCTAATATAAGTTAAAAAAGTAGATTTTCCAACTTCTCTTTCTAAATCGTGGATTTTTTTGTGGTAGATAAAAGTACAGAAAACTTAACTATTACTGGAAATTTAAAATTGAAGCAGGGTATCATGGTCAGAATGAGTATTCTAACCATAGAGAAATTGGCTGAAATGTACAGACTTTGGGTCTGGGAAAGGATTTTTTGGGTGATTATATTAATATAATTGTGTGATTTTTTTATTTGTAGATTCATTACAATAAAGGGATTTTCTATAATAAAAAATAAATCCTGGAAATTTAGTTTGATATTTTAACATTATAGTGCTAATGAGGATTTTGAGGCATTATATATCAAATCTAGATGAATTCAGATCTCTTAAAAGTGTATATAACGTTAATTTCTTTTAATATGTTAATATATGAAAGTACATTACTGACTCTTTTCTGAAGGTTGCAGAGAGGAACTCAGTGAAGGAGGATCCTCTTTCCCATTTGCTTCCTATTGTCATAAAGAGAGAGATCTGTTAGTGTAGTGACCTTGGCCTCTTTCCCACCAATTTAATGTTAAACTGTGAAAAAAACAAAACAAAACAAAAACACAACTGTCTTTGACATCAGAGTCCAGTTCCTCTATTGTACCCTTGAAATATCCCTCTTTTCCTTCTTATTGCCATTGAGTGAACATAAGTGGCCATTCTTGGATAATGAGTATTGTTAATTCTGTAGATTTAACTTTTTTTTTTTTTTGGTGTTTACCTATGTAGGAACAGGGTTGGCAAGTTCTTTTACTGACTTTACAGAAGCAAATTCACAATTTTCAATCAGCTTTAAATAATAAAGTCAATATTTTTATTTTCACTTCTTTCTTTTTTTGTCTTTTTCCTAAGTTAATCCAAATTGATAAAAGACAAGAAAAATTGTTTACAATATTTCCTGAAAAGTGTATGTCCATAGCAGTAACATCTACCTGATGAATATTCTAATGAGTATATTTATTGATGTAATATTATTATTATACCTAGATTAAGATAGACATTTTCACTGGAATTATTGGTAGTTGAATAAAAGTCTATGATGCTATTACATGGCATCTTATAAGAATTCTGAACCAAGAAATCTACATGGTTGTAGTTTATTTGTCTTGTTAGCATATGTATAGTTTTGTCTCTGACACAAAATGTAGGATTTCATAGAACACATTTTCTTTTTATACATTTCTTTTTTAATTTTCTTTCTTCTCTTCTTGTAACATATAGCAACTAAAACATAAGTTAAGGAATAGGTTGGGGAAATCCACATAAGCCTACAAAATATAGTAATGGTAAATATAATACAAAATTATGATGACTTATTTGTTCTTTTGTGATGAGAGCAAAGCTCTTTGCTCTCATGTTCATTTCTCATTCTGGACACACACACATGCACATAATCTCCGTTTCAAGACTTCTGAATGTCTATGAAAATTAATTAATGATGGGGGATGCACTGCAGTGATAGAGCAGTTTCTTAACATCTAGAGGGTCCTGAGTTCAAACTCTATTACTTTGAAACAAAGAATAACAAACAACATACAAACAGAACTCAGTACAAACAGACAAACAAACAATGCTTTGACCAACTACAAACAGAACCCAGTACAAACAGACAAACAAACAATGCTTTGACCAACTACAAGAATACAGACATGATGAAGCAGATAACAGTTATAATAAATAACTGGGAGTCAGTCTGGTATCATGTATGAATATTGAATTTTCCTTTAATTTCTATAATGTTTAGTTTAAATATAACTTAATGCAAATGTGGCCAGAGAAAAACTTGTTGAAGAAGCAACATTTAAATAGAAATTTGGCCCTTGTGGGTAAGGACCTTCTCAGTGTGCATTCTATGCTACAACATTCTACATTAGAACTGGGTAGATTATCTACATTTGATCAGCTTTTCTACAGTGCCCTTAATGTTCTTATCATCAATTGCTTTTCTGTTAAGACCTAGTTGTTTTTTTTTTTTTCTGGGCCATGTCCCTCTTCTTTTCTAATATATTAGACATGATTTCAAAATTACTTTTCCCATTCAACCTGTAGGAAAGTCAGTCAATATAAATCTTAATGTTATTTTACATTTTTAGCTGTCTGATGGTTTTATCCATTTATATAATGAATTTTAGTTATTTCAACTCCTTATTCTCCTCCCAAGCAATGCTCCCTCTGGCTCCTTTCTCAACAAATCCTCCTTGTACTTTCATGTCCTCTTTTTGTGTGGGGGCACATTGCATTTCATTGTAATTGCTTGCTCCAGTGTAGGGGGAATTCTCAAACACATCCATCTGCTTCCATGTCTTCCAGAGAAATGAGATATTCCTCTGTCTAAAATACAGAGTTCTGAGTTCCTGTTTTAATCTCAGGAAGTCCTGCCTTCCTATATTCTTTCTGCCCAACTAATTGGTCATCAGCAATTTTTATTAACGAATCAAGAGAATGCCTCAGATCTCAGCATTGAAATCAGCCTATCAGAAACAATATTATTAGACCTTCTCCAACAATAAAACATCTTGATGTAACTCTAACTAAGCAAGTGAAAGACCTGTATGGCAAAAAACTTCAAGGGTCTGAAGAAAGAAATTTTAGAAGATATCAGAAGATGGAAAGATCTCTCATGGTCATGGATCAGTAGGATTAACATAATAAAAATGGCCAGTTTCAATGCAATTGCCATCAAAATTCCAACACAATGCTTTACAGACCTATGAAAAGCAATTCTTGACTTCATATACAAAAATAAAAAAAATGCATGATAACTAAAACAATCCTGTAAAATCAAAGAACTTCTGGGGGTATCACCATCCCTGATTTTAGGCTGTACTACAGAGCAATAGTAATTAATTAAATTGTAGCTAATAGTAATTAAACTGTGTGGTATTAGCATAAAAACAGACAAGCAAATCAATGGAATTGATTTGAAGATCCAGAAATAAAGCCACACACCTACAGACACTTGATTTTTGACAAAGAAGCCAAAACTATACAATGGAAAAAGAGAGCATCTTCAACAAATGGTGATAGTCTAACTGGATGTCAAATATAGAAGAATACAAATAGATCCATATTTATCATGGTGCACAAAACTCAAGTTCAAGTGGATCAAAGACCTCAACATGAAACAAAATACACTAAACCTAAAAGAAGAGCAAGTGTGGAATAGTCCTGAATACACTGGAACAGGAGACAACTTTCTGAACAGAACACCTACCGCTCAGGCACTAAGATCAACAATTAATAAATGGGACCTCCTGAAACTGAACAGCTTCATTAAGGCAAAGGAAACAACCAATAGGAAAAAACAGAAGCCTACAGAATGAGGAAAAAAATCTTCACCCACCCCACATCTGACAGAGGGCTAATATCCAACATATATAAAGAGCATAAGAAACTAAACTCCAAATAACACAATTAAAAATGGGGTACAGAGCTAAACCAATAATTCTCAAGAGAGGAATATCTAATGGCTGAGAAGCATTTAAAGAAATGTTCAATGTCCTTAGTCATTAGAGAAATGCAAATCAAAATGATTCTGTACTCTGAGATTCCATCTTATACTTGTTAGAATGGGTAAGATAAAAAAAACCTCAAGTGACAGCACATGCTGGACCATATGTGGAGCAAAGGGAATACTCCTCCATTGCTAGTAGGAGTGCAAACTTATACAACCACTTTGGAAATCAATTTGGTGGTTTCTGAGAAAGTTGGGAGTAGTTCTACCTCATGACCCAGCTATACCACTCCTGGATATATACCCAAAAGATGCTCTACCATTCAACCAGGACACTTGCTCAGCTATGTTCACAGCAGCTTTATTTGTAATAGCCAGAAACTGGAAACAACTTAGATATCCTCCAACCAAAGAATGGATAAAGGAACTGTGGAAATGTACTCAGCTATTAAAACAAGGACATACTGAAATTCGCAGGCAAATGGATGGAACTAGAAAATATCATCCTGAGTGCGGTAACCCAGATGTAGAAAGACATATATGGTATGCACTCACTTATAAGTGGATATTAGTCATAAAGAACAGGATAACCATGCTACAATCCACAGACCCAAAGAAGCTAAGTAACAAGGAAGGCCCAAGGGAGATTGCTTGACTCTCACTCAGAAGGGGAAAATTTGACATCTGATGTACAAAGAGGGAGGAAACTGGGTGGGAGATGTGGTATGGATGGGAATGGGGGTGGGGATCAGATTGTGGAGGTGGGAGGAGTAGGAGAGAAAACGGAAATTGGTGGGGGGAGGAAGCTCTGGGATGTGGGAGGCTCCTGGGAGTCTGTAGGGATGACCCTAGCTGAGACTTCTAGCAGCAGCAGGGGATATGGATCCTGAAGAGGCCACCTCCTGTAGCCTGGTGGGCCGTCCACTGGAGGGAGGGGGCACCAACCCACCCACAAAACCTTTGACCAAAGATTTGTCCTGTCTACATGGAGTACAGGGATAAAATATAGGGCAGAGATTGAGGGAAAGGCCAACCAATGACTGGCCCAAATTGAGACCCATCCCATTGGAGAGAGCTAACCCCTGACACTAATAATGATGCCCTGTTATGCTTTCAGACACAAAACTAGCATAACCGTCTTCTGAGAGGTTTCATCCAGATGCAGAGACTCATAGCCAAACAATAGGCAGATATTGGGGAGTCTTGTGGAAGAATGGGGGGGGGGGAGAATTAAGGAAGCTGAAGGGGTCAAGGACACCACAAGAAGGTATGCAGAGTAATCTAATCTGGGTCCATGGTGCTCACAGAGACTGAACCACTAACAAAAGAGCGTACATGGACGGGATCTAGGCCCTCTACACATATGAAGTAGAAGTACAGTTTGTTCTTCTTGTGGGCCGCCAAACAACTGGAGCATGTACTGTCTCTGACACTGTTTCCTGGTTTTGGATCCCTTTCCTGTAGCTGGACTTCCTTATCTGACTTCAGTGGGAGAGGATGGGTTTAGTCCTGCTGTAACTTGATGTACCAGGTGGGTTCTCTGAGGAGAAGGGCAGGTGGGAATGGAGGAAAGTGGTGTAAGGGTGGGACTGGGAGGAGAGGAGGGAGAGGGCCTGCCATCATTTTTTTAAAGTGAATAAAAAAACAAATTATAAAAAGAATCTCCTCATCTTCCAACGGAGTCATGAGAAGACAACGATTGTGTGACATCAATCCTTTTAGAGATGGGTTCTTACAAATACATTCTTGGTGCATTTAATGATTACTGCTGGTTTCTTTTTATAATCTTTCAGTTTGTGGTGCAAACAGCATTTCAGGATTTGGAACTGCAACATGTAGAAAGCTTGAAATGTGTCCATGGAAAAGAGATTAACATAGATTCAACATTTTCCATTCTCAGAACAACTATAACAAAGAAGTGTTCTTCCAACTCATAGATGAAGAAACTACATCTTCACACTATTGAACTTTCTCACTCACTTTCCTGTTTAATTCTTTGTACTTTTCCATATATATGCATCCAGATACAGCAGAAACTTCCAAAAGCAGATATTGACTAGCTAGGTTTTTGCAGAAATAACCATCATTGGGCTTAAACCTTAAGACATTGCTAAAGTTTTAAAATTTCTTAAAAGGTAAATGGAAGGTTAGAGGTGAAAGGAAAACCATTTTGCTTTGGAAATGTATTTGTTTTATGTTATAACTATAATAATTTACTGTGAGCAGCATAGAACACCTACTGCGATCTTGTGGATCTTTAGCGACTGATATGTAGCTTCACATGCTGGAATCTCTTGTTTTTCTTTCTCTTTTAATCACAGACTATTTTCTTTATTTTTGAAAGATTAATTTATTTATTGTGTATACAGTGTTCTGTCTGCAGGCATGCCTGGAGGCCAGAAGAGAGCACCAGATTTAATTATGGGTTGTTGTGAACCACCACGTGGTTGCTGGGAACTGAATTCAGGATGTCTGGAAGAGCAGTCAGTGCTCTTAACCATTTTCCAGCCCTATTCTCTTCTTTTGAAGATTTGTGATATCAGATTGGTCCAATTTAGACAGTCAGGATAATGTTCTTTATTAAAAGCCTATAATCTGAATTCTGCAAAATTCTCTGGTCACATAATAGACAATATTAATAAATTATAGGTAGGACCAGGATGTGGGCACCACCTGGGTAGCAGTCTATCCACTACAGACAGAGAGGACTACAAAAGGCAGCAAAAATTTCAGTATAGACATGTTTTGGGGGATATTTGGTTTTCTTTACTTTTGTGTGTGAGTGCTGTGTTCCCTGAGACTATTTCTGTGTTTGCATGTATGTGGATGGACATGTGTATGGTTATAAAGCCCTTTTGTGTTCATGAGTGTGAACATAAAGACCCAAGTTTATACTGAGTACTGTCCAAAATTGCTCTTCACTTTATTTATTGAGGGACAAGTCTCTTGCTGGACCTGGAGTTCAGGTAGTCAACTAGACAGCTTGCCCCAGGAATTCCCTGCCTCTGTCTGCCAAAGTCCTGGACTTTTTGTGGTCTGCCACTTCTGCATGGATTGTTAGGTGAGTTCTGGGAACCTGAACCGCCCCCCACCCCCATGCTTGTAAACAAGGGCTTTATCTACTGAATCATCTCCCCAACCCTTGAAGCGTGTTTTGATACTTTCTGTTAAATAATATTTACTAAAAATGAAACATTTAATGATTATTTTTTGGGTTATACCAAAATTTGTAAGTAAACATACAGCTCTGTAGTTCAGATTCTTTTTATATTTCAGTTCTTGTATTGGGGGGTTTGTTTTGAACTTTTGGCTCTAACATCTTGAGTATAATTTAAAGTTATTTTTTTTGTTGTTGTTGTTGTTTTTTGCTGATCCATTTGGGATATATCTTTCCCATCACTGCTGATATGTTGACTTATTTGGATTGCTATGATGACTCTAATCATGGCTTAACACAAAGGGTTGGAGACTCTTTTACAGTTCTAAATATCTGAAACTTGGAAGATCGAAGGTTGATAGTAATGACTTACACATTTAAGTTGTTCCTCATTTGCAATATTATTCTATCCATCAAGATTCCTTGCTGGGTATTGTTTGTCAATGTGATTAATATTTGGACAGTTTTTGTGATTTTACTAAACATAGTCATCACATCTTCAAATACTAGTTTCTAAGCTCTTTAAAATAGAAATAACTGTATTCTGCTCCAAAGAATCCAAGTGGTTTGAGGTTAAGCAATGTTTCATTGGGATGTCAGAATTACTTCTGCTTCTCTCCTCCATAAATTTTTTATTCCATGATTTCTATTCCTACTACAATAGAAAAATATTGACATAAATTAGAATTGAGCATGAAGTTACTCTTTGGGGAATTGCTCCCTCTTTTTCTTCCTGTACTGACATTAAAATCCTGTATTATATTTTGCCTGGAGAAAAAAATCTGTTCAATCAGTTTTCTATCTATATTTTGCTTGAGAAAAATGTGGAAAACAGCTGTTCTAATGTTGACATTGATCCCGTTTCTATTAAGACTGTCCTTAGAACTTTGGAAAGTTTAGTTTTAACTCTAGCAGAACTTGTTTAAAATAATACATAAATGACTATTATTATTTTCCTTGCCTAATTTTCTGAAGACTATATGGTAACCCATACCTTAATTAAGTGATAGCAAAGTATGCTCTCCAGAAGAATATCATTGCAGGGTAAACTAGCGCATTTATTTAATGACTGCTTTGATCATTTGATCTGACTAGTACTTTCAACATGAGATTACAGAAGTTATTTGTTCATTTCAATCAAGAAAGATGTTGTGATTTATGGGTATGGTTGTGGTTGGTGGTGAGAGTGTGAAGAAGGAGGATACTTATATTGCTTTGAGTTCTTTTGAGAACTGCTGCCTTGGGAGGTCAGCTTGCAATTTTGGACTTAACAGGAGCCTGGGAAATCTTTTTATGATATGGCCAGAAAAATAAATAAGTCCTGAAATATTTCTTATGATTCCAAGTCTCTCATCTGATTCACGTCTTTATGCATTGTGTGTAAAGATGATATGTATGCCTTCCCTATGCTGGGATGAGGGTAGAAATGAACTATTGTCTACTTGTTTCAGTTTTCACTTTGAAAAAGTATGAGATAAGAGCCTTAGCTCTAGAGCAGTCAGGTTCCCAGTTTGCCCTATGGTTCCATTCTTGGTCAATTCCTGTGTGAACAACAACTCCATAATAATATTGAGGAATGGTAATAATTGACATAAAGCACCATCTGCATTCTCAGTTCTATTGTACAGAATGAATAAATAATAATGCTTATTGTTACTATTATAAGATTTCTTGTGTTGCTGTATTTACTTTAAGTATTCCTGATTTGCAAGAGGAATATGAGTAGAACCAGTCATTATCCTTCATTACAGAAGCATGTTTCCAGCCACAGATTAGCACTATAAGTTCTGAGTGTGTAGATGCTGCCAGAGGACATTCTGAGCTCAGCTCTGTCTTATTTGTTTATTGATCTGCTACTATGGAAACAGGTATTTAATCATGAAAAAACCTCCAAGAAAATGGCTTTATACAAAGCTCTCTTTCAAATACTGCTAGAGGTGGGCAGTGATTCTTTTTTAAAAATATGATTTCTAAGTGACTAACTTCCTGATTAAGGTTTCCATGGAAACAAAAGTAACAGCTGAGGTCTCCAAGCACTCATAACTGGAGGGCATCAGGTTAATTCTTACAAATGTCGGTTATCTCAAGTCACCTAGCTAGCCTCCAGGGTAAACAAAAGAATAATCCTCCAAATACTTATAAATTTATATATACACATTGCTGAGTAGCAAGAAGGATGTAGGCACCGGGCTGGAGAAGTAGCTGAGAGCTCACAACTTGAGACACAGGAAAAGACACACTGGGAATAATGAGGGCTTTTGAAATCTCAAAGTTCACACCTAGTAACACACTTCCTCTCAAAACGTCAGACCTCCTAATCCTTCCCAAACAGGACCACCAACTGGGTACCAGGTATTCAAACATAAGCCTACAGAGCCATTCTCACCCAAACCACCACATACTTGAAAGCTTACCTAGAAGAAAACAAAAGGGATATAAAAACTAAAAAAGGAAGTATCTTTACTTATGTGATTCTAGACACAATAGACTCTTAATGACTCAGTGAAAAAAATAACTCTGAGAGCAGGTACTATCAACAAAGTGGCAATATGCAAACTTAACATACAAAATTAGTGTTCTTCTTATATGTCAATAACAAATATATTAAGAAAGAAATCAGGGAGATAGTTCCATTAATAATTGTCTCCTACCATCAAAATTCTTTCTTCTAAGCCTACCTAAGGGTGTGAAAGACATGCAACATGAAAAAAAATGTTGAAAAAATTGTGGAAGATGCTAGAAGATATGATGACTTCCCATGCTCATGGACTGGAAGAATCAATATTATGAAAATGACATTACTAGTAAATGTAATATACAGATTCAATGTGATCACCATAAAAACACCAATGCCATTTTTTTACACATGAAAAATAAATAAATTCACACAGAAATATGAAAGGCTCTGTATAGTCAAAGAAATTCTCAGCAAAACCAAAAATGCTTGAAGCGTGATACTTACTTGATTTCAGGTTATACCACAGAGCTGTTGTCACAAGACAGCATGATTCTGGAGTGAAAACAGACACATAGATTAATGAAATAATTAGTCAGATAGAAACCCATATCACTATAATCTTCTTATTTAGGACAAAGTTATCAAAAATATATATTGGAGAAATGATAAACTCTTTGACAAATGTTGCTGATAAAATTGGAAACCTATGTCCAGAAGAATGAAACTGGAACTCCATCACTTACCCGTTACAAATACCAACTCCATGTGGATCACACACCCTAATGTAAACCCCCAAATCCTGAAATTATTAGAGAAAAACAGTAGGGTAAACACTTCAAGATACAGACTCAAGCAAGGACTTTTTGAATAGAACTCCAGTATTTCAGGAAATAATGGCAGCAATGAACAAATCATACTTGATGAAATTATGAAATTCTGTGACGCAAAGGAAACAGTCAACTGAATGAAGAGACAGCATACAAAAGGAGGAAAAAAAACAACAAAAGATAAACAATAAGAAATTAAATGATGCAATCAATATATTGGCTAATAAAATGAACAGGTACCTCGTAAATGAATTATAAATGGTCAATAAACATAGAATAATATTAAACCTCTCTAGGCATTAGAGAACTTAAAATCAAAACTACACTGAAATTCCAATTTATCCAAGTTGAATGGTGTCATTAAAAAAAAATTATTCTGCTAAAATGTGGACGAAAGGGTATCCTTAATACATCTCTGTTGGGAATGTAAACTAACCTAGCTACTGTGGAGGTCAGTATAGAGGTTACTCATAAAGCTAAAAATACAACTAACATCTGACCCAGCAGCACACCTCTTGAGTATTTATCCAAAGGACTCCAAGTCAGTATATCAGAGAGATCCTTGACCATCCATGTATGTTGCAGCACTATTCTCAATACAACACAGGTATCTAAAACAGAGGAGTGGATAAAGAAAATGTAGAATATAGAAACAATGGAAAATTTTTGCTTTTATAAAGAGGTAATGTTATTGTCAGGCAAATAGATGCAACTGCAGTTTATCATTTTAAGTGAATTTAAAAAGTCTCAGAAAGACAGACCTCATATATTTAATATCTTTTCTAGTTACTAATTTCATATGGTTACATAAAATTATATATATGACATAGTAATATATATGACATTAAAGAAGAAGCAAAACTAAAGAAGCAATGGGATTAACAGGAGGTGGGAGGAATCAGAAAGGAGAGAGTTGTTGGTTGTGGAGAATATGGTTAACATACATTAAGTACTTGGGGGAAATCTTTGGTAGCTACACATCTGAGAAAAGATTAATAATTAGAACATACAAACACTCAGAAAAGCTAAACAAGAAATCAAACAGCCCAGTTAGCCAATGGGCTAGTGAAATGAGTAGCAGTTCTCAAGCCCTTCTCTATATAACAAACAAATGGCTGAGAAAGAAATCAGGGAAACAACGCCCTTCACAATAGCCACAAACAATATAAAATACCTGGGGGTAACTCTAACCAAGCAAGTAAAGGACCTGTACAACAAGAACTTCAAGTCCGTGAAGAAAGAAATCGAATAGGCCATCAGAAAATAGAAAGATCTCCCATGCTCATGGATAGGTAGGATCAACATAATAAAAATGGCCATCCTACCAGAAGCAATATACAGATTCAATGCAATTCCTATCAAAATACCAACAGAATTCTTTATAGACCTGTAAAAGACAATTCTGAACTTCATATGGAATAACAAAAAACCCAAAATAGCTAAATCAATCCTGTACAATAAAAAAACATCTGGAGGTATCACCATCCCAGATTTCAAGCTGCACTACAAAGCAATAGTAATAAAAACAGCATGGTACTGGTATAGAAACAGACCAATGGATCAATGGAACCAAACTGAAGACCCAGAAATGAACTCACACACCTATGGTCACCTAATTTTTGACAAAGAAGCCAAAAACCGCACAATGGAAGAAGGACAGCATCTTCAACAAATGGTGCTGGTCCAACTGGATGTCCACATGTAAAAGAATGAAATTAGACCAATACTTATCACCTTGTACAAAACTTAAGTCCAAGTGGATCTAAGACATTAACATAAAGTTGGACACACTAAATATACTGGAACAGAAAGTGGGGAAACTCATTGGCACAGGTGACAACTTCCTGGACAGAACACCAACAGCTCAGGATCTAAGACCAACAATCAATAAATGGGACCTCATGAAACTGAAAAGCTTCTGTAAGGCAAAAGACACTGTCATTCAAACAAAACAGCAGCCTAGAGATTGGGAAAAAGAATGTTCACCAACTCCACATCTGACAGAGGGCTAATATCCAAAATTTACAAAGAACTCAAGAAATAAAATGCCAAGACACCAAATAATCCAATCAAAGAATGGGGAACAGAGCTAAACAGAGAATTCACAAAGGAGGAATCCCTAATGGCTGAGAGACACTTGAAGAAATGCTCAGAATCCTTAATCATCAGAGAAATGCAACTCAAGACAACTCTGAGATTACATCTCACACCTGTCAGAATGGCTAAGATCAAAAGCACAAATGACAGCACATGCTGGTGAGGTTGTGAGAAAGGGAACACTCATCCACTGTTTGTGGGAGTGCAAGCTTGTAAACCACTATGGAAATGAGTCTGACAATAAATACAAAACTTGGAGTAGCTCTACCTCAAGACCCAGCCATACTACCTCTTTTGAGTATACATCAAAATGATTCCTCACCAAACCACAAGGATGTTTCCTCATCTATTTTCATAGCAGACTTAGATTTTTGGGGATTTCCAAAAGTTATATTAGACTTCTTCAAATTCTTAGACTATGTGCATATAAAAGCTGAGATTGAGGGTGTGCAGGCTTGTGCAATCACTAGGGAGGTCAGTGTGGCGATATCTTAGAACTTGGAATAGCTCTGCCTCAGGACCCAGCCATACCACTTCTGGGTATACATCTAAATGATTCCTCACCAAATCACAAGGAAGTTTCCTCATCTATGTTCATAGCAGCCTTATTTGTAATAGCTAGAAACTGGAAACAACCCAGATATCCCTCAACCGAAGAATGGGTTAAAAAACTGTGGTACATCTACACAATGAAATATTATTCAGCTATCAGGAACAATGAAATTATGCAATTTGCAGCCAAATGAATGGAACTAGAGAAGTTCATCCTGAGTGAGCTGACCCAGACTCAGAAGGATGCACATGGCATCTATTCACTTATAATTGGATTTTAGCCATATAGTACAGAATAACTATACTACAACGAATGCACCAGAGGGAACATGAACATAGACTTTTTTCCTGTCAGTGAGACACTTTGCCCTAGTGGTGCTGCCTTGTAGGCCCCCAGTGTATGAGGAGGCTCTTCGCCCTCATATGACTGCTGAAATGGGGTGGGGGACTGTTATGTAGGGACATTTCACTCCCGAGGAGTGTGATGGAAGGGATAGGGGGTAGAGGGTGGGAGGGCGGGACTGGGAGGGGCAGAAAGAGGACAATGCAATGGAGATTTAACCTGAAGTAATAAATAAATATTTTAAAAAATAAATGAAAAAAAAAGATAAAGTGTAAATTGTTAATAAACATATGAAAAAAGGTTTTGTCTCATTTACCATCATAGAAATATCTACAGGTAACCTGTACCATGTACAATGAATATACACAGTGAATATTTTTTAAAGATTTATTTATGTACATGAGTACACTATTTTGCATGTATGCCTGCATGACAGAAGAGGTTATCCAATCCCAATATAGATGGTTGTGAGCCAGTATGTGGTTGCTGGGAATTGAACTCAGGACCTTTGGAAGAGTAGCTAGTACTCTTATCCACTGAGCCATCTCTTCAGCCCAATACAGTGAATATTTTGAATTACTAAGAAATTAAAACAAAGAATGAAATTATTATTGTCATAATTTCTTTCAGCTATTACCAGTTATCAGTCATCAGCAATGAGGCAAGATCTTAAATGAGCAAAAAAAAAAAATTAAATAAATAAATAAATAACTATTCATGGAAGTCTCAGGATTGTTACTATTTTTAAAAAATAGTTTAATGTATCTTTCAATAGAGATGTTATGTTTTTAGATGTAACACAGTTGAATACTTAATAGAATATAGTATAGTAGAGTTATAACTCTTCTAAGCATTTGGAAAGCAAAGAGGAATTGTGTGGCTTGCTTTATTACAACATTTATTTTATTACTGTGGTCTGGAATCAAATCCATAATATTTCTGAGGTATGTCTGTAGAACATGTTATTGAGTTTATGTAATTTATAGAAGCAATATGTGTGACAGTAATAAAATGGGGAATAAAAGAAACAGAACCATAAAGGGGCCAGTTTTCTATGTCTCACATGAATTAACTTGGTATAAATCTGGATCTAATTCTAGTAAATTAAGATATATATAGTATTCCCTAGAGCCATGGGAAGAAACAGTGTTTTTGATGAATTTTATATTTTTGTGGTGCGGAGATAGAACCTAGGGCATCATGCACAATAAACACGTGCTTTACCGCCATTCCACACAGCCAGCCCCATCAAAGAAATTATTAATGTAAATTTGATCATGATACACAGTCTTCCTACACTGTTATAGTTTAAACCTTAAATATGTACAAAATATCATTTCATGTGCATAACCATATCATAAATGCTCACTTTAGTAGTGGCTTGCTGTATTCAGTTGTGTATATGTGCAAATCTTTGGTTAACAAAGTTTCTGTTTTGATGGTTTTGTATATCACTTTTCTTTTTCTTTATATGTGAATGTTTTAATAAATATCACCATGCATACACCTTGTGGTGATTTGTCTAGGTTATTTCCTTGTGATACTTTCCTAAAGATGGTATATTCTACCATTTTATGTTCTACATGAAGTGTTAGGTTCGACTTCTAAGTTTTCCTCTGGAATCTTGTGTCAGTTGGGATTACTAATATGTTCTGTTTGGTTTTTGTTTGCTTTAGTGTTACTGAGGGTTGGGGAGTAGTCATTTGCATGCTGGTCAAGCACTGAGTTTTGTCAAAAGCTCTTCATTGTTATTTTATAATCTTTGTTAATTAGGCAGACAAGACACAAATCCATAGTTTTACCTAATGTACATTTCCTTTATCAGTGACTGAGTTTATTTTATACATTGCATGTTAATGTGGGTTTCTTTTTTAATTGCTGGCCTTATTTGTTTATTATTTGGTAGAATTTTTCTGAGGTATATTTGAATAGATTAATTAAAGTATAGTTTATATATAAAGAAATATAAATATTTAATACATACAATTTGATGAATTTAGATATATGCATACAGCTATGATAATAATACCATAATAAGGAATTAGACAAACATAATGACTCTTAAGTTTCCCTTTGTATCAATTTATATATATATAATATATATATATTAATAAGACAGATTTACTGCCTTATTAAATTTGAAGTGTACAGTGATGTGTACTTAACTACAAGCACTATGCCATATAGAGGATCTCTAGAATATATTTATCTGTTGCAACAAAAACTTTGTACTTATTAAAGAATGATTTCCATTTACCCCTCTCTCCAGTTCTTAGCAATAACTACTGTGTTCTATGATTCCATATATATTTGATTATTCTAGGGAACGCTTATACATGCAACTATACAGTGTTTGTCTTTTCTGTGACTGGCTTATTTTATTTTTAACATGTCTGCCAGGTTCAACCATATTGTCATAAATGGCAGAGTTTTCTTCTCTTTAGGCTAAACAATGTCATTTTATTTTTACACTACATTTTAGGTATCTAACTGTAATGGGCACTGGGCCATTTCTACAACTTGATATTTAAAAATAAATGCTTCAATGAATGTTAGGGTGCAATTATGAGGTGCTTATTATAAATCCTAGTAGTGAGAAAGATGGGTTATATGACAGTCTTATTTTTAGTTGTTTGAGAAACTTCCATACTTTCTATATTATTGTCTTTTTATGTGATAGATATTAATTCTTTATCAGACATGTTGTTAAGATATCTTTTTTGTCATGTATATATAAAATATTTTAAAATTAAGAACTTTATAGTTATACTAGTTATTTCTTTATAAAATATTGTCTTTTGCATCATCTTCAGAACTTTCATTACTATAAATTTTATCAAAGACCCTTAGATTTTCCTTTAATTAAAAAACTTATACTTTAGTTGATTTATTATTTCTTTTGATTTCAAATTTCAATACTGCTTCATCCTTCCAAGGGTTGTGATGACATGTGTATCACAATTTTCACACTTTTAGAGTCTATTCCTCTTTATTGATAAGTTCTTTACTTTTGTAGAAATATTACAGTATTTATTATAATATTGTAACACTTCTTAATAAGGAAAGTCCTTTTTGATTAGTGTTTGTTTACATAAATTTTCAGAAGAAATTGAGTCACGTCATATAATTTTAAGGAAAAGTTCATATTTTGATTAGGGTTACATTAAATTTATAAGTTAACTTGGTGAAAACTGACATTTTAAAGAGTTACTTCTTGTTCAGAATCATGGGCAATATTGTTAGTGTCTTTTGCTATCTTCTGTTGGTCATAATTCTCTTCTCATAATTCCAACATTTTATTTTACTGCTGTCTTTCTTCTGTATATCAAGAGAATGATGTTATACATAATTCCTCTATGTGACATTAGGTTATATGCTCCTAGCTTCACCTCTCACTTACTTCACTCTATGTTCCACTGTTTATTTGTTTTTGTTTCTCCAATTAGTAGCAAACTTTCTGCCATGCCTGCACTACCAGGAAGTTCCCATGGTGTCAGGTGTTCATGGGACAATGGTTTCTGTGGAAAGAGAGAGAGACAGGGAAAATTCTTGTTGTTTTTCTTTTATTTTTGTTGTCCTTTCTCTCGTTTCTTTTGTATTGCTTTCAGTTAATTCCTGATATAAACTGTCCTAGCTCACATGATACAGTTTTATGGTTACTTTAGGCTATGACTGGAAGGGGTTTCTATATTAACCTCTACCCACTGCAGCATAAAACTTCTCTGATGAATGCTGGGTGCTGCACTAATCTATGGGTAAAAACATGATAATTTAAAGGCAGCTTGACAACATTACTTTTTAACAAAACAATGGTGGGTGGATCTTCTCTAGAGCCTCAGACCTTCTAGCCCTTGGTTTTTGTCTTGGATTACAGAACCAGTTATGACTTCCCTCCTATCCTGTGGAATGGGCCTTAAATACAATAGAAAGCAGTTGGTTACACTTATAGCAGTCATGCCACTATTGCACCAGAGGGAACATTTTGCCTGATATGTCATTATTGTATCTTGCACACACACACATATATATACAGAGCATGGAAAACAGTGGAGATACTGTATATCCTGCAATATTAAGTATTCTTCCAGGAGTTAATTTTTTTATGTAAAAATTTTATCAAACAATACATCCATCTCATTACTACTCAAATTTCCTTATCAAGTGACAAAATTATATGAATGCCAAATATTCACCATCAGTAAATGTTCGATTTATTTTTATATTCTTAGAGTTACATAAAATTGTCTCTTCTGAAAGAGGGTTGTGAGTGGCAAGAGTTTAGGCAGCTGTGGCATAGACTGTTGGAGGAGTATGGGTTGTGAATAGACATTGCAAAGTGACAAAGTTACAAAAGATGGTATGGCAATTTGGGAAAAGAAACGCGATTAACTGGAAGTTAGGATAGCTCAGAAAATAAAACTATTTATTTTATCTGTACTTTGTCTTGCCTAGTAGCATAGAAAAATTACACAAGGAACAGAGAGGGTGGATGTTTTAGCTGCTTTTACAGTAAAATCCATTAAGGTTTCGTCTCACCAGTTCACTCTCAGCTGACAGAAGGAAGGGCTATTAGTACTAGGGAGTGAGTAGTTAGAGGATTCCTGCCACAGACTTTATCATTGATGCACTCACTTAGGAACACATCCAAAGGTGTCCAGGCCAGAATTACTTCTTTAAAATATTTTTTCCCTCTCATCTGTAATCATTAGGATATCATTCAATATTGCATTTTCTGATAAAATACAGCCATTTCATTTTATCTAGACATCTATGTAGTAGTAGTAGTAGTATCGTTACTGATATGATACATTAAAAAAAAAAGCTTACTTCAGGCAGCTACATTTGATGTATAGCACACACAGCTGTCACTTGAAGCACAGCTCACAATCAACTTGATAAGTCAATCAATTTTCATTTTTGTCCTCATCTCCTAGGTAACTAGAGGACCCATCCAGACCTTTGTCAAAGAAGAGCATTTAAAAAGCAATATGTATTCATAATCTGTTTTCTTCGAACACTGACTTAATAGAAAAGAAAAGAGCTTTTCATGTATGATTTTAAATCACAGAAACACTAAATTTTCTTTGATTCTGGCTGGAGAGCTTGAAGGAAAACATACCACAGAATACAACATCATTATACTTTGGTCTCTTATGATCCATCAGGAATGAAAACGGGACCACCTGCTATGTCCATTATGTATTTAATGTGAATAACAAGCATCCCACTGCTGTTTATTAAAGCAAATTGTAAGCCACCTGACATTACACTCATCATCCATACCCCCTCCTGGCTCTGAGAAACACACAGCTTGAAGATGGGTGCATTGGAGTCAGTCTTTTGATGTGAGTACAAGGCATTTGACCTCAAAGGAAGTCATTTATCTGTCAAAAAACATCTCTGAGACAAAGCATTATGTAAAAATGTAATTATAAAACAGTATTGTTGGCACAAGGTAGAGTGGAAAAAAAATCCAGCAGCTGTGGAAAGCATTAGGTTTGTTTTACCTGATATTATGGTGTGTGAACTCATGAGAAAAATAGAACATTTGGTGGGTTTAGCAATGATCCATTCAGGAAGCCATGGATCTTGCTTGTCATGTTGACTCAGTTCAATGACTATACAAGTTTAGCTGGGCCCAACTCCAGCTACCTGAACACAGTTAACTGGGTTGTTTGATAGTTCCTGTGGGATATTTCAATCCATGCCCCGTAAAGGTTCAATGCTAAATGTGGCCATATATTGAAGGAAATGTTTGTCAAATTAGAATTGTGGAGAGGGAACTGGAAAATAGCAACGTGAATGAGCCTCTCAAACATCCTTTTGCTTGAATGTGTTGAGTTTTGCAAATCTAGCCTGATCCATTTGTAATCCTGATAGTTTTATCATGTTTATATAGGTGAAGAACACCTTAGGAATTTTTCTTATCCTCATTTACATTAATATAAACTATGTTTATTTAAAATACCCCCAAAATAGAATACACAAAACCAGACATTTCATATTTAAGAAGGCAGTGATAAGAGTTCAAATGCAATTCAGTAGGTGTCCTCAAAATACAACACAACAAAACTCAAGTAATACTGCTGTGATGGTAAATCTTGATTGTTAACTTGATTTGGAATCACCCTGGAAAACATCTTTGGGTCTATCAGGGAGTTTCTAGATCAGCTTACTTAAGGTAGGAAGCCCTGTTCTACATATGAGCAGCATTAATCCATGGGATGGAGTCCCGGACTCAGTAAATAGGAGAAAGTCAGTCCAATCCTAGCATTTATCACTTCCTGCTTCCAAAGTAATGGGTGCAAAGCAAAGTGACCAACTGTCTCAAGCCCATGTTACCATGACTTGTCCCTTTATGACCAACTGAGTCCTCCAACTGTGGGCCACAATAAAGCCTTTCTTCCTATTTCCTGCAGAAATTAGAAACATAACTAATACAACATGTATTTAGATTTTCTCTCTCTGAATGAATCTTCTTTCATACTAACTTGCAACGAAAGAGCCAAACTCCAACCACTGTGAGATGGTTTCAGGTTGAGATGCCCCATTTCATGTGCCACTTAATGCAAGTATCCTGACACTGTGTACTACCCAAGTAAATGCTTTCTGTATTTGTAAAATAAAGGACTACTGCTGACAAACTGCCAATATTTTATAAACAATTGGTGTAAAGTTGCTTCTCTCAGGTGTTGATAAGAACTTGTAGTAAACAGTTAAACTTTTCTGGAAGCTTCTTGATTGTTTTTCTTGGTAAATGTAAGAGTCAGAGACTTTTACTAAATATAGCAGGGGAGACAGTGAGAACTTAAGTTAACAAGAAGTTTGTCCTACAGAGCTCTGAGGCTATAATGTGATCCTTGATGAGAAGGATTTCAGTCAGTGTACAACACTTTGAGAAGCCCAAGCACTCAGATCTAAAATGGCTCACAAACAATCTACTGTGGTTGACTTTAATTTGAATTATAGCCAAATGAAAAAGTGTATGCATGTATACCAAATTATAAAACATATTTAATATAAATACAATAAATATTATAAAATATTTTATTTAATATGAAATAAAATACTAAAACAAGAAATACACTCTCTCATCTCTCTCCCCCTCTTCTTTAATTGTCTCTCCTGTCTGGATTAATCTGCTCTATCATCTTGTAGCCTATCTGTCTCTGTTTCTCTCTATCTCTGTCCATAGGAAACACATTTTCCCAGGTGTTAGCTGTAATGGCTGGGAAAAGGCACAAAGAAAACCACTAGAGTCTGAATGTTTTGAAAGCAGAAAATGTTTCCCTACCAACTGTTGTTAACAGGAAAAACATATGTTTTATTCTGAGAGAAAACTATGAAAAACAACTTTTATGTGCATAATCTTCAGTGCATGGAACTGTTATCATCTTTTTTTTGTTTGTTTGTTTTCCACTGTCCCTTTAAGTCCTACTGTCAGAGATATTCTGTATTTCCTGAAGAAAATCTTGGTCATGTTCATCATCTAACTAACCTCATGTCAGTAATTCCTGTGTCTAGATTTATGTTGTGATTATTATTTTATTCTTGAAGTTTCTTTTTTTTTTTAATCTCTAAGGTCAGAAATCAGAAAAGCATTCTACCTTTCCTTTGTCTCTTATTGTCTGTGTTTCTGGCAAGGCTACCATTATGCAGCAGAAGGGACGGGAAGACTTGTTAACCCCAGCAAATACTCCAGCACTGCCTGAGTGCCATCAGCAACCTCAGGGGCAGCAGATGTTGGCAAATGGCTCTTTGGTTGCATTGTGTGAAAGTGGGCTGCAGCTGCTTTGTGGGCCTTTGTTACCCAGAGACCACTTTCCTGCTCTTCCTTAGCATGATCGGTCAGCTTCCATCTTTATCATATTGAAACTTTTTTTCTATGTTAAAAATAAAAAAAAAGAAAAAAGAAAAGAAAACAGAAAATCATAGCTGACAATATTTTCTCTCCCCAAAGGATTTGTCTTCCAAGTACCCCAGTTTCTTCCTCTTATTAAAATGGTGGCTAAAATAAGAATTTCAGAATTGTAGTTTGATCCCCATCTTTCCAAATAGTATTACATTTCCTAAGTATAGCAGTTCTTTTCACAGTGTCAGAATAACTGATCTTTTTGATTTAGTCTCAGTTTCAAAAGAAGGTCAGCTTCTCTCCAGATACTCCTAAACCAAGCACAATGGTGCAATCCACTGTGCATGTGGTGTCACAAGCCTGTTTCTTGGCTTGAAGGAAACCTGAGAGTAATGAAACATTACAGTACAGTCTTGTTCAGACATAATGGGGTTGGTAGTGCTCCTCAGCTCACCTCCTCTGACCTTTGAAATTCAGTGAGAACTTTGACAAGTCTGAGGACCAAGGTAGATATTTAATTAAATTGACAGATTATTTCTTTCTACTTTGTGTGTCTAGTTCTAACAATTCACTTTTCATGCGAGTGTTTGTGGTGTTAATACTTTAAACAGGGGAACACAACATCTTTCTCTCTTGGTAACTTAAATAACTTCCTTGGGGGATAAAAGAAGCTCACTTGATGTTCTATGGAAGGTTTTCTTCTCATTGCTCACATGGGGCACTTCTTTAGATTCACCATACAAATAATGTATTAGTAAAGTGATCTCACAGTCAATAAAAGGAAACTGTGGGGTTGCTGACCACCCACGATAAATACACATATTAATTATATATATTAAAAAAGAAAATAAGGAAGAAAGTTCAAAATCCAACTGTATTTCCAGAACAACTCCTTACTCTTCCACAGTTTCAACTTTCAACATTGAACTTTCCAAAATATACAGACCACAACTTGATTGTAGAGATGAATTTAGCACACTCCACTTTTGGTCTTATTTGTAAAAATAATTAAAAAAAAAAGGATAAGAATCAATCATCATCATCAAGCAAATGATGAATTTAGTGCTTTGATCTTGCTAAGAGGAAAGGAAAGGCTCTCCAAGCATTGGAGACAAGTCATCCCACCAACACAGATTCAGGAATTCACACAGGTTTGTAGATAGGGGACAAAGAATCTCTCAGATCTTTTAGACTACAGCTAAACTGAACACCACAGTTAATGGAAACCAAAGGCAGAACTTATGAGGGAATTTTGATAATAAGCTTGATAAGACGTCATTGCTCCTGCTAACATAGAGAACTGTCCTGTGAGTAGGCTGAAGGAGCCCAGGAGGCTCTAAGCAAATAGTCCTTATGGATGCCTTTCTTTTTATTGTAAATACCGTGTAACGGCATGCCTCATTTACCAGTTAGAATTATAATGGCTTACTCAGATCCGACACAGAAGGGTTACCTAGGGACTGTTGAACAGACACCTGCTTCTGCTGCCAACAGATGCATCTAGACCTCTTGGTACACTGCACTTCATTGTGATGTGTCTCTGTGTGAGTTAAGTAAGGCTGGGAAAGGGAAAGAGAACTCATGTCATGCATTTTATTTGTCTTCCCTTTATTTGTTTATCACAGTCCTATCATCATGCTTAATTCCTTTGGAATAAATAAAGCCAAAGTAAAGCTAAAGATTAAAAAGCAGGCTGATTTTGGGGGGCTAGGGAGATGGCTCACTCAGTAAAGTGCTTGGTGCTCAAGAAAGAAGGCTTGATTGGGGATTGGGGAGGGCTGGGGAGGGAAAATCTGGGAGAAGTCAGGGGAGGAATAGAGGCTGAGCATGACCAAAATGTATTGTATACATGAATGAAATTTTCATGGGGTTAATGAAAATATTATATTAGAAAATAATAAGGATTTGGGGTTGGATATTATTGCTTGGAGTTTGAGACAGATAAGGTCCCTGGTACTTCTCACTATGCAGGTTCAGTGAGAGACATGGTTTCAAAAAAATTAGAAGATGGAGAAAGATGGAGGAAGAAACTCAGACACTCGGTGCTTACTATTGGCAAACACACACACACAGACACACACACACAGACACACACACACAGACACACACACACAGACACACACACACATACACACACACAGACACACACACACAGACACACATACACACACACACAGACACACACACACAGACACACACACACACACACACACCATCTCTAGATATAGAGATGGTGTGTGTGTATGTGTTAGATAGATACATGATAGATAGATAGATAGGTGATAGATGATAGATAGATAGATAGATAGATAGATAGAATGAGGATAGCTAGACCACTTTAAAATAGAATATCTGGAAACAGACAATTTTCTATGACTATCAACACTTCAGATGATGATTCTATTCATTTGTTTTCCAGACATGCCAAGTTATATTAGTTAAATGATTAAATTTAATATACTGACCATAGTAATTTATTCCTTTTAAAGGTCATATCTGCAAAAGAGCCACATAAGCCACATAAGAAGTGATTACTTAACAGATAGAGTCTGGGTCTCCAAAGGGGTCAAAGAGAGACTGGTGTTTTCTATTTATCTTTGTTTCACCTTTGTTATAATTTTTTATATTTCTTTCTTACTGTAAAACAATTAATATTTTCTTTTCGAGCCCAAAGCCTCAATTAACCCTTCAGCCATCACAAGATTATGGCATTTATTTCTAATTGTAAGGTCTCTATCATGTGCTGTTTTGAATAGTTTGTAGTGAGGTGGTAGCTCTGAGAAGGATGAAGTATGCATATAAATTCCTAACCATAGAGGGGAAGATCCACATGGCTTCTACTACTTGTGGGTGAACATGTCTTGAGGACTTTCACTCCATCAGAGAGAAGAGACCTGCACCTCCAGGACTCAGCTCTGATGTGCACCTCAGCCTTGTGGGATGGTGATAGATCTTTTCCACTCAGGGAACTTTACAGGGACCATGTATTGTGCTCTGACAGGTCAAGAGATCTTCTGGAGACAGATGCTATCTATCAATGTTTGTAAGACTGATAAACTCTTTGACTTTTGTCCATGTTGCTGTTAAAACTCAAAGAGCTGGTGTTCACCATTACTAGACTCACCAGGCTCCTTACATATATTTTAGTTGGATGATAGGAAGATTGCCTTCCCAAACTGGGAAGCTTTCCCAACTGCTAAATAGCATTCAGTGAATAATCTTTTAATAAAGATTATTTTTACTTAAATCAAGAAGTTTGATTCTGACAGATCATAAGACTCCAGATAAATATTAATAATCTAAAGCATAATATTAAAAATGAAAGCCACTATTGATTACTGTCTAAATGATAGGCAGGCAAACATTTCATAGGTATTGTTTTATTTAACAATGAACCCCATTTAATATTATATTGAGTAGATGATAGTTATTCTATATATAATTCAAATACTTAAGCAAAATTTCTTTAACTCTGCCACAGAAAAGACATATAATTTAGAAGCTAAGGGAAACATTTTACTGTTGCATTTTTTTCTAAGAAAAATAATTGATAAAATAGATTTTAAAATAGTAGCCTAATTGCAGCAAAGCATCACTGGCTTATGAAAAGACATGCTAGATTAAACTATTAATTTCATATATTCTTGCAAACTAGAAGAGACATAGTTGATCAAAAATATTTTGAATTACTTACTGTGCTTAATGGATATTATAATAGATAACGCTCTCATGGAATTAAGAATGATATGTAAATTGGTTTTTAAAAGAAACAAGGCTTTAGCCTTTACTCCCTGAGTGGTGTCAAAGGTCTAAATCAATATGTATTAGCATTCTGTACTCTACAGTAAATCTTCTGCACTAAAACGCGCATACACACACATCGTTAACAACAGGAATACTCCTGGGAAGATGGAAATAACATGATGTGGGTGTTCTGCCTGTTGATGTACCTTGAATATATAAATATACCCCTGCCTTTTAGGAGATGAGACATGCAGACATCTGAATTAAATGGTAAGAAGTCCCATCAGGCAGGGAGAGTTTTTAGAGCTTTGGTTCACACCCACTCAACCCCAGAGCTTCAGACAGTCCATTTATTTTTCCTCTCTCAAAAAAAAAATCACACAAACTCTTATATTACTCTATAAACTTGAGGCATAATACTAATTAAACAACTTTAAGCCAGGCACAGTGGTATAGATGGATAGTCTTAGAACTTTAGTGGTTTAAGACAGAAGAATCAGAAATTCAAGGCCAACCTGGTCTACATGAGACCCTGGCTCAGCAGACCAAGAATGCTAATCAAAATAAACATATTTATACACATACATACCCATGCATGCATACACGCCTGTGCGCACGCACACACACACACACATGCACATGCACACACATAAAGACAAAGAGAGAGAGATTCTTTTTTTAAAAAGTTATTCAGTCTTCTGTCTATGAATTAGCTTTCATGCACCAGAATAGGTACCATGCAAGCTTCTACAGCTGGCTCAAAGGAGGGAAACAACCAACAGCCCTACCCAACTATGATGCCTATGAACCACAGCACCACCCAGCATGGCCCAGCAACCCCAAGGGTCCAGTAGAGGCATACATAACTTGGAGGTGACTACCAGCTTTCTAAGTGGACTTAAGATTCACTCAATAAGAAGGAAATACTGACTGGTACTAGAAACCTAGCCAACTACAGTTATGGATCTTGAAAAGAACCTACAGAGAGCTTAACCAGCATAATCCCTAACTACTTTCTAAATATTTTTCAATATTCCCACAGATAAGTATACTTTATAAATATTTTAAAATATTCCCATAGATAAGTGTAGTCCTCATCCCTCATCAATAAAACTTCACTGCAACAGAGACCACTATGGAAAAATCACAATGAATAAAAGTGAAGACTTGTTGAGCCTAGTCCCAAGAGATATATCTATAAAACAACTCCTATATCTATGTCTCAGGGAACATTGCAGAAGAGGGGCAGAAAGATTGCAAAGGTCAGAGGATCATGGAGTGTGATGTGAGATTGTGTTCCCTAATAATGTCCCAGCAAACATGAGTTGAACAGGGACAATGACAACAGACATTCTAAAATAAATAGGGAAAAACCCATGAAGCATCATCATTGCATATCATTATTTGAAGTTTATCAAGATATAATTCATACATAATGCAATTCACAAATTTGTTTATAATCCAGTGGTTCTTAATATGTACACAGGTTGTGCAAGCCACCACCACAACCAGTTTTAGTCACATATATGGGAAATGCTAATGCTATTAGTAGTTACTAATATTTCCTCATTTTCCTTCTCTATTCTTTTTTTAATGTTTATTTATTACTTCAATTTACATATCCATCACAGTGCCCTCTTTCTACCCTTCCTGGTCCAACCCATTCACCCTCTCTCCTCTCTCCCTACTATTCTACCCTTCCAGAGCAGGGTGTCCCTACATATCAGCACCCCTCACCAGTTCAGCAGTCATATGAGAGCTAAGAGCTTCCTCATGCACTGGGGGCCTACATGGGAGCTCTGCTAGGGAAAAGTGTCCCACTATAATAGGTAGCAAAATCAATGTTCCTCTTCCTTTTGGTGTGTTGGTTGTAGGATAGTTATCCTGTACTATAAGGCTAAAATCCAATTATGAGTGAGTAGATGCCATGTGCATCTTTCTGAGTCTGGGTTAGCTCACTCAGGATAAGCTTTTCTAGCTCCATCCATTTGGCTGCAAATTGCATGATTTCCTTGTTTCTGATAGCTGAGTAGTATTCCATTGTGTAGATGTACCACAGTTTTTAATCCATTCTTCAGTTGAGGGACATCTGGGTTGTTTCCAGTTTCTAGCTATTACAAATAAGGCTGCTAGGAACATAGATGAGGAGATGTCCTTGTGGTTTGGTGAGGAATCATTTGGATGTATATCCAGGAGTGGTATGGCTGGGTCTTGAGGTAGAGTTATTCCAAGTTTTCTAAGATATCGCCAGACTGATTTCCATAGTGATTGTACAAGTTTGCCCTCCTACCAGCAATGGAGGAGTGTTCCCCTTTCTTGGCAATCTTGCCTGCATGTGCTGTCATTTGAGTTTTTTATTTTAGCCATTCTGACAGGAGTGAGATGGAATCTTAGAGTCATCTTGAGTTGCATTTCTCTGATGATTAAGGATGTTGAGCATGTCTTAGGGTGTCTCTCAGCCATTAGAGATTCCTCCTTTGTGAATTCTCGGTTTAGCTCTGTTCCCCTTTTTTTGATTGGATTATTTGGTTTCTTGGTGTTTAATTTTTGAGTTCTTTATAAATTTTAGATATTAGCCCAATGTCGGATGTGGGGTTGGTAAAGATCTTTTCCCAATCTGTAGGCTGGCGTTTTGTTTGAATGACAGTGTCTTTTGCCTTACAGAAGCTTTTCAGTTTCATGAGGTCCCATTTATTGATTGTTGGTCTTAGAGCCTGAGCTATTGGTGTTCTGTTCAGGAAGCTGTCACCTGTGCCAATGAGTTCGAGGGTTTTCCCCACTTTTTGTTGTATTAGATTTAATGTGTCCGGCTTTATGTTAAGGTCTTTGATTCACTTGGGCTTTAGTTTTGTTCAGGGTGATAAATATGGGTCTATTTGCATTCTTCTACATGTTGACATCCAGTTAGACCAGCACAATTAGTCAAAGATGCTGTGCTTTTTACATTGTATGGTTTTGGCTTCTTTGTCAAAAATTAAGTGGCTATAGGTGTGTGGGTTTATTTCTGCGTCTTCAAGTTGATTCCATTGATCAACTGTTCTGTTTCTATACCAGTACCATGCTGTTTTTATTACTAGTGTCTGTAAAATAGCTTGAAATCTGGGATGGTGATGCCTCCAGATGTATTTTTATTGTACAGGATTGGTTTAGCTATTTTGGATTTTTTGTTATTCCATATGAAGTTGAGAATTGTTTTTTCCAGGTCTGTAAAGAATTGTGCTAGTATTTTGATAGGAATTGCATTGAATCTGTATATTGCTTTTGGTAGGATGACTATTTTTATTATGTTGAACCTTACTATCCATGAGCATGGGAGATCTTTCAATCTTCTGATGTCTTCTAAATTTCTTTCTTCAAGTACTTGAAGTTCTTGTTGTACAGGTCTTTCACTTTCTTGGTTAGAGTTACTCCCAGGTATTTTACATTGTTTGTGGCTATTGTGAAGAATGCTGTTTCCCTAATTTCTTTCTTTGCCCATTTATCTTTTTATAAAGAAGGTCTACCGATTTTTTTATTTTAAAAATTTGTTCAAGTTACATCTCAATCACAATCTCCTTCCTACTCCCCCCTCCAGTCCCCAACTCCAATCCTCTTCCCCTCATACCCTCCATTTGCTTCCTTTTTTTTTAAAGTTTAATGTATATCATTTTCCCCCTAACAGCTCCCCCTTTCAGTCCAACAAATGGCTCTTTCTTTTATAACAGCAACACAAAACAAGAAGAATAGTTAGGCTACAATTATGAAAATTATAAGGCATAATATACATTACCAATGTCAGTTTATATGTATTTGGCAACTGACTTTAACATTCACTATGAATCCATCTCCTTCAGTTTAAAGTTCTATATCCAACTCAGCTTCCATCCTAATTTGCACCACCAACTTAAAAATATCTTCTTAGATCCAGAATACCCTCTTAATTTCTAAATGACTCAAAATTTAACTATGAGACTATATCTATCTAGTCTTCAACCACATCAGAGACTGTAGAAGGATAAATATATCTGATTATACAAGAAGTGCAGGGGCAGCAGCTTCCAAAACTAAGAAATGACAGACAACTGGCTGCCTGGACAGTTCCCAGTTTCTCTCCATACATTACAGCATCTATCTTTGGCCTTTGGGCTGATTCTCTGACAGAAATTAATTGTACAGCAGGAATTATGAAGGACTTGCCTACCCTGTATTGGTAGAGCTAGGCTGTTGACTTACCTGCTTCCAAGTTTTGTACTTTTTGGACAGCAGTCTGTCTGCAGTTGAAGCAAGGGGTTTTTCTTGCCCGGTGACAAACTTGCCACTAATGCAGCCATATCCAATTTGAGATTCTTCGATGCTCATCATGTTCATGGAGTAGAATAGGGGGTGCTGTCAGGAGCTGACATGTCTCAATATAAAAAAAAAATCTTTGAATGCCATTTTCCACAGATCCTTGAGGTTTTTGAAGACCACCTATCTATCTCCAAATATTTGGATAAGAAAATGTTGCTTGTCTCTTAGCAACTTGATTTCTGATTAACTTAGAAAACATCTGTGATAGACTACCCTAGCTTGAATGACTACTAGTTTGCATTTCTTAATTATCCTAATCAGTTTGTGATAGTTGCTAACAAAAGGCCAAAACTTCACATTTCATTTTTAAGTGTTACTAGGTACAATACTTTAAAAAGAGTTAACCTTAATTTTGTATCAATATACAAAGATTAATACCAATTTAGCCAAATATAATCTTAATTTTGTATCAATATACAAAGATCAATACCAATGTAGTAGGAAAATATCTTCACCAACCCAATATCTGACAGAGAGCTAATATCTAAAATATATAAAATATCTTTTATTTGATATTAGGATGGCTACTCCAGCTTGCTTCCTGGGCCCATTTGCTTGGAAAACCTCTTCCCAGTTCTTTACTCTGAGGTAGCATCTAGGATCTTCTGTAGGGCTGGATTTGTGGGTAGATACTGTTTAAATTTGGTTTTGTCATGGAATATCTTCTTTTCTCCATCTATGTTGATAGAGAGTTTTGCTGGGTATAGCAAATCTGGTCAGGCACCTATGTTCTCTTAGCACTTGTGTGATGTCTGCTCAGGCCCTTCTGGCTTTTAAAATTTCTGAGGAGAAGTCAGGTGTAATTCTGATGGGTCTGACATTTAATGTTACTTGACCTTTTTCTCTTACAGCTTTTAATATTCTTTCTTTGCTCTGTACATTTTGAGTTTCAATTATTATGTGGTAAGAGGAATTTATTTCGTGTTCTAATCTATGTGGTATCATGTATGCTCCTGGAATTTTACCAGCATCTCTATCTTTAGGTTTGGGAAATTTTCTTCTCTGATTTTGTTGAAAATGTTTCCTGGACCTTCGAGTCAGCAGTCTTCTCTTTCACTTATGCCTATAGTTCTTAGGTTCTGTCTTCTCATTGAGTCCTTGATTTCTTAGATGTTGTGTGTGAGAACACTTTTAGATTTCTCATTTTCTTTAGTTGTTGAACTGATTTTGTTCAATCGAGTTTTCCACCCCTGAGATTCTGTCTTCCATTCTTGTATCCTATTTGTGACACTCATGTCTGTTGTTCCTATTCTCGTTCCTTGGTTTTCTTCCTCCAGGATTGTCTCTGCTTGTGTGTGTGTGTGTGTGTGTGTGTGTGTGTGTGTGTGTGTGTATGTGTGGTTTTTTTTTTTGCTTCCATTTCCAATTTCAAGTCTTGAACTGTTTTGTACATTTTCTGCTCCAATTTGATTATCTTTGCCTACAACTCTTTCATAGCCTTTTCTCTTTCCCATGCTTATTTGATTGAGTTAGCTTGGATCTTTCTAATGGAATTCTCCAGTGCTTTCAATTGGAAAATTGTGATTTCTTTAAAATCTTTCAGGGATTTATTTTCTAATTGTAAGGCCTCTATCATTTTCCTAAGTGTAGGTTTGTCATCATTTTCATGTGTTTCAGCTGTGGTGGAATGTTCAGGGCTTGCTGTACTAGCATATCTGAATTTTGTTGGATCATATTTCCCTGACTTTTGTCAGTTCTTTTCTTTTGCTGGCCTTTATCCATCTGGTGGTCCTTAGCTGTTTATTCCTGGTGCATTCTGGACTAGGTGCCAAGGAAGGCGCTTTGGTGTAGAGGCCATATAATCTTGATCTGTAGCTCTCCACAGGTTGGATGGGGCCTTGTGTTGGGGGCTTGTTCTCAGTGGGCCCCTCATAGCTCACCCCTTCCTGTTGTGTCCAAACTGGGTACTTGGTCAGGGGTTGGAGTGGGATGTTCTATTCCTGCCTGCACGTTCCTGAGATCCAGCTGGTCTTCACAGTGATGTTGGTAGGGGTTTGCAGGCCACAGACTGTAGGCTAGAGCTGCAGTTCCCCTACAGCTTGTGTGTCAGGACCATGATCATGTACCTCCCAAGCTTCTCTTTGGAAGCTCTCAGGTTCAGCATATGCCTTAAACTCAAAAGCACTGTTATCTGGTACAGCCCACATTACCCAGGCAGTGATCAATTGTCCAGTGTTGTTTCACTGTTCCAGGGTTGGAGCTCTCTGTGTTACAGCCTTGGTATTCAGCTGAGGGGCAAGGAGGTGCCAGCAGAGATTTCCAATGTGGAGTTTACACCCTGTCCACAAAATTTGAATTTGGGGCAACTCAGATGCCTTTTCCTGGTCAGAATCACTGTGCTCCAGTCCAGCCTACCTGATCTGGGGGGGTGGGGTGGTGGTGCTTCTGGCAGTTTCCCTGTAGCCAGGACCGTGGCTATGGTCCTCCCAGGTTGCTCTCAGGGGGATCTCAATTTCAACCTGTGCCTCTCAGTTAGAAGCTCTGTGGTCCAGTGCCACCCACTTATTGGGGCAACATGCAATGATCCAGAACTGCTTTATTGCTCCAGATCAAGATCTAGATGTTGTAGCCTGAGGCTGTAGAATGAGTGCCCTGACAAAGTGGGCACGGGGAGGGAGTTCCAATATGGGGTCCACAAAGCAACTACAGAACTTGGACTCGGGGGAAGCTCAGCCACCTTTTCCCTGCCAGAAGTGCTGTGTTTCAGAGCAGCCTGTCTGGTTTGACAGTGCTTCTAACAGTTTCCCTGTAGCTAGGATGTCAGGATTGTGGCGATGGTTCTCCCAAGCTACTCTCAGAGAGGTTTCAGGATCAACCTGTGCCTTTCTGTCAGAAGTTCTGTGGTCTAGTGCAAGCCCACTTGCTTGGGCAGCACTTAATGGTCCAGAACTGCTTTGCTGCTCTGAGCAGAGATCTCGATGCTCTGGACTGAAGCTGTAGACTGAGTGCCCTGCCAAAGTGAGCACAGGCAGGGAGTTCCAATATGGAGTTCACAAGGCGTCTATAGCTCTTGGATTTAGGGGAAGGAAGCTCAGTCACCTTTTTCTTGCGAGAAACATTGTGTTCCAGAGCAGCCTTCTTGGGTTGTTGGGGCTAACAGTTTCCCTGTAGCTAGGGTGTCAGGACTGTGGTTATGGTCCTCCCAAGCTACTCTCAGGTGAGTATCAGGGTCAACCTGTGCCTCTCAGAATGTGAATCAGTGCAGCCCTGTTGCTTAGACTGCACACAATGGTCTAGAACTGCTTTACTGCTCTGGGCTAAGATAGAGATGCTGTACCCTGAGTGCCCAGGGGAGTACCAGCCATGAGGCCAGGTGAGGGGATGGACAAGGAGTTCCAACATGTATTCTATATCTTGACCACAGCACGTTTGGGCTCAGGGAAGCTCAGCACCTGTTAGTTTGATCCCCTAGTTACCAGTCAGCCAGATGCCACCATGTTGCAAATCCCAGGGAGAATCGCCCTCAGTCTTATCATAGTGGCTCCACTGATCTTCTTTTGGGTGTCAGAATACCTGCACGGAATCTGCAGACTCAGGAAACTATGGAGGGCCTCTCTTTGGAGGTTGAAGCCACCAGCTGGTGTCCTGAAAAGATCTGATCTGCTGGCTCTTCCACTGCAACAGGAAGTGCTCTGTCTCCTATGTCTGGCCTCTCTGTTCTTCCAGTGTGTATATGTTCAGTACAGAGTTCTTTATTTTACCTGTCTTTGCTGGGCAAGCCCAGATAGGCTTGCATCTCTCAAACTGTTGTTCAGCAGGAGTATATCTCTGTGGTGGTCTAGTTGGTCTTCCTGACTATCAGAATGTGTCCCAGTTTATCAGCACCATCTTGCTGAATCGTAAGTAGACATTTTATGTTGATGAAATGGGAAGGAAAATCCAAAATATTCAAGAGACATCTATAGTGAAGGCATATGTAACAATTTTCCAAAGAACACTACTTAAACAGAAATTTTAAAATAGAAACCAATGTACATGTATAAAGTAAAAAGAAGTTTTCTAAAAGGCCAAGTCAGATATACCAGGAATATGCAAATATCGAGTTGGATTCAGAGCTCATTTAACCAATTTTTGAATAAATAATTTCAGAAAGGTGACAACTAATACATGAATATATGTTATAGTTGTGCATTTTCAATGAACTATTTTATGTGTTTAATAAGTTACTGTACGCTTATGAATGAGCAGCCCAGAGGACTAGGAAGCCAGAATATAATACTTTCAACATAATGGTAACAGCCTCTTGCATGCACTAGCTTATATAACTTTTAATTTTAATCCACAGCCAGGACATCATCAGGTTCCTTGAGATGTATGCAGTGTGACAATAGCTTCTTTGCAGATGCTTGTCGTGTGCCCTATGCAATTTAGAGGAAGCCGTCAGTATTTCCTGAAAGAACCTGGGAACTCTGTGAATGGAACTGCCATTGATTTCCTTCATACTATGGGGCAGAAAATAAATGAGCCTTGTAGCTGAAATTAGACTGGAAAAGAAAATTCCTCAAAGTCTTTGCCGTCATTGCAGAAAAGTTCCAAAGTTACCTCCATGTTAGCTCCTTGTAACCCCGATTTTATTCTCTTTTTCTAAGATATCGACTATTTAAAAAATATTTTTGAGTTTATGCTTATATTATTTTCCTCTTTCCTTTCCTACCTCCAAACCCTCTCATGTACCGTTTGTTTTAAATTCATGGCCTCTTTTTCTTCATTGTAGATTTTATATATGTGTGTGTGTGTGTGTGTGTGTGTGTGTGTGTGTGTGTGTAGATTTGTATATATATGTTCCTAAGTACATCTCATTCAGTCAGTTTATTGTTACTTGCTTGTAAGTGTTAATAAATCATACCATACTGTATTGTTCTTCTGTTAGTGATTTATTTACCATACTTCAGTGTGGACTTATTTGTATTGTTGTAAATTACTGGATTTCCTTTTTTGTTTAAATTTGACTTAAAAAAAAAACACTTGCATTCAATTCTTATAATTTTCCCTGTGTGAACTGTTTCAATTTTTATAATGATAGTGGTTGCTAAATGCCATTTTACATTATTCTGTTGGCATACCTCTTCTAGATCTGTGACTTAAAATTCATTAATTTCTCATTGAAGAAGCTCATTGAAAGAGATGAAATGCTCCAGAGGTATACTCTAGTTACTGATGTTTTATTTATTTATTTTAATAACCTGCTTCAAAAAAGAGTTGAATTTCAGTTCAGGTGTACCCATTTCATAGGATTTCTATTTGAAACATAGCAATCTATTCAATGCATTAATTTTCATTCTTTTTTTTTCATTCTGAATGTTTGCCTTTTTATCTGACTCTTTGTGGATAGTTCAGCTCAAGTACCAGTGATGAGCACAGCGTAGTTTAGGTTGAGTGGTAATTTATTTGTTCATGAGTTTTAGCTTCTGTAGCTGAAAACACAGAGGCCGCACTTATGTAATCATTTCCCCTCAGTCATCTCTATGCTGCACTTTGGTCCAACAGGTTTCATCTTCAAAGAACATAAATCAAATTTAAAAAGGAAAAACAATTTTGAGTTTGAATGAACACATTTCAGGAGCTGAGAAATGGTTTACGCATGGCTCATGAACAAAAATGGAATATAAAACATATTACATGGATTATAATGTCATGGATCTCACTTTATTTTAAAGTGCTTCATGTAAATATGTTGTGAAAAAATAAAGTGAGGACAATGCAAAAAAAATCTATCCCCTAACACCTACAAGTTTACTATCAATTCCATATGATAGATCTAGCCTGAACGGAACACTGTAGTTGCTGGCTACCTTACCTTTCCATAGAACACATGCAAGTCACAAACAGGGTTGAGGGCATGGACACTCTTCACATTAAGTCTTGTCAGAAATACAGACTTGTGCTGCAATGTTTTGAAATCTCTGCCTTGCTCAAATTTGGACATGGCCAATGTGAAACAAACACGAAAGATAGAGAATCATTAAAAAGAAATTGATTTCAATCTAAGGGAAGTCTTTCTTGGTACTTTATGTAAGTGCTAAGTAACCAGAGAAGTTTCATTTGGTGAATATTTACTGCTGGAATGCTTGATAATTTTGTGTGTGTGCAATTTCTTTGCTTCTTTATCTCAGTGAGTGTAACACATCCCTTTACAACCCCAGGCTCTGGCAGCCTTTTTAAATGTGGTTTCATTTAATCAGGACCCATTTTTCCCACAAGCATGGTTTGCTTGTGTTGTCTCTCTCCTACAGGTAGTGTTTCCTAATAATGTGAATTATTCATAGGTTCTAACTGAAAAAAAGATTGGTATTCAAATCCTAGCTATTGAGAGATATAAAGGCAAAAACACTTTAAAATATGCTTGATATTTTAAAGGAAGCCCCAGTTTTTAAAACCTTTGAATACTTTTCCTTCAGGCTTTAGCACTGGTGTTATGAAAGATCTGTCAATTTTGACAGCTCTGTTTAAGCAAGATGAATGGAATAATAACAGTCATCTAGTTTCAGCTTTCAGGAATCAAGACACTTGTTTGTTCATGTCAGTGAAAGCATTAACAAAAATCATTTTCTAATAGTCCTACAAACTCTTCTGACTTCTCAACAAATATTCTAACAATATAGCTTTTGAGCATCAGTAAGGTTTTTAATATTAAAAATATTTAGAGATAATTTTCCAAATTTTCTGTGAGCCATTTTCATATTTACTCTGTACTGGGATAAATGTGTGATTGGACAGGATGTGAAGATGAATAGATAATGAAAGCTGGAAACATGGATATCTATCTATCTATCTATCTATCTATCTATCTATCTATCTATCATCTGTATATGTATGTATCATATATCTACCTACCTCTATAAATATTTAAATATATTTATATACATATATATGTATATGCAAAGATTGTGTAATTTCAGTTCTTTGTTGATAACTTGAGTGACAAAGTAAACTATTGCTCTTTCTTTCTTTTAGAAATAAGTGTAGTAATTTGTGGTGTAGTTGGAGTAGAGAGCAAGAAAAGAAAGCATTTGAACTAAATGTGAATTTCAAGGTGAAATCTCAACTGGGATTTGTAGATGTAGATGATGGAAAGTATCTGTGGCTGACAAAATCATGCCTATGCTAGAGCATGAGGGGAATCATAGTCAGTCGTTTTGAAGCAGCCCCTTATCCTAAACCTGATTAAAACAAAAACATATTATATTTCTGTGCTTTTCAGCCAAAACTCCAGAATTCTCACTATAGACTGCTTTAATACAGTAGGCTTACAAAAACATACAATGGAAAAAGGAAAGCATCTTCAATAAATGGTGCTAGTCTATCTGTATGTCAACATGTAGAAGAATGCAAATAGATCCATACTTATCACCCTGTACAAAACTTAAGTCTAAGTGGATCAGGGACCTCAACATAAATCTGGACACACTAAAATTAATAGAAGAGAAAGTGGGGAAGATCCTTGAACTCATTGGCACTGGTAGCAACTTCCTGAATAGAAGACCAATAGCTCAGGCACTAAAACAAACAGTCAATAAATGGGACCTTATAAAATTGAAAAGCTTCTGTAAGGCAAAGGACACTGTCCTTAGAACAAAACGACAAACTACAGACTGGGAAAGGATCTTCACCAACCCAACATCTGACAGAGGGCTAATATCCAAAATATATAAAGAACTGAAGAAATCAAACACCAAAAATTCAAATAACCCCATCAATAAATGGGGTACAGAGCTAAACCGAGAATTCACAGAAGAGGAATCTCTAAAGGCCGAGAGGCACCTTAAGAAATGTTCAACATCTTTGGTCATGAGGGAAATGCAACTTAAAACAACTCTGAGATTCCATCTCACACCTGTCAGAATGGCTAAGATCAAAAACTCAAATGATAGCACATGCTGGTAAGGATGTGAAGAAAGAGGAACACTCCCCCATTCCTGATGGGACTACAAACTTGTACAACTACTTTGGAAATCAATCTGGAGATATCTTAGAAAATTGGGAAAAATTGTACCTCAAGACCCAGCCATACCCCTCTTGGGCATATATCCAAAAGATTCGAAATGAAACCACAAGGACATTGCCTCAATAATGTTCATAGCAGCTTTATTTGTAATAACCAGAAACTGGAAGCAACCCAGATGTCATTCAACTGAAAAATGGATAAAAAACTGTGGTACATTTACACAATGGAATACTACACAGCTATCAGAAATGAGAAAATCATGCAATTTGAAACCAAATGGATGGAGCTAGAAAAGCTCATCTTAAGTGAGCTGATGCAGTCCCAGAAAGATAAACATGGTATGTATTCCCCTATAAATGGATATTGACCATACATCACAGGATAACTATCCTACAACCCACACACCCAAATAGATAGGAACATAGCATATCTATCCTAGGAAAAATTTTACCCACCAGCGAATCATGGAATCTGCTGCAGGTTAATGGAACATCATACCCTAAATGGTGCGCCATATCAAGCCCCAACACAAGTGGAAGCTCTTGGCCCTCACATGACTGAAGATCTGAGGGAGTATGATATCTGAGGGCCCACCTCATCTGAGGAGAAGGAGAGTACCAAGTAGTGGAACAAGGAGGGAGGGAGGGAGGGAGGGGCCAGGAGGGGAGGAGGGAGAAAACTATATTCTAGAAGTAACTTGAGAAAACAAAACAATACTTTTTCAAGAAAAGAGTTATTAAGCTTAAAAATATAATAAAAATACAATATAAAAATTTCAAACTACAATTTACCAAAGGTATAGTTGCCTTACTAGCATGAAAGAAAAATGGCCTTAATTTCAGATTAGAATGTTAGACTGTAGGTGGCCACATAGATTACACAAACTTGATAGCAGCTTGAAAGTTTTTTTTTTTTTTTTTTTTTTTTGTAGATGTATAGGATATTTTCATGGTTTGGCATTAAAAAGCAGGTAACAGGTTTAAAATACTGTAAATAAATTAAAGGTTACTGCTGTTCAACCTGGTTTTCTAAACCTCCAAGAGTAGAAAAAACTTGGAGCTAAGGTAAAATACATGAAATGTGTAGGTGTTAGCCAATGCCTTTAACTCCAGCAGAGACAGGAGGATCACTATGGAATTAGGTGTCTTATAAATTCTAGAGTTACAAGGAACAGGGTGATGATGGTGCACACCCTTAATCCCATCATTTGAGAAGAATACACCCTTAATCCCAAAACACTAGAGACAGAAACAGGCAGATCTCAGAGCTCAAGGTCAGACTGACACAAAACAAGCTCTAAATAGAGAAAAACTTCAATCCAGGGGTGGTGGAGCGCATCTTTAATCCAATCAGTTGGGAGCCACATGTCTTAGATCCCAATACTTAGAATGCAGAGAAAGGCACATAGGATTTGGAAGGATTTAAGTTTAAAAGCTACTTACAAAAGGCATGCTGAAATTCAAACAAATTGTCCTTTGAGATCTCAAAGTATATGCACTAAAGGTTTGTTTAGCTCCAAAATATCAAAATAATTTCTTCTTTTATCTGAATTGAAAGATAATACTTTATATATTTTCAAAAAAACAAATTTGTTCCAGGAAAAATATTAACTAATGCCCCCCCCAAAAAAAGGTAGTGTCCCAGAGTTAGGATTAGGGCAGGGCTCTGTTCTTATCTTTCCAGGAGATTTAAAGCATCCATTCAAGAATCCAGGGATCCAGGGACAACTGAACAACAGAATCCTCAGAAGAAATCAGATCAGACACCAAAGAAGATAAGTAGCCCAGACCATCCAGCCTTGCAGACTTCCTCAATAGCTTTTTCCTCAAAAGTCTACAACCACAACAACTCAAAATCACTAAGATTGTTCAGCTCCACAGACTGCTCCAGTCAGAACTTCAATAAAGCCCTGAAGTTCAGCTTCTGTCTACAAACTTCTTAGGACATTAAAATAGCTGAGCACAAAAGGACTGAACATCAAATGATTCTGTTAACATTTTTAATCATTTTTCCATTCTTATTGGGGCCCCAAACAGGTTTACTATGTCCCAAATCAGCAGGAAGTCATTTTAAGAGAGCAACATCCCATCCCCAGAAGGTGGGGAGGGTGTTTTTCCCCCTTTGGTCATTTGATGGATAGTAAATAATCTTGTTATTTAGGGGGAGAGATTGGAAGCTGTTAAATGGTCTTGTTAAACAGGTTTTGGAGGTTAGACACAGGGACTTCTCCTTCTCTCTTTTTCTTTTCTGTATCCTTCTTTCTCTCCTATGTAGGAGTGAACAGACTTGAGAAAAAATGGGACATAGACATAATATAGAAAAGATCAAGAAAAAAGGACAGATTATTGAATATGTCCTTATACCTTTGTATATTGATATAAAATTAATATTATATTTGGCTAAATTGGTATTGATCTTTGTATATTAATACAAAATTAAGATTGTACTGGGCTACATCGTATTGATCTTTGTATATTGATACAAAATTAAGATTATATTTGGCCACAATGGTATTGGCCCTTGTATATTGACGCAAAATTAAAATTTTATTGGGCTACATAGGTATGGATCTTGGTATATTGATACAAAATTAAGATTATATTTGGCCACATTGGTATTGATCTTTGTATATTGATACAAAATTAAGGGTAATGCTTTTTAAAGGTATTATACCTAGTAATGCTTAAAAATGCAATGTGAAGTTTCAGCCTTTTGCTACCAACTGTCATAAACTGTTTAGGATAATTAAGAAATGCAAACTAATAGTCATTCAAGCTTGTCATTTTGTTAGGTACTAAGACAGTCTATCACAGTTATTTTCTAAGCTAATCAGAAATCAAGTTGCTAAGAGACAAGCAACATTTGCTTGTCTAAATATAAGGGATGGATAGGGCATCTTCAAAAACCTCAAGAGATTTGCAGAATATGGCATTCAAAGATGTTTTCTTAACTTTAGATTTTTTGATATCAAGACATGTCAGCTCCTGACAGCACCCCCTATTCTATTCCAAGTAGAAGATGAGCATCAAAGAATCTCCAGTGGGCGATGGTTGAATTAGTGGCAAGCCTATCTCTTGGCAAGAGAAACCCCTTGCTTCAACTGTAGACAGAATGCTGTCCAAAAAGGACAAAACTTGGAAGCAGGTAAGTCGACAGCCTAGCTCTGCCAAGACAGGGTAGGCAAGTCCTTCATAATTCCTGCTCTACAATCAATGTCTGTCAGAGAAACAGGGCCAAATGGCTGAAGATTGATGCTGTAATGAATGTAGACAAAATGGGAACTGTCCAGGCAGCCACTGGTATGTCATTTCTTAGTTTTGGAAGCTGCAGGCCCTGCAATTCCTATATAATCAGATATATTTATCCCTCTTAGGTCTCTTAGGTATTTGAAGAATAGATAGCCAGAGTCTCATTGTTAAATTTTGAGTTGTTTAGGAATCAAGAGGGTGTTCTGGATCTAAGAAGATGTTTTTAAAATTGTGATGTAAGTTAGTATGAAAGCTGAGTTATATATAGAACTTTAATCTCATGGAGATGATTAGATAGTAGAATGTTAAAGTCAAGTGCCAAATACACATGCCAAATACATATGGAGTGGACATTGGGAATGTATGCTAAGCCATATAACTCTCATAATTGTGGCCTATGTATTTCTGTTGTTTTGTATTGTATTTATAGTTATAGGAGAAAGAACCATTTGTTGGACTGAAAGGGGGAGCTGTTGGGGGGAAATAAGATATACCTTAAACTAAAAAAAAGGGAAGAGGATGGGGGGGTTGAGTGGGAAGAGGGTGGGAGGGTGGTGCTGGAGGAGGGAGTAGGGAGGGGATTGTGAATGAGATGTAACTTGAAGAAATAAAATATAAATTATTAAAAAAATTATAGGTCAATGAAACAAAAAAGTTTTGAAAGGAAAGCAAAATTGATAAACCTTTAACTAGACTAGCCAACAATAAAATAACAAAAACCCAAATAAATATGAAAAAATACAGTAGGCTTAATTAAGTCTTTTTGAAGATTACATTTACAGTATCTCCTGTGTTTTAAAATGATGAAAGGTTATTAAAGGTGTGCAGTACCATGCTCATCACAACATTCTCTTTTGAACATTTATTTTCCACTGTCTTTGTACTTTATACTTTAGTTTTTACTGACATTATCTATGTTAGCTTCTTCCACCACACTGGTGTTACTGCAGTATCTTTGGACTTTCTCAATATTTACATGGGACTCAGGATAATCCTTCTAAGGGAATCCTGTTTGTCTTTCACTGAAACAACTTTAAATGATGCTTATTTGAATTTTCTTAAAGAACTTCATAGCATTTTTATTAATCTACATACTGGTAATACTTTTTTCTTTTGGAAAAAATTACATTACCTTGAAAGAAACTGAACTTTTTCCAGATCTAGTAGCTAAATGTGTTCATTTAAGACTATTTACTCAGACTATTGACTCAGCCTAGTCTCTTATTGTGCATTCTGTCAATTTTACCTACCTTTCAGAGAACAATGTAACCAATCTTACTATACTTTGTATTTCCCATGCAATACTGTTACAAGGTAAGTTAATGTATGGCTTAAATTTTAAGGTATGTATTCTTCCATTTCCCTGACCAAGATTAATGTATGCATCTTTGTGTTGTAATAATTTGGAGAAAGTAGCATAGATGGAAAGTATCCCATAAATGTTGGAAGCAACACATGGATATAGTGTGATAATATCTGTATGTGTGTGTGCTATAAAGAGTGTTATAAACACTCTTTAATAATGCTTTATAAAGGAAGAACTTACTTTATTGACTGCAACTGTTACAGAATAGCACTCACACATACAGATATTATCACACTATATCCATGTGTTGCTTCCAACATTTATGGGATACTTATGTTATTAAAAGTGTGAACAAAAACAAGAATCATGCATTCATTTCTTTTACAATATTTTATGTACCATTCAATAAATAGATAACAAAGCCTTTACTAGGGAAAGGCACATAAAGGATTGGACACTTCTCCCCATGCAGCAATGGGTACAGATTAGGTACATACACACACTCAACAGATAGACTACAGCTATTCCAGTAACCATAAATTAAAAGCAGATAGAAAACACAGGAAGAGAAGTAGAGAATTCAAATTTGTGTTCAGTCTTGATCAAACTAATCCAAGAAGAAGTTTCTATCTTCATTCCTTAATGTAACACCAGCACATTTCGGTTTCCACAGAGGTCTTTTATTAATGTGTTAATCAACACACAAAATAATTATAAAATAACTTAATTGGCATAGTATCATTGAGCAGACAACTGGATATTTGAAAAAAATTGCTCATAAATTTTAAATGATGATTATGGATTTTTTTTATTATTTAGAAAGAAATTTTGGAACTAAGACAGATATTTCTTAAATTTCACATCTATGTGTTCTCTTAGTATACATTTTTTTGTGTTAAACTTACTATTTTCTTCTAAGGTATAAGAGATCCTAAAGATCAGAGGTTATGAAAATATTCCTAGAAGAGATAGAAAACAAATTTAATGAGCTGTATCAACATGCTAAAGTTCTTGTGAATGAAAATTGCCTGGGACGGTATATCCGTGGTTCAATTTAATAACACCTAAATTAATAGATAAATAAACAAATGGAATTATTTTGTTGAATATGATATTAAGGACATACTTTTAGTATAAAAGATTGTTTGCAATTCTAGCAACCCTCTCAGCAAGTATGGAAAGAATTGATCAGTTCTGAGTTTAATTTTCCCAGTTGCTTGTCCATGGAAGGAAGCTCATCTGTTAAGCAACCTTTATTGACTTACTTTTCTCTTCTCTTTTTTGCTGTCATTCTTTACTGGTGTTTCTTGAAATCACCTAATGAGGAAACTTTTAATCATATCTGTATTTTTATGTCTTTTCTGACTCAAGCAAAAACAACTATGTAAACTCAAACTCTATTTTGTAGTGATGCTATCTTTTGGGGGAGCCCATTACCTTTGCTTCTGCCAATCTCCTGATACACTTAGAATTTATCTGTATTTCCTTTTTGGGCCATTGCTAAAGCTAGTGGTGATCCCCATCTCTTTGATAGCACTTCTAAAATACGGAGTTGTAGAAAAAAGTTAAGATCATCTTCATCAGCTTCCTTTATCTTGTTCAATGACACAAAAGTATTGTTCATTTTCCACTTCATCTGGTAAGACTGATGAAGCAATCTTCTAGCACTGCATCCCCACTTAGTAGGCTTTCTAAGATAGATGTGAAAGCATTTCCCCAAAGCATACACCTAAGCTTATTGGGACAATGGGCTTACTTGCTATTTTAGGGAAGGAAGGTGTTCTTGTTCCTTACAGAACCCCTCTTCTGGGTAAGTGTGATGAATTTGTCATAGTAACTGATAACACTCTCAGTCAGATGTAGATCATCTTACTGGGGACTAATAAACAAGCAGGCTTCCTAATAAGAATATAAGGCATGTTAAGGATACACCGTTTATAATATTTGGCAGAACTGTGTTATTTGTATTTCTTTTAAATAAGGTAAATTATGCCACATATTAATAAAGTTTGCTACTTATATATTTTATTTATTGAGTAGCAAAGAAAAACATACAAGAATGGGATTTTGGTGTATTCGGAAGCTTTTTGGCTCACATATAAGAATGTTTTCAATAAACTCCTAGAATATGCTTTCATGCCTTAAATCTATTTCTTCATGGATATGCCCATTTTCCTTTTAGCATCTCATATTCCACCTTCTAAAATCAGTTAAGTAATGGGCATCTCAAGAAAATCCTGATGAACAAATTGTTTAAGCCTGGCAACTCTGGGGGCTGCTGGCCAAGGTTCAGATGTCTATCCAGTCAGTAACAGATCCCCAGTTCTGGACTGTGTGTGGATGAAGCAACTGAATATTCTTCCACTTTGACTTTAATGAGAGCTAGTAAAACTCTCTCTCTTCCTCTCTCTCTCTCTCTCTCTCTTCCTTTCTCTCTCTCTCTCTCCCTCTCTCTCCCTTTCTTTCTTTCTTTCTCTCTCCCCTTCTCTCTCTCTCCTTTTCTCTCTCTCTCCCTCTCTCTTTCTCTCTCTCCCTTTCTTTATCTCTCTCTCATATATATAGTCAAAAGTAATGTACTATTTTTTATCATAGCAATATAAAAATAATTTTATATTGTTATGATAAAATAGCTTGATATAAAGTAACTTATGAGAGTATAGGATTTATTTCACTTTACAAGTCCAGGTTATAGTCTGCCATTGTAAGTCAAGGCAGAAATTTCAAATTGCTAGTCACATCACATTCACAGTCAAGAACAGAAAGAAATGAAAGCATTTATGCTTATTTAATTGTATATGCTCAACTCAATTAATCTACCCTTCTATAGGGAGGAGCCCTTGTCTATGGTATGGTGCATCCCATAGTGGACTGAATCATTCCATATCAATTAACTTATTAAGATACCCCGCCCCCCCCAGACAAGCTCACAGGCCAAACAAATGTAGATAGCTCCCTATTGAGATTTACCCCCCAGGGGATTCTAGGTTGTGTCAAGTAGAGAAAACTAACCATCACACAGCCTGAGCAGACTAATATATGAATTTATGTTAGAATCACAACATAGTATTCTTGGAGTTGTTTGTAAATGAACTCTATAAATGTGGTTGGGTTCAAACACCAGAGCTGTATTCTCTGACCCTCTTGAGGCAACCAATATGATGTTCTCACGTTTCCAGAGCTGTGCTTCTTATAATGGTAGATATTACAACTATGGCATTACCTAGGTCCTGGTCGCTGTAGAGATTTGATTACATTTGTATACATTATTTGAGGCCCAATTCTATGCATTCTGCCTTGATGAACATTGGCTACTTGGTTATACTGAAATTAACCAAAGAAAATGTTTTAAGGAGAAAAATAAATGTTTTGGAATCTAATTTTCCAATCCACAAATTCCTCGTTAATTCTGAATAGCTTCAGTTGTTCAGGCTCATTTAAGAAATCCTGACTCCCCATTATTTTACTCTTATTTCTTTATTCTTTTGGTGTTCAATGCTTTTAAAAATTCAATTCAAACTTTAGTGAACTCATATCGAGAAACTCTTAGGTATTACATTTTGTTCTAAGCTGTTTAATAAGCATTATCTTGTTTAATCTTCACAGAAAACAGAAGCCTTTAGAGGTTAAGTGTTCACATGCCCTTGGAGTCCAATTTTCAGTCCCTAATTCAATATTTTTTGCCTATTCTTCTACAAGATAATCCTGGAAAGATACCATTTGGCAGGACAGAAGGAAGGGATACATTACGCCATTGGTTGCTGTGGCCTAAATCGCTAACTGATGATTTAATGTGACTGACCTCATAGGTATTGAGAGCAGAGATGTGTCTTGACCAGCCCTGGAATGGCTAGTACACTGACAAGAGCAATTGTATTCTTGAGTTTGGCCTTGTATGTGAGGTCCCAAGTGGCTTCAAATGTCTGAGACCAGCGGAGGAAAGGGGAGTGGAGGGGCTCACTACAAAAAGATTCCTCAGCTGGAGCGGCTCCCAAGGGGAGGTAATGTGTGCTGAGAGGTAGGCTGCTGTGAACAACTGGGTGGCCAGTTGTTTGTAGTATGTGCCAGGCTCAGGATTTCTGTTTCTGGGAACCAGTTCCAGCTGGTAATCATATAGGATGGAACCCACCCTGCAGAGGTGAAACAGGTGGGAACAGATTGGGTGGGTGGTACAGCCTTGGAACCAGCTTGAATAACAAACAAGGATGTAATGAACTTAATCATGAATGGAGAGCAGCCAAGTATCAAACATGGGGAGTCCTTGGCTGTGGACCTGGGTCCACTCTTGTTTGTAAATAGGCAGCTGGCCATGGAAGGTTTAGCCACTGCCATGTTTCTGACCTTGTTTCTCATTCCTCTAACACAGCAGATAGTCTTTAATCCATAGTCTTCTAAACCAACTTTATTGTTATGGGAGTCACAGGATGAGGCCTTAAGCATAGTTACCATTTACATTTTATATGACCTTAGTAGTTTCGGTTCACACAATGTAAATGTGTTCATATTCCACCATCCCCTTTCTCATATAGACAACATGAGGGTCAATAAAACAGTATACAAATGACTTCCTTGGGAAGAATCGGTGTGTAATATAAGCAACCCTGGGAAGTAGTTGAAATGGCATAGAATATCATTTTCATCATAGAATATCATTTTCAAAGCATGAAAAGCCACTGATTAGTTATAGTAAAAAGAGAAGGCAAGACAAAGCCTTCATAAGAATAACTTGGCTCCCTCACACATTCTATTATATATTTGCTCATAACTCTGAGACTTTGACCAGAGATTCTGAAATGTTTTTGCTGCTGCATTTCTATTGACCTTTATATCCAGTGTCTGTCTCCTTCTCCAATTGAATTTCTATCTCTTCTCAAACAACTTACTTGCTAACAGGTAGACTTAAAACCTAACACTTAGGATTATCTTTCCACAGCATGATAATAGAGACCTAGCATTATCTATTTGCCCAGATATATCAGTATCTTTTCCTTCTTTGATTCTACTTACTATACTCTTGTAGGTGAGATTAAGATCATAATAGTTACAAAGAAATAGTAGTAATAGGAACATAGTTCCTGGTTTCACTCTATAAAATAAAATTCAGAGGAAATACAATTTCTTAACTGGTTTCTTTAGGACTAAACACATAGGAAAACATAAAAATTGAAATTTTTACTTGATTTGTGATCATATCCAAAGGTGTCCCTCTAGGACATCCTGATCTCACTTCTGTAAATTGGTTGAAAGGGGGGCATTATGAAGACATTAAATGGAATCTTCCAGAACTGGTCATGTGCAACAGGATTGTGCAGGGGCCAAATCCTCTGAATTATTCCTCATCTTACTCTTCGATGTTATCGTAAGACTCTTTGCCAGTATTTGTTGGGTACCAATCACCAAGAAATATTAAATTTCTTCTTAGAGTTAACAGGAAAATAATCCACAGTTTCTAATCCATGCTGCCATTGTTTTTGTTATATTAGACTCAGACATCTTGGGTTTTAGGCTCAAAGGACTGAGATTAAAAAAAAAAATTAGGGTCAATGAGATGCTCAGCAGGTAAAGGCACATGCCACCAAGTCTGAGGATCTGAGGGTGAGTGGAAAGAAGAAACTGACTTTAGAAAGTTATGCTTCATCTTAAGCCATGCTCTTTGGTATGTTCATGAATGCATAAACACACACACACACACACACACACACACACACACACAGAGAGAGAGAGAGAGAGAGAGAGAGAGAGAGAGACAGAGAGAGAGTGTGTGCACAACATATGTACAAATTTTTAAATAAAATGTACTTTTGGCATTCTTTCAAATTATATATTTTATATATTGAGATTAATGTAGTTACAGTTCTCCAATCTTTTTCCTCCCTCCAAACTCTCCCATGTACCTTTCTTGCTGTCTTTCAAGTTCATGTCTTCTACATTCATTAATTGTTGTTACTTTGTAGCAAGATGGCTTTTATGATTTTTGTACTAGATTATACATGGTAATTTATTTACTGTACTTAATTATGATACCCCTACCTCCCTTCCATTCCTCATTTCTTCCAACCGCCCAACACTATGCAGGAGAGAAAGAAGGTAAAAGGAAGAAGGGATGTAGGTCTCTTTGAGCTACTTCCTGCTGATTAGGGTTGTTGGTTTCTTTGGGGCTAATATCAGTCTTAGTAGAAGTCCAGCAAACCATGAGACAGCAGCAGGAAGAGCAAGCAGCAGTTTGGGGGAGCACCAGCAGTCAGGAGAGCAGCAACCTCTTTCTTCTTTGTAGGGCCCCCTTTCTCCTATTTCTTTGTAGAGCCCCTTTTTCCTCATGGCTCTGGCTTTTTATCCCTTTCTCATGTCCTCTGAGTTAAACTTGCTCAGCTGGTTAAGTCACACTCCTGCTAGCTCATGAGACAGCCAATACTTTACACTAGTGTCTTAAGCAGTCTCACACCTGGGATTAAACAACAATGTTCTAATAATTGCTTATTTTAATAAACTCATACCACATTACATACATACACAAATATTCATATATGTGTATATATTCCTTAATACAATAGTATAGACTGTTAATTCTATGTAATATTACTTGTAGGTGTGTTCTTAGGGCTGACCATTTGGTATCTGATAACCAATATTCTGTGGGGAGACTATATTTCTCTCTCTCATTGTTCTTTACTTGTCTATTTTTGTGTGTGCTCATGCATGCATGTGTGTCCTTGCATACATACAGATAATACGTAAACAAACATGTGACTTATTTTTAAAAATAGACATAAAATATTCATTCTAAGAAACTTGACTAGAGCATATGCTGAAATATCAGAGATTCTGAGGTTAAATTTCCATATTAAGTGCATAGAAATTCTTGGTGTAAAACATACCCACAATTGATATTTTGTCTCATGAGTATTGAAAATTAAGAAAAATAAGAGAAAACAATGATATGGTAAGTTCTTCACAAACTTTTATTCTTTTCCTTCACTAATAAACTCTGGTTGTGGTCTTATGTTTTAGATTGAGGGTGGCCATACATTATAATGATATTTTCAGCAACAGACAGAAATGACTGTACCTCCTTATTTGTGTGGTTCTCTTATTCCATTGTAAGAGCACTCTTAGTTTTGTACTAAATGATATGATTGGCTTCTTATTCATGCAACAACCTGGAACAGCTGTAACAAAATTCTACTGCCTGGGTGGCTTCAACAGTAGAAACTTAGTTTCTCAGCTATCTGGAAGCTAAGAGTCTGAGACTGAGGTGCAGGTTGGGTGGGCTTCCTTCTAAGAGAACACCTCCTCCTTTTTTGGCTTTCAGGTATTTGTCTTCCTGCTTTGTCTTCACACAGTCTTTCTTAGTATGTGTATTATCTGTGTTTCAACTTCCTCTTAAAATAGACACTTGCCATACTGGAGTACAGTCCACTCTAACAATCTCTTTTTAGCTTAGTTACTTCTTTAAAGACATTGTCCCCAACTACAGGTACATAATGACATATCAGTATTATTTATATGTGAGTTTTGGGGGGCACAATTCAACCTGTAACAATTGAGTTATTTCTAGTCTCTGTTGAATAGGACATGTGATGTTAGAGATTTTTGTTTCTTTTATTCCCTCCTGTATCCTAAGAACCCGTTTCATTGCTTGGAAAATAACAGGCACCACATGAATATTTGCTGAAGAGAAATTGAATGAATTTTAATTGAAGAATTAAAAAATAAGTCAAGTGATGAGTTTGTAAATCGCAGAGTTCTCTGTGAATGGCAGATGCTGCATTTGCTAGTAAAGATCGTTTATACTTGAATTAGTAAGATTTGAACAGCCTTAGCTATGCTTATTTTGGCATATGGGCAAGTCAGAAACATTTGTGGATAAAGTCTGTAATTAGAAAGAAGTACCAAATAAAATGCATTGATGATATCAAAGGAAAGTGTGACATACACATCAGCTGTAGAGCAGGAACACAGAAGAACTGGAGTTCTTTTAAGGCAATGAAAGCTTAAGGATAGAAATTTGTAATTAAAGCTGAAGTGAATTTACTCTTTCCTGCTAATCTCGCCTGTGTGGTCAGCTTTTTCAGTGAGGCTGATGGACAGCAGATGGAACAGAAGCATGATGCAGCCAGAGCTCCACGTTATGTTGTTACAACCCTCCAGAGCAGGGTTGTAACAAACGCGATTTCCCTCTATCTATGCACTGACATTCAGAAGCACATTTCCCTTCTTTCTTCACACATGAAAATTGTACCTCCTTTTCTTTTGGTTTCAGTGAGACTGATTAAAAGAAAGTATTTAATGCACTTGCGATGCCTGTGAATACAGAAGAACTCACTAAGCACCATGAGCTCATTAATGTGAAGGGTACATGTTTCCAACATCAAGAGTGTACAAGCAATTTTAGAGATAAAGGGTTAGAGAAAATCTGCTTTTTTGGTATATTTCAAAATTAAAAGTTTTTGTAGTACATGAGGCTTAATGTTAAGTCCTACAAATTATGCCTCTTCCCCCCACCCTGTTTTTACAAAGGTAACTTAACAGCAAAGCAAATAAGCAAATAATGCCTTTCACAATTTATTTTCAATTCTGAAAATAGGAACTTGCTTAGTCTGTGCGAGGTCCTGGGTTTATACTCACCTACACCCCCCATACTCACATGTGCACATGCGGACACATACACACAGAGCTGTACTCAGAAGACAGACAAAACAAGGGAGAGAGAGTGAGACAGAGAGAGATAGAGAGACACAGAGACAAAGAAACACAGAGACAGAGAGACACACTCACACAGAGACAAAGAGATGAGACAGAAAGACAGAGATAGACATAGACAGTCAGACACACAAAGAGTAAAACAATTTCCCTCAAGAAACAATATACCAGTTTTATTATGTCAATCCTACCTATCCATGAGCATGGGAGATCTTTCCATTTTCTAAAGGCCTTTTCAATTTCTTTCTTCAAGGGCTTGAAGTTCTTGTTGTACAGGTCCTTTACTTGCTTGGTTAGAGTTACACCCAGGTATTATATATTGCTTGTGGCTATTGTGAAGGGGGTTGTTTCCCTGATTTCTTTCTCAGCCCATTTGTTTGTTGTATAAAGAAGGGCTTCTAATTTTTTGAATTAATTTTGTATCCAGCCACCTTGATGAAGGTGTGTATCAGCTGTAAGAGTTCTCTGGTGGAATTTTTGGGATCGATTATGTATACTATCATATCGTCTGCAAATAGGGATAGTTTGACTTCTACCAATAGCAATATATAGATTCAATGCAATTCCTATCAAAATACCAACACAATTTTTTATTGACCTGGAAAAAGCTATTCTCAATTTCATATGGAACAACAAAAAACCCAGAATAGCTAAATCAATCTTGTACAATAAAAAAACTTCTGGAGGTATCACCATCCCAGATTTCAAGCTGTACTACAGAGCAATAGTAGTAAAAACAGGATGGTACTGGTATAGAAACAGAAAAGTGGATCAATGGAATCAAACTGAAGACCCAGAAATGGACCCACACACCTGTAGCCACCTAATTTTTGACAAAGAAGCCAAAACTGCACAATAGGAAAAGGACAGCATCTTCAACAAATGGTGCTGGTCCAACTGGATGTCCACTTGTAAAAGAATGAAATTAGACCCATACTTATCACCTTGTACAAATCTTAAGTCCAAGTGGATCAAAGACCTTAACATAAGGCCGGTCACACTAAATCTACTAGAAGAAAAAGTGGGAAAAACCCTCGAACTCATTGGCACAGGAGACAACTTCCTGAACAGAACACCAACAGCTCAGGACCTAAGACCAACAATGAATAAATGGGACCTCATGAAACTGAAAAGCTTCTGTAAGGCAAAAGACACTGTCATTCGAACAAAACGGCAGCCTACAGACTGGGAAAAAATCTTCACAAACCCCACATCTGACAGAGGTCTAATATCGAAAATCTACAAAGAACTCAAAAAATTAAATGTCAAGAAACCAAATAATCCAATCAAAAAATGGGGAAGAGAACTAAATAGAGAATTCACAAAGGAGGAATTCCTAAAGGCTGAGAGACACTTGAAGAAATGCTCAACATCCTTAATCATCAGAGAAATGCAACTCAAGACAACTCTGAGATTCCATTTCACACCTGTCAGAATGGCTAAGATCAAAAGCTCAAATGACAGCACATGCTGGTGAAGGTGTGGAGAAAGGGGAAGCCTCCTCCATTGCTGGTGGGAGTGCAAGGCTTGTGCAACCACTATGGAGGTCAGTCTGACGATATCTTAGAAAACTTGGATTAGCTCTGCCTCCAGACCCAGCCATACCACTTCTGGGTATACATCCAAATGCCTCTTCAAGGAATCATAAGGAAGTTTCCTCATCTAAGTTCATAGCAGCTTTATTTGTATTAGCTAGAAACTGGAAACAACACAGATGTCCCTCAACCGAAGAATGAATTAAAAAATGTGGTACATCTACACAATGGAATACTACTCTGCTATCAGAAACAATGAAATTATGCAATTTTCAGCCAAATGGATGGAACTAGAGAAGCTCATCCTGAGTGAGCTAACCCAGACTCAGAAGGATGCACATGGCATATAGCTGGATTTTAGCTATACAGTACAGGATATCTATACTACAACCAATGCACCAAAGGGAACATGGACATAGACTTTTTTGTTTATTTGTTTTTTAGTTTTCTCTCCCTGGCAATGAGACACTTTTCACTGGTGGTACTGCCATGTAGGCCCTCAGTGTATGAGGAGGCTCTTGGCCCTCATATGACTTCTGAACTGGGGTGAGGGACAGTTATGTAGGGAACCTCCACTCGAGAGGAGTGGGATGGAAGGGTTAGGGGGTAGAGGGTGGGAAAGCAGGGCTGGGAAGGGGGGAAGAGGACAATGTGATGGAGATGTAATCTGAAGAAACAAATAACTTTATTTAAAAAAACATACCTTTTTATTAGTTTTCTTATAACAGTTATGAAACTAAATGAGCATACTTCAAATAAATTGTCTTCTAATTATAGATGAGTGGTAATTGGACATGAGGAGGGGACATATAAAGTAGATTAGTGTTCCTGTAGGAATAGGCATGCTTTCACTCTCGGCCCTCCCCACAGGAGGACACAGTAAGAGAATAACCAGCTGCAAACCAGGGCAAACACACAGCCAAACAGCAGAAGGGCTGGCACCTTAACTGCAGGCCTTTATCCTTCCAAATGGAACACTATAGTTCTATGCTGTAAGCCACCCAGGTAAGAGTATCAAAGCCACTCCAACTAAAACCTAGTCATGCCAATCAATAGCAATAAAGATACAACATATGAAAGAAAAGTAATTTTAATATAAACATAAATGCCACTTATTTCTGGAGAACTTTTAGACATTTAGTAAATTCTTATTTTTTTCATTTTTTATTTATTTTTTTCCTTTATTTTTTATTTTTTCAAGTTACATCTCAATCGCAGTCCCCTCCCTATTCCCCCTCCAGTCCCACCCTCCCACCCTCAAACCCCCATCCTCTTCCCTTTTTTTTTTCTTTTAAGTTTAAGGTATATCTTATTTCCCCCTACAGTTTCCCCTTTCAGTCCAACAAATGGCTCTTTCTCTTTATAATAACAAATGCAGTACAGTACAACAGAGGTAATTAGGCCACAGTTATGAGGGTTATATGGCTTAACGTACATTCCCAATGACCAGTCCATATGTATTTGGTACCTGACTTTAACATTATACTATCTAACCATCTCCATGAGTTTAAAGTTTAACCATCTGACTCAACATTCATACTAACTTGCAACACAATTTTAAAAGTATCTTCTTAGATCTATAACACTCTCTTGACTCCTAAACAACTCTAAATTAAATTATGAGACTCTAGCTATCTGTTCTTCAACCACCTCAGAGACCTGAGAGGGATAAATATATCTGATTTTATAGGAAGTGCAGGGTCTGCAGCTTCCTAAACTAAGAAATGACATACCTGTGGCTGCCCGGACAGTTCCCATTTTCTCTCCATACATTACAGCATCGATCTTCAGTCATTTGGCCCCGTTTCTCTGACAGACATTGATTGTAGAGCAGGGGTTATGAAGGACTTACCTACCCTGTCTTGGCAGAGCTAGGCTGTCGACTTACCTGCTTCCAGGTTTTGTCCTTTTTGGACAGCATTCTGTCTACAGTTGGGGCAAGGGGCTTTTCCTACCAAGAGATAGGCTTGCGACTAATTCAATCATTTCCCACTGGAGATTCTCCGATGCTCATCTTCTACTTGGAGGAGAATAGGGGGTGCTGTCAGGACTTGATTACTTTCTTCTGTAGGACCTTATTTTCTTTAGCATGTCCATCATCAGTCATTCAATTCATCTTCCTATCATCTGAGTAACTTGTTTCTTATCTATTATTTATTTTCTAAGATCAGAAACTTTTTGTTGTTAATATTTCACCTCTATTATGTAGATGTTACTCCTAAATAGTATATGGCCCATAAATATTTACTCTATATTGTGGAATAAATAGTCCAAAGGCACTTTTTTAGTACAGATATATGCAACTTAGTTTGTAGCACAGATATATTTCTTATTATTTAGGACTGATAACTGACATGTCTCATATTGACAAAAAAGTAGGTTTTACAAATTCAGTGTCAGGTTTTATCCCTTGGGCTTGATTTGACTTAGAACCACACGTAAAAACCTTCAAAGATGGCTGAATATGCTATATTTCCCTTTATATTTTCTTTTTTTTCTTTAAATACTTTATTTTTTTTTCTTCAAGTTACATCTCAGTAACAAATCCCTCCCTATTCCCCCTTCCTATCCCGCCCTTCCACCCTCTTCCCCCCAGAAGTTTCCCCTTTCAGTCCAACAGATGGTTCCTTCTCTTATAACAGTAAGTATTATACAAAACAATAGATATAAATATGCCACATTTATGAGAGTTAAATGGCCCAGTATACCTTCCCAATGTCCAGTTTATACATATTTGGCCCCTGACTTTAACATTCTACTATCTAACCAACTCCATGAGTTTAAAGGTCTATATGTGACTCAACATTCATACTAACTTGCAACACACTTTTAAGAGTATCTTCTTAGATCTATAACACCCTCTTGATTTCTAAACAATTCAAAATTTAACTATGAGACTCTAGCTGTCTATTCTTCAACACCTCAGAGACCTGAGAGGGATAAATATATTTGCTTATATAGGAAGTGCAGGGCCTGCAGCTTCCAAAACTAATAAAGAACATACCAATGACTGCCTGGACAGTTCCCATTTTCTCTCCATACATTCCAGCATCAGTCTTCAGCCTTTGGGTCCTGTTTCTCTGACAGACATTTATTGTAGAGCAGGAATTATGAAGGACTTACCTACCCTGTCTTGGCAGAGTTAGGCTGTCGACTTCCCTGCTACCAAGTTTTGTCCTTTTTGGACAGCAGTCTGTCTGCAGTTGGTGCAAGGGGTTTTTTCATGCCAAGAGATAGGCTTGCCACTAATTCAACCATCTTACAGTGGAGATTCTTCGATGCTTATCTTCTACTTGGAGTAGAATAGGGGGTGCTGTCAGGAGCTGACATGTCTCGATATCCAAAAAAAAATCTTGATTTAAGATAACATCTTTGAATGCCATATTCTGCGATCTCTTGGGGTTTTTGAAGATGCCCTATCCATCTCTTGTATTTAGATAAGCAAATGTTGCTTGTCTCTTAGCAACTTGATTACTGGGTAGTTTAGAGAATATCTGTGATAGACTGTCATAGTAGCTAACAAAGTGACATGTTTGCATGACTAGGAGTTTGTTTTACTTAACTATCCTAGACCGTTTTAGACGGTTGGTATCAAGAGGCCAGAATTTCACATTTTATTTTTAAGTATCTCTAGGTATGATACCATTAGGAAGCGTTACCTATAAATTTGTATCAATATACAAAGATCTATTCAATTGTGGTTAAATATACTCTTAATTATGTATCAATATACCAAGATCAATGCCTATGTAGCCCAATATAATCTTAATATTACGTCCATATGCAAGGGTCAATACCATTGTGGCCAACTATAATCTTAATTTTGTATCAATATACAAAGACCAATACTGATGTAATCCAATACAATCTTATTTTTGCACAATAAACAATGGTCAATACCACTTTATCCAAATAAACTACTAATTTTGTATCAATATACAAAGGTATAAGGGCATATTCAATAATCTGCCCCTTCTTCTTGGACCTTCCTGTGCTATGTCTATATCTCATTTTTCTCAAGCCCATGCACTCCTACATAGGAGAGGAAGAAGGATACAGAAAAGGAAAAGTAGGAATTCCCTGGGGCTAACCTCCAAAACCCATTAAGACAGGACCATTTATCAGCTTGTAGTCTCTTCCCCTACATATCAGAGTTTTCAGTTATCCTTCAAATAACCAAAAAGAAGGGTGGAAAAACACCCTCCCCACCCTCTGGGCATGGGACGTCGCTCTCTTAAAGTGACTTCCTGCTGATTTGGGTCATAGTAGACCTGTTTGGGGCCTGAACCCAAATGGGAAAAATGATTAAAAATGTTAGTACACTCCTTTTATGTTCAGTCCTTCTGTTCTCAGCTGTTTAGATGACCTAAGGGGTTTGTAGGCAGGAGCTGATCTTGCAGGCTTCACTGAGGTTCCTGCCAGGGCATTGTGTAGAGCTGAGCGGTCCCAGTGACACTGGATTGCTGTGGTGGTTGCAGGCCCCCGATGGAGACAGCTATTGAGGAAGTCTGCCAGGCAGAATCAACTGGGTCACTCGTCCTCCTTGGTGCCTGATTCTGCTCTCTGCTGAGGTTTCCGCTGTCCAGGCGTCCCCGGGCTCCCCTAATGGACGCTTTGATTCTCCTGGAACGATAAGAACAGAGCCCAGCCCCAATCCCAACCCTAGGACAATTGCCCTCTTTTTTTGGTGGTGGGGTGGGGGTGGGGGGGCTAGGTAGTACTTCTCCTGAAGCAGATTTGGCCTTCTGACAACATACAAAGCATTATCTTTCAATCCGGGTTAAAGAAGGAATCATTCTGTCACCTTGGAGCTAAACCAGCTCTAGTGTATATATTTTGAGATCCCAAAGGACAATCTGCCTGCATCGAGAAGGCCTTTTGTAAGTAGCCTCCAATCCTAGGTCCCTCCAAATCCCATGTGTGTGTCTCTGAACTCTAATTATTGGGATCAGGGACCTGTGTTTCCCATCTGAAGGGATCAAAGATGTGTTCCACCACTCCTGGATCAAAGTCTTTCTCTATTTAGAGTTTGCCCTGCATCAGGCTGACCCTGAGCTCCGGGATCTGCCTGTTTCTGTCTCCAGTGTGCTGGGAGCTGGGACCAAGGGTATACTCTTCTTGAATGGTGGGACCAAGAGTATGCACCCTCACCACCCCACTCCGTATGACTACAGAATACATAAGACCACCAACTCTACGGTGCTCCCCCCCCCTTTATATTTTCTGTACCATTTTTATTTATTTCCTAGGGACATTTGTGTCCAAAATTTCTTCTCTGAAAAAAAGAGAAAACTCCAAGAAGTCAGTTCCTCATGTTGCATATATGACTCAGTAGCACCTTTCCCCAAATACACAAGTGTATTTATAGGGACCTTAGCCTTAAATAAAACGTGTAGTGATAATTTATAACTAAGTCATACTCTAGGCATGTGCTCAGCTGAGTTAGCAGGGAGGGAGTTGTAGGAATTTCTACTGTATATTACAGCATAGAATCTCTCTGCTTGCAGTCAGACATTTGATCTTATGTCTCACTTTGATTGAGTCTCTTATAATCCAAATTAAGCTACTCTGTATCTACTTAAAATTCTTTTAGAAACACAAAAACGGAATGACTCCCATTGAAAGTAGAGGTATGTGAATTAAAAACAAACATTTTGGAATTTTAATCAAAATAATTCATGTTTATTTTCATATGCAAAGGAAACAATTCAGAATATGTTGTATACATCAGACAAGTTTTAAGGATATCTTATCTATCTATAAATCTACCTAAATCTCTGTTGTGTCTGTCTATTTCTGGCTGTCTGGAACATGAAGCCCCTCCTCTTTTGGCAGGAATGCCAAGTGGGCTCCTTTTCTACAGTTGGAAAGGGGCAGATACTCCCCCAGCTCCTTGGCATAAATGGGTGCCCAAGTCCAGGCTTATGTTATAATTAATTAAAGGTTTTAAATTAGTGGTAACTATGTAGTGAAGTCATAGGATGCAGCAGAACAAATGAGGATTCACATGGCAGTCATGCTGGTTCTGGGATGTAGCAATGTTCATTTTTGTTGCTCTCTTTAGTCCTACAGCTTTCTCACAGTTCTTTCCAGTCTTTTTGAGAATGATGTGGGATACTGAACATCTGTAGTAAGCAGCTGCTAAGATACCCCCAATGTGTCCTGGCTTGGTGATTCTTGTCCCCTTGTACCTGTGCTGGAACCACTCACTCACTTATAACAAAGAGAAACTGACAAAGTGATCAAGTACCGCTTTTGATATTGGGTTTTAAAGAGAGTGTGGCTTCTGTCTTGGCCAACCAGAGAAGAGTTTTCTGAATGGACAATAGTCCTGTATTTCTTTGTAACAGATTATGCAAAACTTAATGTTGAACCTGGAATACATTAGCTTGGTGATTTGCCTGAAAGTCTTATAAAATTATGATTAAGGTTTAGCCTAGATCAGAAGTCATTTCAGGGCTCAACTAGAAGGGGATCCATTTCTTGCTCGATAACATGAATATTGACAAACACCAGGGTTTCACTCTTAAGGCTGAAGACTTTAGTCTATAGAATTACAAAATGTCAGCTGATTTCCCTCCAAGAATTCATGAAAAGCACAGCCAAGACAGAAGCCACACTCTCTTTAAAACCTAATATCAAAAGCGGTACTTGATCACTTTGTCAGTTTCTCTTTGTTATAAGTGAGTGGTTCCAGCACAGGTACAAGGGGACAAGAATCACCAAGCCAGGACACATTGGGGGTATCTTAGCAGCTGCTTACTACAGATGTTCAGTATCCCACATCATTCTCAAAAAGACTGGAAAGAACTGTGAGAAAGCTGTAGGACTCAAGAGAGCAACAAAAATGAACATTGCTACATCCCAGAACCAGCATGACTGCCATGTGAATCCTCATTTGTTCTGCTGCATCCTATGACTTCACTACATAGTTACCACTAATTTAAAACCTTTAATTAATTATAACATAAGCCTGGACTTGGGCACCCATTTCTGCCAAGGAGCTGGGGGAGTATCTGCCCCTTTCCAACTGTAGAAAAGGAGCCCACTTGGCATTCCTGCCAAAAGAGGAGGGGCTTCATGTTCCAGACAGCCAAAAATAAACAGACAGACACAACAGAGATTTAGGTAGATTTATAGATAGATAAGATATCCTTAAAACTTGTCTGATGTTCTATATTCTCTGTTGGTTGCAATGAGCAGCACAGATATTGTTCAAGTGGAAGTAAAAGGCATGGGATATGGTAGGATTACAAACCAATGGAAATTTTCTTAAAATTTTAAGAAAACACCCAGGAATAGAAAATGGTTATTTAAAATTTACATGTTATCAGCTTATAATAAAATGTCTTTTGAGGTTCTGGGCAGATGATTGAATTAATAAAGTTCTTGCCAAACATGCATGAAGACTTGTTTTTAGACTGTGCAACTAATGCAAACAGTCGGGCATGGAGTGTCTGGTTGCAATTTTAGCATTGAGGAGCCAGAGGCAATGGAACCCTGGGGCCTGACAACTAGCTAGTCTGGTTGAATCTGGGAAAGGAACTGTCTTAAAATAGAAGGTAAGGAGCAATTGAGGAAGACAATGTCAGCCTCAGGCTACAACACCCATAAGCACACAGACAGCCACATGCAAAAAACACATACATGATCATATACATAAACATAAGCACCACACAGAGAGACAATTAGACAGACACCCACCCTCCACACACACACATTGAAGACAAAGCTTTGGGAAAGCCAGACTGATGCTTTAGAAAACTAGTAGAGGTATCTGGAATTTATGGTGGTTTGGTTTCTTCTAATGGTACTGAACAGATAAGAGAGGAATAATAACACATTGTGAAAAATTAGAGTCTCAGGTTAAAGATAAATGTTTTATTATCTTGGCAAAGTTCCCTAACTTCTGCATGTAGAAGTAGACTGTTTGGGAAGAGTAGGAGAACTAACGGAATGGGGGAGGAAGGACAGAGTATATGGGAAGTAGAACAGTCGAAAAACATAATGTACTTGAATGAAAGTGTTATTAAACTTATCACTTTATCCAAACAAACATGTTAAATAAAATTATAACATGCAAACAGAAAGTTGTGGTGGTTAATATTGTAAACCTGATGGGATTTTGAATCACCTAGGAGAAACAACTCTGGTCCTCACTGTGGGGGCATTTTCAGAGAGGTTTGATTGTGGTTGTAGGACTCCAGTGAGCTCAGGTGACACTATTCCATTTCTTAGGGGTCTGCACTGAATTAAATGGAGGAATCAAGCAGAGTGCCGTCAGTCATCCATCTTTCTTTGCTTCCTGAAGGCAGATGCATGTGACCAGCTGTTTCAACGTCTGCCATCATGACTTTCTCATCACAATGTACTGTAACATTTAAAAGCAAAGAAGCCTTGAGGTTTGCCAACATTCATGTCAGTGAGCTAGAAGGGAACAGTTTCAACTCCAGTGTCTCACATTGTATTCTGTTATTTTAGTCTATTTGGGCATATGACAAAATGTGCAAAAGCTGGGTCATTTATAATGATGACTGATTTTAGAGTAAGGGAAGGGACCATCCCTTCATCATCATCATCATCATCATCATCATCATCATCATCATAATCATCGTCATCATCATCATCATTATTATTTTATCAAAAAATTATTTAGTGAATTTCACATCATGCACCCCGTTCCCTACCATCTCCCACCTCCCCCCAGACCTACCCCTCATCATTGCAATCTTTCCCAGCATAAAAAATAACACCTCATGTGGAAGCTGCAGTGTATTTCTTTTTTTCTTGTTTGTTTTGTGTTTCTTTCTTTTTTTTTTTTAACAACATTATACAGTGTAAACTTTCCACTGAAATTGCTGCTCAGTTCTAGAGTGTTATGTATTTGTGGGAATACAGGACCTCTTTTAGAAAGCCACTTTCAGGAATGAGCTCTCTTCCCAAGGAATCTAAGTTCATATTGGATCTGAAGCTGGACAACTCAGCAGAGAAGTGTGGCTGGAAGGATGCGCCAACTGCAGAAACATAAATTGGAATGGATCACAAAAGTTTTCTCTAAAACAAGTAGTAGCCTATGCATGCAAGTGACTGTCAGTCTTTTTTTTTAAATTTATTTATTTATTGCTTCAGATTACATCTCCATCATAGTGTCGTCTTTCCACCCTTCCCAGTCCCTCCCTCCCACCCTCTACCCCCTAACCCTTACATCCCACTCCTCTGGAGTGGAGTGTCCCTACATAACAGTCCCCCACCCCAGTTCATCAGTCATATGAGGGCCAAGAGCCTCCTCATACACTGGGGGCCTACAAGGCAGCACAACCAGGGAAAAGTGTCTCAATGACAGGGAGAGAAAACAAACAAACAAACAAAAACAAGTCTATCTCCATGTTCCCTTTGGTGCATTGATTGTAGTATAGATATCCTGTACTATATGACTAAAATCTGACTACAAGTGAATAGATACCATGTGCATCCTTTTGAGTCTGGGTTAGCTAACTCAGGATGAGCTTTTCTAGTTCCATCCATTTGGCTGCAAATTGCACAATTTCCTTGCTTCCGATAGCTGAGTAGTATTCCATTGTGTAGATGTACCATAGTTTTTTAATCCATTCTTCAGTTGAGGGACATCTGGTTCATTTCCAGTTTCTACCTATTACAAATAAGGCTGCTATGAATATAAATGAGGCAACTTCCTTGTGCTTTGGTGAGGAGTCATTTAGATGTATACCCAGAAGTGGTATGGCTGGGTCCCGAGGCAGAGATATTCCAAGTTTTCTATGATATCACCAGACTGACCTCCATAGTGGTTGCACAAGCCTGCACTCCCACCAGTAATAGAGGAGGGTTCCCCTTTCTCCACACCTTCAGGAGCATGTGCTGTCATTTGAGCTTTTGATCTTAGCCATTCTGACAGGTGTGAGATGGAATCTTAGAGTTGTCTTGAGTTGCATTTCTCTGATGATTAAGGATGTTGAACATTTCTTCAAGTGTCTCTCAGCCTTTAGGAATTCCTCCTTTGTGAATTCTCTGTTTAGCTCTTTTCCCCATTTTTAATTGGATTATTTGGTTTCTTGGTATTTAATTTCTTGAGTTCTTTGTAGATTTTGAATATTAGCCCTTTGTCAGATGTGGGGTTGGTGAAGATTTTTTTCCCAATCTGTAGTCTCTGCAGTGTATTTCAGCATGTCCCACACTATTCCCCTTTGTCCTCACATTCTTCTTGCAAATGTTCATTGTAATGACTCCTTGGTCTGGGCCTCATCCCCTCATTATTATTAATAAAGGGGGCAACAGAGTTAGCACAGTAGCAAGAGGGCCTATATGTATCCTATCTTAGGTAGGTATGGGGATTAAAAGGGTTGATTTGTCTATTGGATTCTACTTTTAAAACATATTTGTTTAATATATATATATATATATGAGCATATTTGCCTGCATGTATCTATGTTTACTACATGCATACCTGGTACCCTTGGAGGCCAGAAGAGAGCACTGGAATCCCTGGGACTGGAGTTGGAGAAAGTTGTAATTGTCATGTCAATTCTAGGAGTTGAACTCAGGTAATCTGCAAAAACAGCAAATACTTTTAACTGTTTATCTATTTCTTCAGCCTCAGGAATTGTATCAATTGAAACAAAAGCCCATCATTGCATTATTACAGAATTTGTAGTATATCCCCTGATAATCAAATGACTTAGTGTCATGGTCTATGAATGATAAAATTTCAGAGGACCTTAAAGGAAAAGTGGGTCCTATAAATCTTCAAAGATTCTAGAATTTTTCAAATTATTGTGAGTTTACTTGTCATTACATTGCATAATTGTTTGTAGCTGCCCCTGTATGGACACCCCTTTCTAGGAATAACAATGCTCCTGCAGAGTGCTGTCAAAGTGGGGGCTTGGGATATGTTAACGGATGAGTAGAATTTTAAAGTAAGAAACTGGCATCACTGGGACACAGCAGACTAGAGCCATAAGCAAGTATTTTAAAGATGCAAAGGAACCGATACCTTTCACATCCTCTTTTGTTCTTCAGTGTGACTAGTGCTCAAGATAGAGGAGTTTAGAAAGTGACAGGAGGTTATCCCAATGATAACTGCTGTTTCTGATGTCATCTTTTTGCTGAATGAAAACAATGCATTCTGACACCTGGTATGCCATTATTTACGTGGAAAGTGTATTTTAAAATGAAAATGAAAATTCTGCCCAAAATGCACCAAAATTTTTTTCCTTTATTTTTTATTTCTTCAAGTTACATCTCAATTGCAGTCCCCTCCCTTTTCCCCCCTCCAGTCCCACCCTCCCACCCTCAACCCCCCCATCCTCTTCCCTTTTTTTTTTCTTTTTAAGTTTAAGGTATATCTTATTTCCCCCTACAGTTTCCCCTTTCAGTCCAACAAATGGCTCTTTCTCTTATAATAATAAATACAATACAAAACAACAGAGGTAATTAGGCCACAGTTATGAGGGTTATATGGCTTAGCGTACATTCCCAATGTCCAGTCCATATGTATTTGGTACCTGACTTTAACATTCTACTATCTAACCATCTCCATGAGTTTAAAGGTCTATATCTGACTCAACATTCATACTAACTTGCAACACAATTTTAAAAGTATCTTCTTAGATCTATAACACTCTCTTGACTCCTAAACAACTCAAAATTTAATTATGAGACTCTATCTATCTGTTCTTCAATCACCTCAGAGACCTGAGATGGATAAATATATCTGATTTTATAGGAAGTACAGGGTCTGCAGCTTCCCAAACTAAGAAATGACATACCAGTGGCTGCCTGGACAGTTCTCATTTTCTCTCCATACATTACAGCATCGATCTTCAGTCGCACCAAAATTTAAAGGACATGTCTATCAACAGGTAATTTCACTATATGGATCATGTTATGTGGAAGAGGCCTGAAAAACAATTATCTTAAAGGTAACACATGTACTAAAGTTGCATACTATTCATTACTTAGTTCATTCACAAACAACTATTGAGTACCTATTTTATGTTGGTCACCATTTCAATGTTGAAATGTGACAGTAAACAAAGGGGGATAAATTCCCAATGAAATAACACTGAAGTGAGAGACAAATAAGACTATAAATACATCACATGCCAGACTCTGATGATTGCTATGAAGAGAACTAAATGAGCTGAAGTGTAAAGGGGTCCAGAAAATAGGGCACTCTTATGTAATGTTAGGAACTAGAAAAGGTTGGATTGAGGAGATACATCAGTGGAAGCCTGATGACAGTGAGGGAGAGCAAAGTTAAAGGATATGGGGGAAGAAAGTTCCACATATAGGAAAGTGCAAGGAATATACAGTATTGACCCACACTTAGCTGGGAGTTCTGGGGACAGGTACAGGGCAGCAGCAGCCACAGATACTGGAGGGCTTCACTGTCACAGAGAGCTGGGAAGCAGGAGAGTGGCAGGCCCTGATTTGTGTTTTAAAAGCATCATCACGGGTGGCAGATAATGAAAACACCTTGTAGACAAGCAGATGGTGTTAGGAGCCTATGATTATAATGACTAGGATGAGGGACAGTGGTGTGATGGGGCGGGTAGGTGTGGTGTGGTAGGGCAGGTTGGTAGTAGTGAGTGGTAGTAAGAACCAGCCTCTCTTCACATATGTTTTAAGTAAAGCCTGAAAAAATTGATGATATGGATTAATTGTGTAATATGAAAAGGAAAAATAAATGTTTCTGACTGTAGATTATTTGTAGAAGAACACAGACACCATTCTTTTGGCTGCAGGAATTATAAAAGGAGGTAAATTTTCAGAGTGAAAAAGCTGGAGTCACCCAAACTTCAATGGCCTCCCCATGGATTTGCAAAAGCATTCCAGTCAAAGCCAGAGCAAGGAGAATCATCAGAGCTTCACACCCATGAGAAAGAATGGCTTTCTCTTGCACTCCACTCTCCATTCTTAATACAGTCACTATTCTGGCTGAAATGATGTAGAAGATAGAAGGAAGAGAGAAGGAAGGAAAGAACTGAAGGGAGAACAAGATGATGGTGAAAAGACATTCAGTAACAAGAGTCTGGATTTCAGAAGAAAGTACAGGGCTTCATATGTAGAGTTGGATATTTAAGTTAGGTTTTTAGCTATATTTTTATTATTTGAAACAATTTTAAAATATATTTTGGTCATATTCTTCCCCTCTTCCAAGTCCTTCCACCTCCCCTCTCCATCCCTGACCCCGCTAAAAAGCCAACAGTTTTTAATTAATTAATTAATTCAAGTTATATCCCAATTGAAACCCACTCCCTCCTCCCTACCAGGTCCTACCCTCCCACCTTCTTCCCCCTCTCCCACCTCTCCTTCTACCCTGATGAGGGGAGCCTCCCACCCCCTATCAACCCACCTCAGTTCACGAAGTCACATGAGGGCTAAGAGTTACCTCGTTCACTAAGGCTGGAGGACAAGACAAGGTAGAAAAGGCAGCCCAGCTAGGATAAGGTGTTCCACAACAGACAACAGAGTCCATGTCAGAGACAGTCTCCATCTCCCAACTTGGTAAAGGATCTGCATGAAGACCAAGCTGCCTATCAGCTATATATGTGTAGGGGGCCAAGGCCCAGTCTATATATGCTTTTTTTTTTTTTGGTTGTTATCTCAGCCTCTGTAAATCTCCAGGGGCCTAGGCTGGTTGGTTTTTCAAGTGGAGTTCTTGTCTCCTCTGGATCCCTCTATTCTTCCTCCCTCTCTTCTACAAGTCTCCCAGAGCTCCACCTAATGTTTGGCTGTAGGATAGTTATGCTAAGTTCCTGTCTCTTTGGGTCTGTGGGTTGAAAAAAACAGTTTTTAAAAGCTACAGTAATCATTTACAGAATGAGAGACTCAAAAGTCTTTGACTTCTCCCACTGAATGTCTGACTCTGATGGTTAGCGTCATATTAACTTTTCTTATGAAACCATTTATGGAAAGATGTAAGTCTATATTTGCCTTCTTCTTAATCTCATGTTTCAGCTTTCTCTTAATTGTGTTAGTTACTGTTATTCTTCCTAGTTGGAACTTGTTGTCTTATTAACAAGCTGATTTGTTTTGTTTTCAAATAAGATCCTTTTCCATTCTCTGGAGAAAAGACAATAAATCATATTACCAAGGATTTATAAACTGAAAGTCAGAACTAATCTAGTCTAAAGTAAAGATATTTTGGAATGAGTTCAGATGTCAGTCGGTAAGCCTTGTTAAAAGTATTTTGCTTATGGGAAACTGGACTATATAAATAAAATCACAGTAAGAGTGTGTTCATTTGGCGATGTCTTTGACTACATTTTTCACAAAAGTGGAAGAGAAAGTTGTGAAGCATGTGAAGAAACACATAATAACAACCCACACTGACAGTGTGCAGCCATTGAAAGAATTAAATTAATTAAAGTGTTTAGTTTTTGTCATTAATTTTTTTGTTCATTTTACATCCCAATTGCAGCCCCAATCCCTCCTCTCCTCCCAGTCCTACTTCCTCACCCACTTCCCCCATTCTCTCTCCCCTTCTCCTCAGAGAAGCAGAGCCCTCACCTAGGGTCTACCAATCGGCCCTGGCACATCTAATTGGATCAGGACTAAGTGCTTCCTCTTCCAACTGAGGCCAGACAGGGCAGCCATACTAGGGGAAAGGGATCCAAAGGCAAGTAACAGAGTCCAAATCAGAGACAGCCCCCATTCCTATTAGTAGGGGACCCATTTGAAGACCAAGCAGTCCATCAGCTTCATATGTGTAAGAGGCCTAAGTCCAGTCCATGCATGTTCTTTGGTTGGTGGTTCAGTCTCTATGAGCCACCACATGCTCAGGTTAGTTGGCTCTGTAGGTCTTCCTGTGGTATCCTTGACTCCTCCAGCTCCCTCAATCCTTTCCCTTACTCTTCCACAGAACTCCCTGAGTTCTCCCTAATGTTGGTTGTGGGTCTCTGCATCTATTTCCATTATCTGCTGGAGAAACATCTGAGATGACAGTTCTGCTAGGTACCTGTCTGCAAGGATAGCTGAGTATCATGAATAGTGTCAGGGAATGGAACTCTCCAAGTAGATTCAGTCATTGGTTGGTCATTCTCTCCATCTGTGTTCCATCTTTATCCTTGCACATCTTGTAAGCAGGACAAATTTTAGGTTAAGGGTTTTGTGGGTGGGTTGTCCGCCTCCCTCCACTGAAAGTCCTGCCTGGCTACAGGAGGTGACCACTTCAGTCTCAGTATTCTTTCTGCTAGGAGTCTCAGTTAAGGTCACCTCCATATCCTCCAAGAGCCTCCTCCTGTCCCAGGTCTCCCGTTGTTCCAGAGATGACTCCTGACCAATTTCCTTTCTCTATTATTACCCTATCACTCCCACCCACTTCCACACCTGATCACCCTGCCTGTTCCCCTTTCCACCCATCTCCCACCCAATTCCCTCTCTCCCTCCACTTCCAATGTCTATTTTATTTCCCCTTGTTAGTGGGATTCAAGCTCTCCTTGTTACTGAGCTTCTTTGGGTCTATGGATTGTAGCATGGTTAACCTGTACTTTATGGCTAATGTCCACTTATAAGTGAGTACATATCTTGTGTGTCTCTCTAGCTCTGGGTTACATCATTCAGGATGATCTTTTCTAGTTCCATCTATTTGCCTGCAAAATTCAGAGTGTCCTTGTTTTTAATAGTTGAGTAGTACTCCATTGTGTAAATGTACCAACGTTTCTTTATCCATTCTTCAGGTGAGGGATATCTAGTCCTGTTTCCAGTTTCTTGTTATTAGGAATAAAGCTGCTATGAAAATAGTTGAGCAAATGTTCTCATGGTTTGGTATAGCGTCTTTTGGTATATGCCCTGGAATGCCATAACTGGGTCCTGAGGTAAAACTACTCTCACTTTTCTGAAAAAGTGCCAGATTGATTTCCAAAGTGGTTTTACAAGTTTGTACTCCCACCAGCAATGGAGGAGTGTTGCCTTTGCTCCCCATCCTTGCCAGCATATGGTGTCACTTGTGCTTTTGATCTTAGCCATTCTGACTGGTGTAAGACTGTCAGGATACCCTGCTATTAAGGTCACAGTCTGACATTACTGGAAATCTCCGAAGTTCACTGCTAAATGGTAAATTCCCCTTTTCAGAGAGGGTCCCTCTTCTTCACCTTATCTGGGGAAAATCAAAATCTTCTATCTGAGGAATGTCACATAGCCCTCAGGGAACTTACAGGTCCAACCCTTTCTTCCAATAAGAAACCCATTGGCAGCACCTGGGATGCTAATGAGATACCTTAGTATCTTAGCTTTCAGCCAATAACCTTTGCCCACGCCTCTAACCATACCTGGAGTTCTCCCACTCTCCACCGCCCATTGGACAATTAGGCACTGCATTTCCCTTCTTATGATAGGATCATGCTGCTGCACGTAAATGAAGTAACCCTGGCACTCCTAGCCCCAGACAATCAAGTACATTCACCCGAAAACCCACTCTCACTGCCCAAGGTTTATAATGTCCCTGTTCATGAATAAATCATTTATTTTACCATCCACTTTCATCAAATATTGTCTGAGACTCACTGTTTCTTTTGTGCTGTAACACTTGGGAAGGAAGGGACTCTTCCTCTCAGAAGAGTTCAATACTGGATCCCCCTGCCTAGGCAGACTCCTGCCACTGGCAGCCAGAGTTTACTTTGGGGTGCCTGGGGTACAAGCTCCTGCCTAAGCATCTTCATTGCCACTGTTGGCAGTCAAGCTCTGTCTTGATCACTGCCACAAGTCAATGCGGCCTTTCCTGGTAGCTGCCACTGAATCTTGCTGAGACTTGAGGCTTCCACTTGAAACTGAGGGTCTCTGGCACAAACAGCCACATTACCTGTCAGAGTAGGTGGGGCTTCCGCTGCTGCCTGACCCCGTTTTAGAGCCAGAGCTTCCTGCTGCTACCAGGCTTGGTGCCAGCAGTTTAGCTAAATGGGCTAAAACCCTCATGGCAGTGAGGATCTCTTTCTCATGCATGTGCATCTGAGAGCTGTAACACTTTGTGGTGGAGAAAATCTAATCTCTTCCTTTTTCTGCCATCCGGAATATCCTGCGACATGGATCTTGTTTTTGTCTCATCCTTTTCTGCTCAGAACCGACTGAGCACAGACCTTCTGGCCAAGAAGGGTGAACATCCTGCTTGATACCCCATAAGACTCGAGCTTCCTGGAAGATGAAGAACCATGTAAAATGGAATCTCAGAGTCGTTTTGATTTGAATTTCCCTGATGATTAAGGATATTGAGCATTTCTTTAAGTGCTTATCAGTCATTAGAGTTTCCTCTATGGATCTATTTACATTGTTCTACTTGCTGACAACCAGTCAGATCAGCACCGTTTGCTGAAGATGCTATCTTTTTTCCAGTGTATGGTTTTAGCTTCTTTGTCAAAAATCAAGTGTCCATAGGTGTGTGGGTTAATTTCTGGGTTTTGTCATTGATCAGTCTATCTCTTTTCATGCCAATACCATGCTGTTTTTATTACTGCTACTCTGTAATATAGCTTGAAATCAGGGATGGTTATACCTCCAAAAGTTCTTTTATTGTACAGGATTGTTTTAGCTATCTTGGGTTTTTTATTTTTTCATATGAAGTTGAGAATTGTTCTTTCAAAGTCTGTAAAGAATTGTATTGGAACTTTTATGGGAATTGCATTGAATATGTAGATTGCTTTTGATTAGATGGTCATTTTTACTATGTTAATACTACTGATTCATGAACATGGGAGATATTTCCATCTTCTGATATGTTCTTCAATTTCTTTCTTCAAAACCTTGAAGTTTTTGCTATTCAGGTCTTTCACTAGCTTGGTTAGAGTTACATCAAGATTTTTATATCATTTGTGATTATTGGGAAAGGTGTTGTTTCCCTCATTTCTTTCTCAGCATGTTTATCATTTGTATAAAGGAAGGCTACTAATTTTTTTTAGTTATTTTTGCATTCAGCCACTTTGCTGAAAGTGTTTATCAGCTGTAGAAGGGCTCAGGTAGAATTTTAAGGCTACTTATGTATACTATCATATCACCTGTCAATAGAGATACTTTGACTTCTTTTCCAATTTGGGTCCTCTTGATCTCTTTTAGGTGTCTTATTGTTCTAGCTAGGAATTCAAGTACTGTGTTGAATAGATACAGAATAAGTGGGCAGCCTTGTCTTATCTCTGACTTTAGTCAAATAGCTTTGAGATTATTTTTATGTTTAATTTAATGTTGGCTCTTAGTTTGCTGTATTTTGCCTTTAGTATGTTTAGGTATGGGCCTTGTATTTTTGATTTCTCCAAGACTTATATCATGATGGGACATTGGATATTGTCAAAGGTTTTTATCAGCATCTAATGAGATGATCATGTGATTTTTTTTCTTTCAGTTTGTTTTTATGGTGGATTACATTGCTAAATTTTAGTATGTTGAACCATCCTTGTATCCCTGAGATGAAGTCTACTTGATCATGGTGGAGAATGTTTTAGTTGTGTTCTCGTATTCAGTTTGTGAGTATTTTATTGAGTATTTTTACATCAGTGTCCATGACGGAAATTGGTCTGGAATTCTCTTTCTTTGTTGAGTCTTTGTGTGGTTGAGCTATCAGGGTGACTGTGGTTTCATAGACTGGGTTTTAGAATGGTCCTGTTTTTATTTTGTGGAATAGTTTGAGAAGTAGTGATATTAGCTCTTCTTTGAAAATCTTGTAGAATTTTGTGCTAAAACCATCTGATCCTGGACTCTTATTAGTTGGGAGACTTTTGATGACTGCCTCCATCTCCTTAGGGTTATAGGACTGTTTCAATTGTTCCCTTGATTGTGATTTAATTTTGGTAAGTGAAATCTACCAAGAAAAGTGACCATTTCATTTAGATTTCCCAATTTTTTGGAGTTCTGGCTTTTGAAGTAAGACCTAATAACTCTTTGGATTTCCTCAGTGTCTGCTGTTATGTTCCCTTTTTCATTTCTGATTTTGTTAATTTGGACAATGTCTATCTGCCTTTTAATTAGTTTGACTAAGGGTAAAATTATTTTTTTTTAGCAAGTTCCACTAAGCATATTCATGAGTATTTGAAAAGTATATGTAAATAACTTTTGGAAATATGTCAGCATATAAGATACATACATGTAGTAGAATATATTTTATAGTATATATATATGCATACATATATATACGCATATGATACATATGTTTTTGCAAAAGAATAAAACAAAACAACCATTGAGTCAGTTTGGAAAGTTTACTTTCTCCTGCCATTCATTCCAATAAATAAAAATTAGATTGAGGGATCCAAGATGGCGGCGGCCGGCGTGGACGTATTTTGATTTTGAGGTCAACAGTCACAAGGCGACAAGTGTTGCAGGATGCTGAACAAAGGACACGACCCCTTCTAAATCTCACCCAGCTACACAGGGACCACTGAAGATGCCTGGGCAGGACGCCCCTTCCAACTCTCGGACACGCTATGAAGCCTCTGGACCCGGGAATCGGGATAATCCATCCCCCCAAAAGGAGAAATCCCCGGTAAGTTCCAACCTAATACCCAGCTGCAGATTCAGAAACCACGCAGAGATAATCCCCACCCTGCTGGGCACTCCCAGGTCTCACACAAACGATCCAATTATCTGGGAAAGGTTGCGACCCTTGGAAGTGAAGTAGCTCCGCTGAAAAGTGCCTGCAGATCCCAGTCTGTGACATCACTGGCCAGCTTCCAAGCCTCGGGAGCGGCAAGGCTATTGGAGCTGAACTGCAGATTTACCCACCCCCTACAGGAACCAACCCCGGGCAAACTGTGAGATATTTGAAACTGTCCTATATTGAACTTTTGTACTAGTAAGGGCCCTTCCGGCGGGAAATCAGAGCTTACTTGTGCACAGCTCCGCCACCTGAATTAATTAGGTCCCCACCTGGGAGGCGGGACTGAATGACTCACCTTATAGGGGTGGAGTAAGGCAACTCCTACACCACAGTGCCCCCTTTGGACCCAAGTCCAGAAGACAGCAAAAAAAAAAAAATTCCACATGGAAAGAGGCCAGAGACAAAAAAAAAAAAAAAAAAAAAAAACAAACAGAGCAAAATGTCTCCAACAAAAGAAAGCAACGCTATTCCGTCCAGCCCGAACCACCTCACCACAACTGAAACACATGAAAACGATGACAATTCTACATTATGGAAAGTGATAAAGTCCCTTCAAGAAGAACTTAAAACTATGAAGGAATTCAAAGAAGCCACAATTCTACAAGTCAAAACAATGAATAACATCATTAAAGAGCTCCAAGCCAAGGTGACCCAGCTTGAACAGGAAAAGGATAAAGCAATGAAAGATCTCCAGACAAAAACAAGCAAACTGGAGAAGGAAATGTACAAAACGAACACTACCATTCAAGACATGAAAATAGAAATGGAAACAATAAAGAAAACACAGTCAGAGTTAAAAGAGGAAATGGAGAATCAAGAGAAGAGAACAGGAACTACGGATGTGAGTATCAACAATAGGATGCAAGAGATGGAAGACAAGATCTCAGGCATGGAAGATTCGATGGAAAAAATCAGTACAACATCCAAAGAAAATGAGAAAGCTAAAAAATCTCTCACCCACAACATCCAAGAAATCAAGGACTCAATGAAAAGATGGAACCTAAGAATTATAGGTATAGAGGAAAGAGAAGACTCCCGACTCCATGGTCCAGGAAATATCTTCAACAAAATCATAGAAGAAAACTTCCCAAACTTAAAGAAAGAGATGCCAGTAAAAATCCAAGAAGCTTACAGAACACCAAACAGATTAGATCAGAAAAGAAACTCCTCTCGCCACATAATAATAGAAACTCCAAATGTAGAGAACAAAGAAAGGATATTAAAAGCTGTAAGAGAAAAAGGTCAAGTCACATACAATGGCAGACCCATCAGAATCACACCTAACTTCTCCTCAGAAACTTTAAAAGCTAGAAGGGTCTGGATGGATGTTCTACAAGCCCTGAGAGAACATAGGTGCCCAGACAGACTACTAAACCCATCAAAACTCTCTATCAACATAGAAGGAGAAAACAAGATATTCCATGACAAAATCAAATTCAAACAATAACTCGCCACAAACCCAGCCCTACAGAAGATCCTAGAAGGAAAATTCCAACACAGAGAAGATAACTACACCCAAGAAAACAGAGGAAATAGAAACCTCCACAGCAACTAAACAAAAGAGAAACACAAGACAGCCAGCTATACCAAAATAATGGGAAATAACAACCCCTGGTCACTAATATCCATCAACATCAATGGACTCAACTCGCCAATAAAAAGACACAGACTTACAGACTGGATCCGTAAACAAGACCCATCTTTTTGCTGTAGTGAGAAACACATCTCACTATTGAAGAAAAACTCTACCTCAGAGTAAAGGGCTGGGAAAAGGTCTTCCAAGCAAATGGACCCAGGAAACAAGCTGGAATATCAAACAAAATAGACTTCCAATTGAAGTTAATAAAAAAAGACAGAGAAGGGCATTACATACTCATTAAAGGAAATATCCACCAAGAGGTCATCTCAATATTGAACATCTATGCCCCAAATACAAAGGCACCTACATTTATAAAAGAAACGCTTCTAAAACTTAAATCGCACATCAATCGAAACACTTTAATAGTGGGAGACTTCAACACCCCACTCACAACTATGGACAGATCATCAAGACAGAAGCCAAACAGAGAAATAATGAGTCTAACAGAGATCATGAACCAAATGGACTTAACAGATATCTACAGAACGATTCACCCAAACAAAAAAAAATACACCTTCTTCTCAGCACCTCACGGAACCTTCTCCAAAATCGACCATATAGTTGGACACAAAGATAGCCTCAACAGATACAAGAAAATTGAAATAACCCCTAGTATCTTATCAGACCACCATGGAATAAAGCTGGACTTCAATAGCAAAAGAATCAACAGAAAGTCTACACTCACATGGAAATTGAACAACGCTTTACTAGAGGACCACTGGGTCAGGGAAGAAATAAAGAAGGAAATCAAAGACTTCTTAAAATCCAACGAAAATGAAGACACAACATACCCAAACCTATGGGACACAATGAAAGCTGTCCTACGAGGAAAGTTCATTACACTAAGTGCCTTCAAAAAGAAAATTGTAACAGCTCATATTAGCGAATTAACAGCTAAACTAGGTGAATTGGAAAAAAAAAGAAGCGAACATTCCCAAGAGGAGCAGAAGGCAGGAGATCATCAAACTTAGGGCTTGAATCAACAACTTAGAAACAAAAAGAACTATACAAAGAATCAATGAAACCAAGAGTTGGTTCTTCAAGAAAATCAACAAAATAGACAGACCCTTAGCCAAATTAACTAAAAGACAGAGGGAGAAAACACAAATCAACAAAATCAGAAATGAAAAGGGAGAAATAACAACAGACATTGAGGAAATCCAGAGAATATTTGGATCCTACTTTAAAAATCTATACTCCACCAAATTTTAAAACTTAAGTGAAATGGACAATTTTCTTGATAGATTCAACCTACCAAAGCTAAATCAAGATCAGATAAACAGATTAAACAGCCCTGTAACCCCTAAGGAAATAGAAACAGTCATTAAAAATCTCCCAACCAAAAAAAGCCCAGATGGCTTTAGCACGGAATACTACCAGACCTTCAAAGAGGAGCTAACACCAATACTTTTCAAACTCTTTCACAAAATAGAATCTGAAAAAACATTGCCAAACTCATTCTATGAGGCCACAGTCACCCTGATTCCTAAACCACAAAAAGACCCAACAAAGAAAGAGAACTTCAGACCAATCTCCCTCATGAACATAGATGCACAAATACTTAATAAAATACTAGCAAACCAAATTCAAGAACACATCAAAAGTATCATACACCATGATCAAGTAGGCTTCATCCCAGGGATGCAGGGATGGTTCAACATACGAAAGTCTATCAACGTCATTCGCCACATAAACAACATGAAAGAAAAAAAAAACACATGATAATCTCACTAGATGCAGAAAAAGCATTTGACAAAATCCAACACTCCTTCATGCTAAAAGTTCTGGAGAGAACGGGCATACAAGGGCTGTACCTAGAAATAATAAAGGCAATATACAGCAGGCCAGTGGCCAACATCAAAATAAATGGAGAGAAATTTGAAGCATTTCCTCTAAACTCAGGGACAAGACAAGGATGTCCACTTTCACCATATCTCTTCAATATAGTACTTGAAGTCCTTGCTAGAGCAATAAGACAACTAACGGACATCAAGGGGATAAATATCAGAAACAAAGAAGTCAAATTATCCCTATTTGCAGATGATATGATAGTATACATAAGCGACCCCAAAAATTCCACCAGAGAACTCTTATAGCTGATAAACACCTTCAGCAAAGTGGCTGGATACAAAATTAATTAAAAAAAACCAGAAGCCCTTCTTTATACAACAAACAAATGGGCTGAGAAAGAAATAAAGGAAACAACCGCCTTCACAATAGCCACAAACAACATAAAATACCTGGGGGTAACTCTAACCAAGCAAGTAAAGGACCTGTACAAAAAGAACTTCAAGCCCTTGAAGAAAGAAATGGAAGAGGCCTTTAGAAGATGGAAAGATCTCCCATGCTCATGGATAGGTAGGATCAACATAATAAAAATGGCCATCCTACCAAAAGCAATATATAGTTTGAAAGCAATTCCTATCAAAATAACAACACAATTTTTTATAGACTTGGAAAGAGCTATTCTCAATTTCATATGGAACAACAAAAAGCCCAGAATAGCTAAATCAATCCTGTACAATAAAAAAACATCTGGAGGTATTACCACCCCAGATTTCAAACTGTACTACAGAGCAATAGTTGTAAAAACAGCATGGTATTGGTATAGAAACAAACCAGTAGATCAATTGAATTGAATTGAAGATCCAGAAATAGACCCACACACTTATGGCCACCTAATTTTTTGACAAAGAAGCCAAAACGGCACAATGGAAGAAGGACAGCATCTTCAACAAATGGTGCTGGTCCAACTGGATGCCCATTTGTAAAAGAATGAAGTTAGTCCCATACTTATCACCTTGTACAAAACTTAAGTCCAAGTGGGTCAAAGACCTTAACATAAGGCTGGTCACACTAAATCTACTAGAAGATAAAGTGGGAGAAACCCTCAAACTAATTGGCACAGGCGACATCTTCCTGAACAGAACACCAACAGCTCAGGACTTGAGATCAACAATCAATAAATGGGACCTCATGAAACTGAAAAGCTTCTGTAAGGCAAAGGACACTGTCATTTGAACAAAACGGCAGCCTACAGACTGGGAGAAAATCTTCACCAACCCCACATCTGACAGAGGGCTAATATCCAAAATCTACAAAGAACTCAAGAAATTAAATGCCAAGAAACCAAATAATCCAATCAAAAAAATGGGGGACAGAGCTAAATAGAGAATTCACAAGGAGGAATCCCTAATGGCTGAGAGACACTTGAACAAATGCTCAACATCCTTAATCATCAGAGAAATGCAACTCAAGACAACTCTGAGATTCCATCTCAAACCTGTCAGAATGGCTAAGATCAAAAACTCAAATGACAGCACATGCTGGCGAGGGTGTGGAGAAATGGGTACCCTACTCCATTGCTGGTGGGAATACAGGCTTTTGCAACCACTATGGAGGTCAGTCTGGCCATATCTTAGAAAACTTGAAATAGCTCTGCCTCAGGACCCAGCCATACCACTTCTGGGTATACACCCAAATGCCTCTTCACGGAATCATAAGGAAGTTTCCTCATCTATGTTTATAGCAGCCTTATTTGTAATAGCTAGAAACTGGAAACAACCCAGATATCCCTCAACCGAAGAATGGGTTAAAAAACTGTGGTACATCTACACAATGGACTATTATTCAGCTATCAGGAACAATGAAATTATGCAATTTGCAGCCAAATGGATGGAACTAGAAAAGCTCATTCTGAGTGAGCTGACCCAGACTCAGAAGGACACATATGGCATCTATTCACTTATAGTAGGATTTTAGGTATATAGTAGAAGGTATCAATACTACAACTAACACACCAAAGGGAACTTGGACATAGACTTCTTATTTTTAATTTTTATTCTTTATTTATTTTTTATATATTAGTTATATTTTTCTATTTTTTAGTCTTTTTTATCTATTGTATGTTTATTGATTTGTTTGTTTAGTAGTTCTCTCTCCCGGGCAACGAGACACTTTTCACTGATGGTACTGCTTCGTAGATCCCCAATGAATGAAGAGGCTCTTGGCCCTCATACGACCTCTCAACTGAGATGAGGGACTGTTATATAAGGACACCCTATCCCAGAGAAATGGGATGGAAGTGTTAGGAGGTAAAGAAAAAAAATGAAATGTGATGTTTCGGCCTTTTACTACTGTCATAAACTGTTTAGGATAGTTAAGAATTGCAAACTAATGGTTATGCAAGCCGGTCATTCTGTTAGGTACTATGACAGCCTATTATAGTTACTTGCTAAGCTAATCAGAAATAAACCTGCTAAGAGACAAGCAACATCTGCTTACCCTAATATAAGAGATAGATAGAGCCTCTTCAAAAACCTCAAGAGAACTGCAGAATATGGCATTTAAAGATGTTTTCGTAACTTTAGATTTTTTTATATCAAGACATATCAACTCCTGACAGCACCCCCTTGTAACCGAACTTTTAAATTATTATTTAACACTTATTTATTTATTACTAAATTCACTTATAACAAACACCAACAATTTCTTAACTATTAATCCTATAAATTCCTACAACCCCTTTAACCTATCCACTAAACCTATTGATAATTATAACAACTACTTTCATAACCTTTTAGAATGATACAGTCTCTGGGGCAGGTCCTCAGTCGTCAGGAATAAAGTCTTTGTTGTAGATTCTTTAACGCACTTAGCAGTCCTTTTTCTGGATCTCTCAGATGCAGGTTCATCAGGGTAGTTGGTTATTGCAGTCTCACCTTAAATAAGGCTTCATGCTTTCTTCTCTGTGGGAGACCCCAGCCGTCTGCAGGCCAACTTACTTCTTTTGAATCAGGAACTCAGCTGCTCTGCCTCAGTCCTTAAAGCCAGGCACAATTTCCCCTAGGCCGCTGATCGGACAGATCAAACCCCTCCAGGCAAAAGCTGAGCCACAGGGTCCAGTCCTTAGCCTTTTGGTGTCTTGCTCAGGCTTTCTTTGCTCACCGGCTTCTTTCTGCTTCAGGGAGAGAGCTGGCCATCAACGGCCAGCCCTTTTTTCAGCAGGACTCTTGGAGCTCTCTAGCATCAGGGGCCTCTTCTTCCTCTGGACTCCATGCACTGTCCTCAAATAGGAGGAACTCTGTTTCAGCTTAATTTGGGCTCTGCCCACTTTGCAGCTGAAAACAATGTCAGGCCCGATACTTTGTTTCTTCAAGTCTATTGAGTCTTTCCTGTTTTTCCTGACTTCAACCTTGTTTTTCAGTCTATTAAGTCTTTCCTGTTTTTGCTGACTTCATGCTGATAATGCTCTTCAGGCCCCGAATTAAGAGACAGTATCAGAAACTCCTATATATTTTCTAAATCTAATTTATCTAACCCCTACATCCCCTATTCTCCTCCAAGTACAAGATGAGCATCGAAGAATCTCCAGTGGGAGATGATTGAATTAGTCGCAAGCCTATCTCTTGGTAGGAAAAGCCCCTTGCTCCAACTGTAGACAGAATGCTGTCCAAAAAGGACAAAACCTGGAAACAGGTAAGTCGACAACTTAGCTCTGCCAAGACAGGGTAGGTAAGTCCTTCATAACCCCTGCTGTACAATCAATGTCTGTCAGAGGAGCAGGGCCAAACGACTGAAGAGCGATGCTGTAACATATGGAGAGAAAATGGGAACTGTCCAGGCAGCCACTGGTATGTCATTTCTTAGTTTGGGAAGCTGCAGACCCTGTACTTCCTATAAAATCAGATATATTTATCCCTCTCAGGTCTCTGAGGTGATTGAAGAACAGATAGCTAGAGTCTCATAATTAAATTTTGAGTTGTTTAGGAGTCAAGAGAGTGTTATAGATCTAAGAAGATACTTTTAAAATTGTGTTGCAATTAGTATGAATGTTGAGTCAGATATAGAACTTTAAACTCATGGAGATGTTTAGACAGTAGAATGTTAAAGTCAGATACCAAATACATATGGACTGGTCATTGGGAATGTACGTTAAGCCATATAACCCTCATAACTGTGGCCTAATTACCTCTGTTGTACTGTATTGTATTTATTATTATAAGAGAAAGAGCCATTTGTTGGACTGAAAGGGGAAACTGTAGGGGGAAATAAGATATACCTTAAACTTGAAAGAAAAAAAAAGGGAAGAGGATGGGTAGTTGAGGTTGGGAGGGTGGGACTGGAGGGGGAATAGGGAGGGGACTGCGATTGAGATGTAACTTGAAGAAATAAAAAATAAAGGAAAAAAATAGATTGAATCAGTGCACAGCCCTCACACAAATACAAACATGCTTACTTTTACTATGTGTCTTGCAAACTAATCCTTCCCTTCTTTTTCCCCTCACCTTATTTTCCCTGTTCATTTTTTCTTTCACCCCCCTACTTTTTCTTTAATTTTTTTTCTGTTACTCTTTATGGATCAATTATTTTTTAAAATGCTTATCAATACTAATTACTTACTTTACAATCTGCAGATTGATTGATGTTCATGAATTAAAAATCACTTTTTGAAGGTACCGTGCATGTAACTTATCTCCTAATCCTAGGGACTTTCTTGTTTTCTTCAGGCAGCATGCAATAACATCTATTTGTCATTAATATCATTGTGTTGGTTTACTTTTGGTAAGATATCAGCATGTAACATGGCCTCTTTTACAGGACCCAAATTGTTATAACTTAGGGCAGTGTCTAGAACATAGTATCTCTGAAAATGGAAGTAGTGGGGTATTGGAGGCAATACCCTATATATACATTTCCAGTTGCTAAATCCTTTCAAATGTAGTGTAAATTGCACCATTTGAATTTTCAAAACAAAATTTCCTGATGAATAGATGAAACAGAATGTTCTAGGATATATTTTATGTACCTTGATAAGGCAAATGCAGTGACACCTGCCTATAAGTCTTACATTAGGAGGTGGAAGCAGGAGTATTGTTAGTTCAAGTCCAGCCTATGCTATATAGTGGGACACTGGGGGAAGGCATGGAGGAAGGGATGTTTGGAGAAGAAATGATGTTTGAATGCACACATTCAACAGATCTGTCATGTAAGTGTCCATTGCTTAGGGTCTAATGATTTAGTGACTTTCATGTTCTTACAGATACAAAGAAGAAAACTTATACTACTTTAAAATAACTTTCAACTTGAGGCTAATTTCATAATTCTTAGTTGACTGTCCGCTGACTATAATGTCTGTCTGTGAAATGGAATTGAGAATTGTCACGACCCATCCAGTGACTTGGTGACCTATCCTGGGTGTGCTGTCATTTACAGTGTGAATAGACTTCCTTCTGAGAATGCACATAGTTTTAAACTGTCACCAGAAAAGCAAAGTACAGTCAGACTAAGTACATTCTCTTCTTCTGGTTCCTGTAATTTTTAGTGATGGGAATATTAGCAAAGCATTACAAAAGTCTAAAATGCCTTTTAAATTTTATTTCTTGCATTATGTTATACAAACTTTTATATCCTTGATGCTTTAAAATGTCTTTGTGAGACAGTGTAGGAGTTTCTTTTCTTCTTGCATTAAGGAAACTACAATGAGTGTTGACTGATGTCATCACTGTAAATGCCCTTGAATGTAAATGACACAGGATATGTAGGGCAAAATGGGTTCTTCTGTGGTCACAACCACTGTCGAAAAGCCAGGCTAAGAAAAGCTTCCACAATACCGGACAGTATCAAGCAAGGAATGTGGTCGTCTGGAAGAATCCTACAGACCAAAGGCCAAAAAAGGAGGGACAACACATTGGGTGTCTGCATTCTTGTCATCACATGGAGGTGATGTCTTGACTTGATAGAACAAATAGAAGCAAAACAGATTTATATTGGTGTGGATGGTCTTCATTCCTCTGACAGTGTGCCTTCTGTGGGGAAATATGAGACCATCAGTGTCTGAGCATTCAACAGTCCCAAAGCAGTCTGGATTTAGAAAGCAGCTATTTGTATAAAGGTAAGTATAATGGAAAGCAGGTATTTCAGAGGGTCAATGGAAGGCTCTGATCCTGGGAGAAATCATTGGTCCCATGAAGAAAGAGCCTCTGTGGGCTCACAACTGAGAGAACCAATAGGTTTGCCACTGTTGGTCTCCTCGCTGACAGAAAGCAGCATACACAATGTCAGACAGGCCATTTATTCCTCCCCTCCTAGTAACAGGGAGGAGCCTCTAATTTACATTTGATATTTCAGGGGGAAGTCATGGAAGAGGGATGACGCTACACATATGCTTCTGCACATCTTTGCGTGTCTCCACATGCTCCTTACATCCTCGTGTAGATCCACTTTCCCACTTACTGTCCTTTTGCCTTCTGCCAGAAAGATGTTCTTAGTGAAAATATTTTGGCCGTGTAGAAGCAAGCTTTTTCCTTTCAATATTTTATGGATGTTCTACTTGTTTTATTTTAATGAGAAATTTACTCTCACACTTATCTTTAGTTCCTTGTACATAAAATAATTTTTAAATATGATTTTGAAACTTTTGCTTTATCACTTGTTTTTGTATAATTTGATTCTGATCTGCTTAGATGCAGCTTTCATGTTTCCATGTTGTCTGGGACAGGGTCTTGCTGTGTAGTTCTGACTGGTCATGAGCTCAAGCCTCCTCCTTCAGCCTTTCATGTGTGGAGATTACAGGCATGGGGCACCAAGGTCCTGTTTTTGTTCCCATGATTTTTTTTTTTTTGTGCATCTGATGTTTGTTGAACCTCTGAGATCAATAAAGTTGATAGTATTGCTCAAATTTTCAAAACTTTGAAACACTATTCTTCACTTTTTCTTTTCCCCTTCCTGTTCACGTTTTTGGTGGACTCTATTTACAGGCATGCTAGCTTTCTGGAAGTCATCCTACACTTTAGTAATAGTACATTTTTCTCTTGTTAATTTTTTTCTTATTATGTATTTCATTTTTTGGAGAGTTCCTGGTGGTATATCATCATGGTCACTAATGTTGCTACCTTAGTAATTAATTAAGCTATTATTAATTTTATTCAATATATTTTTGTCTCTGTTATTAAAATTTTATTTAGGTACTCAGTTTGGACCTTCGTATGCATATGCCTGTGCATATTTGTATATGCAAATGCAGATGTGTGAGTGAACATGAATATGTGTGTGAGTAGAGACAGAAGCTAGAGGACAACTTTCAGCAGTTTTCCTCACATGACATTTGCCTGTTTTTGTTTTGTTTTTCTTTCGAGATAGGGTTTCTCAGTGGGACCTGGGGCTCACCAATTAGGCTAGGCTGGCTAGCCAGCAAGTTGCCAGGGTTCGCCTTGATTCTATTTCCCTCCAGTGCTAGAATTACAAATAGGGCACCTCCACATTCTACCCACCTGAATTCTGGAGGTAAAACAGAGGTCCTCATGTTTGCAAGATAAGCACTCTGAGAAATGAACTGTCTCCTCAATTCTGTCTACCCCATCATCCTTTTTTGGATCTTTTAATTTTCATGTCTTTTTGTTTGGTTTTGTTGTAGAATATTCTTTATCCTACTTTCTTGACTATCTGGAATAAAGATATCTATGCCTGTATTCATTTTAATGTATTCTTTTGCATATGCTACCATCTCTGACATTTCTGATTTTTGATTTATTGATTGATAGTCTTATCATAAGTCATAGTTTCTTCCTTTGCTTCTCTGGCAATCATTACTGCCTAGTTGACAGGCTTCATATACTTTATCTTACAGATTATTTTCATATTACAATAAATATTCTTGAACTTCATATCATTTGACAACTACTGTTTTGGGCTTGCTTTTAGGCTTTGTTGGAGTTGATCATCATTTTTATCTCATTGTGAAGGCAGCAACTTTGCAAAAACTTTTGCTTCCTGTATTTTGGAATTTTCTAGTATTTCTGGTGGAATCCATCATCCTGGCCATGCAACATTTGGAGACATTCTTTTTAATCCTGTGTTTTCTTTTTCTTTATGTGTATCCCCATTGACTTTGCATAATTTTCTCACATACATGTAAAGATCAACACCTAGAGACCTCCTTTGCTTAGGGACTCTGTTGAGTTTTCTCTCTTTTTTTTTTTGTCACATATCTGCCCTCTGACACTCTGTACTGTGTCCTCAGCCACCTTAACCTCCTAGAACTCTTGAATTTGTTACCTCAGTGAGAAACTTGAGTTTTCCCCATGTTCCTCTTCTCTGTGCCATGGCCTGAAATAGGGCAACCAGAAATCTCCTCTTGGTGGTTTTCCCTTTATCAAAATCACATTTCTTCTTTCCGTCTTCACTGGAAGTAGAAGCCCAATTAAATGCTACCATGAATAAAAGTTCACGATAAGGCAATGCTGGAAAACTTCTTTCATGGATGTTTATCACTTGAGTTCATAAATGTTTCTGATTCCCCATTGTAACTTTTTTGTTATTGAGCATTAGGGTGATTAAGAAATTTACCAGTGACAAGATTTTACTGATTATAAATAGGCATTATAAATGGGGGAGACTTCAAGGGTGTTTTTTATACAAATACAAGAAGCATACCTTAAGTTGTTATAGAAGAACAATCTTTAAAATATATCCATAATGGAAACCAGAAAAAAATTAGAAAGTTATTATTTTTGGTAGTGCTTTTAAGATATAGCCTCTATGAAAAACAAGCAAAACTGTATTTAGGAGATTGGAGCCAGAGATATGCAGATAACACAGTGATGGAAAAGATAGTGGAAAGAAAGGTAACATAGTGATAACAAGTAGAATGATACCACATAAGAGTTAAATAAGTGGAGTGTTCCTGGAGCCACCTTCTAAGACAGGAGAGAAGGAAGGCAGATCTCCACAGAGAACCAGTGTGTGAGTTTCATAGATTAAAAAACAAGGAACAGGTGTTAAGAACATTTGAACATCTGATGCAAACAGATCCCTTGTGCAATGACCAGAGTCTTAAAGAAGGAAATATATTAAATTAAAAAGTAGTATTTATACTTAAAAGTTTTATTTCATTTGCACAAAATCAAGCACAAATGTGTATTTAAGTCTTATAGTTTTTTTGAAAAATAATAATTGGCTTACAAAATAATATAAAAGAGGATCCCCAGATTCCTCTTCATCATGAATATGCTACCATAAAATAAAATTAAAGTGAATAATTTTGAGAATAACTTAAGTGCTAAATTTTCTACTTAGCCAATCTCTCTCAGGTTTTTTTTTTTTTTGAGCAGTACAAAGACATTTCCAAGTTCTGAAGGGCTCAGACAATATGTCTCATATATACATCAAATAAAAGTAAACCTTACCTCAACAGAGGTATTTGATAAATAAAAGATACAAACTGGAAAAAGGGGGTAATTATGATAGAGATAGATTGAATTCCCCTTTAATCATTGTGATATGGATTTGAGGTCCAAATCATATACCATAGTTTTAGCTAGGCAATAGTGGGGTTAAAGGTGATTCTGTGATATTGTATGGAAATCTTCCTTTTGTAGGGAGAAGTTGGGAGGTATATATAGAAGAAACAAGGTCTCATTTGGACCTCAAATCCATGTTAAAACGAGTAAAGAGGAAGTTAATTTATATTATCATTTCCAGTTTTCTTCAATTTGTATCTTTTATTCATCAAATATCTCTGTTAAATTAGTTTACTTTTATTTAATTTATATATGAGACATATTGGCCTATATAAATTACATATGAGACATATATAAAACTATATGTATATAATTTTAATGAAATTTTCTTATCTAGTCATTTGGGCCGACAATACTCCATCTAAGAGCAAAAGACCACCTATCAAAAACTCCAATATCAGACACGAGAAGCACTCTTTGTATTTGTTGAGCAGAGATGTCTCCCAATGTATACAACTTATTGCTTTTGCCCTTGGTTGCCCCAAATAGGTAGGAAGTAACTTCCTATTGCTGAAGACACCATGAACATCAGAAACAACCCAGAGACAACTGAGGTGGAGCTGATTTGATTATTTTATCCCCAAGTACTAGCTTTTTTGGTACCACAAGGAACCATGTAGTCTTCTAAAGAAGGGAGGAAACCCACAGCCTTACCCAGCTATGACATCTATGAACTGTATCAATGACCATCATGGCAGAATAACATCAAGGATTCAGTAGTGACACATATACCTTGGATCTGACCAAGCACATTCTTTCTTTTATTTCTTCCTTAAATTAATTAATTTATGAAAGATCTGTATGACAAGAACTTCAAGTCCTTGAAGAAAGAAATTGAAGAGGACATCAGAAGATGGAAAGATCTCTCATGCTCATGGATAGGTGGGATCAACATAATAAAAATGGCCATCCTGCCAAAAACAATGTACAGATTTAATTCATATGAAAATACCACCACAAGTCTTTATAGACCTGTAAAAATCAATGCTGAACTTCATATGGAATAACAAAAACCCCAAAATAGCTAAATCAATCCTGTACCAAAAAAAAAAAAAAATCTGGAGGTATCACCATCCCAGATTTCAAGCTATACTACAGAGCAATAGTATTAAAAACAATAGGGTACTGGTATAGAAACAGACCAGTTGATCAGTGGAATCAAACTGAAGACCCATGAACCCACACACCTATGGTCACTTAATTTTTGACAAAGAAGCCAAAACCATACAATGGAAAAAAGGACAGCATCTTCAACAAATGGTGCTGGTCCAACTGGATGTCAACATGTAAAAGAATGAAATTAGACCTATATTTATCACCTTGAACAAAACTTAAGTCCAAATGGATCAAAGACCTTAACATAAAGCCTGACACACTAAATCTAATAGAGAAGAAAGTGAGGAAAAGCCTTGAACTCATTGGCACAGATGACAACTTCCTGAACAGAACACCAATAGCTCAGGCTCTAAGACCAACGATCAATAAATGGGACCTCATGAAACTTAAAAGCTTCTGTAAGACAAAGGACATTGTCATTAAAACAAATCGGCAACCTAGAGACTGGGAAAAGATCTTTACCAACCCCACATCTGACAGAGGGCTAATATCCGTAATTTATAAAGAATTCAAGAAATTAAACACCAAGAAACCAAATAATCCAATTAAAAAAACAGGAAATAGAACTAAACCGAGAATTCACAAAGGAGGGACCTCTAATGGCAGTAAGACACTTGAAGAAATGCTCAACATCCTTAATCATCAGAGAAATGCAACTCCAGATGACACTAAGATTCCATCTCACACCTGTCAGAATGGCTAAGATTAAAAACTCAAATGACAGCACATGCTAGCAAGGTTGTGAAGAAAGGGGAACAGTCCTCCATTGCTGGTGTGAGTGCAAACTTGTACAACCACTATGGAAATCAGTCTGGTGATATCTTAGAAAACTTGGAATAGCTCTACCTTAAGACCTAGCCATACCACTTCTGAGTATCCACCCAAATGATTCCTCACCAAACCACAAGGACATATCCTCATCTATGTTCATAGCAGCCTTATTTGTAATAGCTAGAAACTGGAAGCAACCCATATGTCCCTCAACCAATGAATGGATTAAAAAATTGTGATAAATTTACACAATGGAATACTACTCAGCAATCAGAAACAAGGAAATCATGCAATTTGCATCCAAATGGATGGAACTAGAAAAGCTCATCCTGAGTGAGCTAACTCAGTCTCAGAAAGATGCATATGGCATCTTACTCACTTATAATTGGATTTTAGCCATATAGTACAGGACAACTATCCTACAACCAACACACCAAAAGGATCAGGAATATTGACTTTGTTACCTATTGATGGGACAATTTTCCCTAGGGGTGCTCCCATGTAGGCCCCTAGTGCAAGAGGATGCTCTTAGCCCTCATATGACCACTGAACTGAGAAGGGCTGATATGTAGGGACACTCCACATTGGAGGAGTGGGATGGGTGGGAGAGGGTGAGAGGGTGGAACCAGGAGGGGTGGAAAGAGAGCACTGTGATTGAGATATAACTTGGAGTAATAAATAAACATAAAAAATTAATTAATTCATTTACTTTACATCCTGATCCCAGCTTCCCCTCAGTTCCTCCTTCACACCTCCTCTCCCTCCATCCTCTCTCCTTTTCTTCTCATAGAAGGGGAAGCCTCCCATGGATATCAACCCCCTTAGCATATCAAGATGCAGTAGGATTAGGCTCTTCTCCTATTGAGGCTTGACAAGGCAGCCCAGTTAGGAAAAAAGTATCCAAAGGCAGGCAATAGAGTTAGAGATAGTCCCCATTCCAGTTGTTAGGGGACCCACATAAAGATCTACCTTCATATCTGTTACATATGTGTAGAGGGCCTTGGTCTGTTCCATGCATTCTCTTTGGTTGGTGGTACAATATCTGTGAGCCCCTAAGGGACACATTCTATACATTTTCATGTGGTGTCCTTGACTTCTCTGGGAATTTTAGTCCACCTTCCCCCTCCTCTATAGAATTCCATGAGCTCCAATGAAACTGCAACCTTGTTAACAATAATATTTATTAATAACAACTTGATTTCTGAGTAGCTTAGAAAATAACTGTGATAGACTGTCATAGTAACTAACAAAATGACACGTTTTCCTGACTATTAGTTTCCGTTTCTTAATTATCCTAAACAGTTTATGTCGGTTGGTAGCAAGAGGTCAAAACTTGACATTTCATTTTTAAGTATTACTACGAACAATACCTTTAAGAAGCGTTACCCTTAATTTTGTATCAATATACAAAGATCAATACCAATGTGGCCAAATATAATCTTAATTTTGTATCAATATACAAAGATCAATACCTATGTAGCCCAATACAATCTTAATTTTGCATTAATATACAATGATCAATACCAATTTAAGAAATCAAGTTGCTAAGAGACAAGCAATATTTGCTTATCTAAATATAAGAGATAGATAGGGCATCTTCAAAAACCTCAAGAGATCTGCAGAATATGGCATTCAAAGATGTTTTCTTAACTTAAGATTTTTTGATATCGAGACATGTCAGCTCCTGACAGCACCCCCTATTCTACTCCAAGTAGAAGATGAGCATCGAAGAATCTCCAGTGGGAGATGATTGAATTGGTGGTAAGCCTTTCTCTTGGCAAGAAAAACCCCTTGCTTCAACTGTAGACAGACTTCTGTCCAAAAAGGACAAAACTTGGAAGCAGATAAGTCGACAGCCTAGCTCTGCCAAGACAGGGTAGGTAAGCCCTTCATAATTCCTGCTCTACAATCAATGTCTGTCAGAGAAATGCGGCCAAATGGCTGAAGATTGATGCTGTAATGTATGGAGAGAAAATGGGAACTGTCCAGGCAGCCACTGGTATGTCATTTCTTAGTTTGGGAAGCTGCAGGCCCTGCAATTCCTATATAATCAGATATATTTATCCCTCTCAGGTCTCTGAGGTGGTTGAAGAATAGATAGCTAGAGTCTCATATTTAAATTTTGAGTTGTTTAGGAATCAAGAGGGTGTTCTGGATCTAAGAAGGTATTTTTAAAATTATGAGGCAAGTTAGTATGAAAGCTGAGTTAGATATAGAACTTTAAACTCATGGAGATGGTTAGATAGTAGAATGTTAAAGTCAGGTGCCAAATACATATGGACTGGACATTGGGAATGTATGCTAAACCATATAACTCTTATAATTGTGGCCTATTTATTTCTGTTGTTTTGTATTGTATTTATAGTTATAAGAAAAAGAACCATTTTTTGGACTGAAAGGGAGAGCTGTTGGGGGGGAAAAAGAAATACCTTAAACAAAAAAAAAGAAGGGAAGAGGATGGGGGGGTTGAGGGGGAGGAGGGTGGAAGGGTGGGACTGGAGGGGGGAGTAGGGAGGGGATTGTGATTGAGATGCAACTTGAAGAAATAAAAAATAAATTATTAAAAAAAAGAAAACAGTGTTTCACACACAATATAATTCTAAATATAAACTCTTTGCAATTGGAGCAGCATGCCCAAAACCAGTACAAGCTTAAGCCAGGCAAAAACTGAGCAAGGAGAGACAAATTTAAATATGAAATTTCATTAGTATGTGATGAGTTATTTGCATTTAATAGATACAGGGAGAAAGAGAGTTGATTTTCTTTAATGAGTGTAAATGTAACTTTTGGCAGAAAACAATCAATTTTTCTGCCTCTCAGTTGGATGTCACTTTCCAACATAGCTGCTTCCTTCTACAAACATTTTCCCTTCATTGTTTGGGATTAAAAATATGTACTGAGGATGTGTCTGTATTCCATCCAGAGGTATTAAATGCTTGTCTGTATGGATAAAGCAGATCTAGAAAGTCTTAGGATGTGATTCTTGCCAGAGCAGCCATGTTGCTGTATTAAAAATCCTCTACAAATGAGGTGATCCTAGTAGGTTGACTACACTCCAGGGTAGGTCAACTGCCAAGACGCCTTGAGCATCATAATCTGGACCTAAAAGACAATGGGAAGAAACTCCAAGTTGATTTGGCCATGAGGAGACAATGGAGAAGGTCGATATCAGAGATGGATTATGAATGGATTAATATCAAAATACACTGTATGAAGTTGTCAAAGATTTAATAAAGTATTATTCTAAAGGTTAAAAAATATTTATTAATAACAATAAATTGTTATATTAGGCCAGTGGAGCAGCTGGAGGCTTTGCAGGAGGCCAGCAGACCTGACTTGCCTTAGCTGGAGGCCTATTGGCCTGGAAGGACAACTGCAGGTTTTGGAGGGTGGCTGGCAGGCCTGGGTTGCCTAAGTTGGAGGCCTGTAGCAGGAAGCCTCTAGGCCTGCCTTAGCTAGAGGCCTGTAGGTCTGCCTTAGATGGAGGCCTATGATTAGACACAGAGGGGGATTAGACTGGCGGGACTGACCCACCTTAGCTGGAGGCCTTTTTGCCAATAATTAAATACACTAAGACCTTTAATATTTCAATACTTAGGCCTTAGCTGGGGAGATTCTCAACTGGAACCCAATCACCTAATCCCAACCAGCCATGTGGCTTGCTCTCACACCAGAGACCATGCTGCTGCTTCTGAGTCCTGCCGGGAAGAGAACTTCGTCTGTGTAAAACCCAGGGTTCCTTTCTTCCTCCCAGGACGTCCCACCTTCCTATACTCTTTCTGCCAAGCTAATTGACCATCAACAACTTTTATTAAACAATCAGAGAGTGCCTCAGAAAGGGTGGTAACCAGATCTCTGAGCACAGAAATCAGCCTCTGAGAACCAATGTATTAGACCTTCCTCCAAGACTCTGCCTAATGTTTGGCTGTGGGTCACTGAATCCATTTCCATCAGCTGCTGGGTGAAACCCTTCAGAGGACAGTTATGCTAGGCTCCTGTCTGCAAGTATAGAAGAATATCAATCATTAACAATATTAGAGGTTGGCCCCTTCCCCACACATTTCCATTCTCTCTCTTAGTGCTCTCTGTCCATCCTTCCCAAACTTGTTCCCTCCTATTCCCTTCTCCACCTCCTCTCCCACTCAAATCCCTCCCTCCATCTACCTCCCATGTCTATTTAATTTCCCCTTCTGAGTGTGATTCAAGCAATCTCCCTTGTGTCTTCCTTGTTACTTAGCTTCTTTGGGTCTATGGATTGTAGTGTGGTTATCCTGTACATTATGGCTAATATACACACATAAGTGAGTATATACCATGTGTATCTTTCTGGGTCTGGATTACCTCACTCAGGATGATATTTTCTAGTTCCATCTATTTGCCTGCAAATCTCATGATGTACTTGATTCTAATAGTTGAGTAGTATTCTATTGTGTAAATGTGTCACATTTTCTTTATCCATTCTTTGGTTGAGGGACATTTAGGTTGTTTCCAGTTTCTGGATATTATGAATAAAGCTGTTATGAACATAATTAAGCAAATCTCCTTGTCTCCAAAGGTGGAACATCTTTTCATTATATGACCAGGAGTAAGTATAGCTGGGTCTTGAGGTAAAACTAGTCCCAGTTTCCTGAGAAACCACCATATTGATTTCCAGACTGGTTTGGAGATTTTTGTTGATTTGGATATTGTCTCTCTGCCTCTTAGTCAGTTTGTCTATCTTTCTGATTGTCTCAATCTTGGCTTTGTTGATTACTTGAATTGTTGTCTTTGTTCCTGATTTATTGATTTTAACCCTGAGTTTGACTATTTCCTGCCATCCTTTTGGGTGTGCTTTCTTCTTCTTTTTTTAAACTTTATTATTTTATTTTTATGTTTATTTATTACTTCAAGTTACAGCTCCATCACAGTCCCCTCTCGCCACCCCTCCCAGTCCCACCATCCCACCCTTTCTCCCCTCTCTCACATATCCTACTCCTCTGAAGTGGGTTGCCCCTACATACCAGCCTCCCTCAGTTAAATAGTCATATGAGGGTTAAAAACTTCCTCTTGCATTGGGGAAGTATACGGCAACTCCATTAGGGCAAAGTGTCCCATTAACAGGTAACAAGATCTATGTTTCTGCTCCTTTTGGTGTGTTGGTTGAAGGATAGTTATCCTGTACTACATGGCTAAAATTTTGTTTTAGAGCTTTCAGGTGTGCTTTTAAGTTGCCAGTATGGGATTTTTTCCAATTTCTTTATGGAGGCATTTATTGTTGTGAATTTTCCTTTTACCACGGCTTTCATTGGGGCCTATAAGTTTGGGTATGTTGTGCCTTTATTCTCATTGAATTCTAGAAAGTCTTCTATTTCTTTTCATATTTCTTCCTTGACCTAGAGGTCATTGAGTAGAGAATTGCTCAGTTTTCATGAGTTTGTAAGCTTTCTGTTGTTGAAGTCCAAGTTTAATCCATAGTGATCTGATAAGATACAGGGAGTTGGACTGGAGAGATGGCTCAGTGGTTAAGAGCACTGGTTGCTCTTCCAAAGGACCGGTGTTCAAATCCCAGCACCCACATGGCAGTTCACAGCTGTCTGTTGTTGCTGGGTGTGGTGGTGCCTGCCTGCCTTTAATCCCTATTAGTTCAAAGCTAGCATGGTCTACAAAGTGAGTCCAGGACAGTTAGGGATACACAGAGAAACCCTGTCTCAAAAAACCAAAAAAAAAAAAAAAAGATACAGGGAGTTATTTAAATTTTCTTTGATATGTTGAAGCTCACTTTGTGAACCAGTATATGGCCAGTTTTTGTAAGGTTCTGTGAGGTATTGAGAGGAAAATATATTCTTTTGTGCTTTCATGAAATGTTCTCTAGATATCTGTTAGGTCCATTTGATTCACAATGTCTGTTACTTTTATTATTTTTCTGCTTAGTTTCTGTCTCAATGACTTCTCCATTGATGATAGTGGGGTGTTGAAGTCTCCTACTATTAATGTGTGTGGTTCAGTTTGTGATTTAAACTTTAATAATGTTTCTTTCATGAATGTGGTCCCCTTACACTTGGGGCATAGATGTTCAGAACTGAGACATCATCTTGGTGGATTTTTCCTTTGATTAATATTAAGTGTCCTTCCCCATCTCTTTTGATGAATTTTTGTTGAAAGTCTATTTTATTTGATAATAAGATGGCTACAGAAGCTTGCTCTTTGGGTCCATTTGCTTGGAAAACCATTTTCCAGCCCTTTACTCTGAGGTAATGTCTATCTTTTTTGCTGAGGTGTGTTTCTTGAATGCAACAGAATGATGGATCCTGCTAGCCTATGTATTTTTATAGGGGAATTGAGTACATTTATGTTGAGCGATATTAATGACCAATGATTGTTAATTCCTGTTATTTTGATGTTGGTGGTGGCTGTGTGTGTGTGTTTCCCTTCTTTTGGTTTTGCTAGTGTGGAGTTACTTATTTCCTGTGTTTTCTTGGGTGTAGTTAACCTCCTTAGGTTGGAGTTTTCCTTCTAGTATCTTCTTAGGGCTGGATTTGTATATAGATATTGTTTAAATTTGGTTTCATCATGGAATATATTGTCTTTTCCATGTATGGTGATTAAAAGTTTTGCTGGTATTAAAAGTATGGTAGGCAGTCTGGGTTGACATCTGTGGTCTCTTAGAATCTAGAAAACATCTTCCCAGGCCCTCCTGGCTTTTAAAGTCTCTGTTGAGAACCTGGGTGTAATGCCAAGAGCTCTCTAATTGGATTTAAGATCCACTGAACAAGAGGAAAACCATGACTGGTACAGGAAATCTATCCAACTATTCATTGATAGGAAAATCATGGATATTGTAGAAGAACCTACAAGCACCACTTTGCTAATCCATCGTAAATCCTAAAAACAACACAAAAATATTTGTCCTTATAACCACAGCTAAATGTAGTCTTCAACACTCATCAGAAAGCTTCTCTGTGCAACAGATAAAGACTACTTCAGAAAACCACCAATAAAATGAAGAGTTGTAAAGCCACATTAAATGGAAAAATCGACACAGTACTCCCTAATCCAAGGCTCAGGGATCACTGCAGAAGAATGAGTGAAAAGATTGTGAAAGTCTGAAGGTCAGGGAGTTTTCTGTTAGATTAGTCTCCTGGGAATGTCAGAAGCTAGACCCATAAATTCTCACCACTGTGACTGTTCGAACATGAGCAGAACAATAGTGGCACCAATAAGCATCCCAAAGTGGACAGGAAGAATCCAAAAGACCTCAACTCTACATAGAGAAGTACACACAACTAAGGAATGCTGAGAGTAGAAGAAATAGTTTTCCCCAGGAAAGAGCACACCAAATGATTATCCCTGAAAACATACATATAAATAACATTATACAAACTGAGCAGGTTATACATAGAAATATATATATATTAGATTTTTTCTAACACATACAGTATATATTACATAATATGTATATATATATATATAATGTGTATTGGCCAGGATTTTAAAAGACAGAAAGGAAGGGTATATGGGAGGTCTTGGGTGGAGGAAAGGGAATGGAGAAATAGTGTAATTATATTATAATATCAAAAATAAAAATATAAAAGTGACTTAATCACATACATTTGGAGAGACTAACATATGATCTAATAAACAATATCAATCATAAACCATTTGTTAATATTGTCTTACATATAGGATGTTTGAAAATTTTCCTAATGACACTTAGAAGTTTGGATTGAAATATTATGCTAATTACTTAAGCAGACATACCAAATAAAAACAGGTATTACTTAGATCATTTCACCTAGACTCTAGGTCCTAGAGCCATAATTGACTTTACTTTAGAAAACCAAGGTCCAAACTGAGAATTTCAGTTGATTTTCTATCTCGTTTTGGGATGGGAGGTACTTTGCATAGTGACACTTTAGATTGGGGGGATTCCTAATGGGCAGAATTCATGCTACCTTAGTGTTAAGGTCATAATAAATAAATATTGTGTTAATAGACTGTAAGTAATCCTGAGAGATTTACAGCTGTTATTTATTAGCTTTTGGCTATTTAATAAGATTGCTATCTTTCTACCATTTTAAGAAGAGATTTATTTTGGTTTTGCATGAGAAAGCTAAGTTTTCAGTTTTAGAAGTTAGGGCTAGAGATAGATACTATTAGGGATAGCAAAGACACTCCCTAATGTTAGCGTTACAAAGTCCTATAACAATGATAGGGTTCCAGGGAACTGTGAATCTAAACACTACATATGAAAACCTCCTTTCAGCCCATTCCAACCTTTCTATATTGGACCTAAGAATATTGATCCTGAACTTGTCACACTCTATGACATAGAATGTATCCTTAATACTTATGCTTAAATTAAATTATCATATTAACTTAAATCTGGAAATAGTAGCCAGCTTTTCATTCTGCATCCATGGGGCTGTCTGCCTATTAACTTTGTTTAGCCAGTGTGGTTTCTAGTTCTACTAAATAATTCACCATCCCATTATGTATAACATAAATTCAAACTCTAACCTTCAATTACATCATCTACAAGAAACTCAAATTTTGGTCCCAAGTCATTAAAAAATAATTTAAAAATTGAAAGAACAATTAAAGACATTATTGGCCACTCTTTAAGAGATTTACAGTTTGCTATTCTTCTACCCATGAAAGGTATTTGACGTTTATGTGACTATCAGCTGCCATTTAACATATGTTGAGATTTAAATGTTCTTTATTGGTTCTCAACAAGCTTCCAAGCATGAACTAAAGTTCATGGATTAGTATTATTTCATACATGTCATAATACATAAATAAAAATACGATTTCACTCACAAATTTCACTTAGAAATCCTATTTATAAAAAAATAGGATTTTTTTTTTAGAAATAAGCAGGCTATTTAATCATTCCAACCACTTAAAATACTAAATAATTTACTGCTTAAGAAGCCTGATTTATTTTGCTCATGAAAGACAATACTTGACAAAACAAAAACTTAAAAAGAAATATGGTTGTGCTAGCTTTAGCAAAAGATTCAGAATAGTTGATGCTCCTGATTCTTCTTGCAGGGTGACTGTGCTCTCCTCTACCCATACCTCACACCCTTTCACACTTTATTATCTTTACAAACAGAAGGAGACAACATACAAATTAATTTAAGTAAAGGTCCACATTGCAACTGAAAGCCATTAACCGGCAGCCATTTACCAAAGCACAGGCAAAAATCAATTTTAATTAGTATTTTTGGCTTTAATGAAAAGTGATCACAAAATTGGCATTTTAGCTAATACTGTTGAGATTTATGGGGAGTGGATACTAATTAATTTTCTGTTGCAATACTGTAAGCCTTGAGTATCTGCAGTAAAATGGTGTACTTGCTGATATAAGAGCTGCATCGGCATTTTAGAATTTTACAACAAAAGGTTTCTTAATGCTTTACAGGTGTGTTTTGCACTATTGCCCCTAGGCTACAGCAGTATTATTTTTTTCCATAAAAGACTGTTACAGGAAGTCAAATTTCATACCATTTTATTAATTAAGGCCATTTTATGTTAATGTATCTTGAATGGTAGCCAAGGAACCTTTTATTTCAAATGCAGCTTTCTTTTGTCTAGTTACATGTGGGAAAAGAGAGCCTAGGATATTTTAACTGGAGAACATTTATTAAGTTATTTTCCTTTACTCTCTAATTTTTCTGTTTTCTTTTATTGATGAAATCTTAGTTTCCATGCCTGGGTACATATTTTAGGTACACTTAGAAGGAGGAAATAAGGAAGAGTGAAGTATTATGACCCACTCTTGTATGATTTGAGTTCTTCAGCCTGTTTCACTTGGAATTCACTGTTTTTAAAAAAGGAATTGAAGTCTGGGTGAGAAACTGCTGGCTGAGCCTCCTGGGAGGCAGAAAGAGAAAATATGCTGTAGACACCCTTGTTTCTCCATTTTTGTTTGTTTGTTTGTTTTACAGTCAGGGTGATTTCCTCAATGCACAGGCAGTTTGGGATTGAGGGACGACATCCAGGAGCTGGCTCACTCGGCATTTTAAACTTGAGTTCTTTTGATGTCTGAGTTTACTCAACAGTTCATGGGTTTAGCAAACCCAAAATATTTTATTGTTTCGAAAATAAATTTGCATTGCTTGTTTTTTCTTGCCCCATCCCTCTTGATAGGATGAAAGGGTGAAGAGCTCAAAGAACCTCTATTTCCCCCACTTTCATTGTGCAACATGAGGGGTTCTTGGGAGTAGGCTTACCTCCAATTTTGGAGAACTGGGTTGAGATGTGTCTGCTGTTGCAGAAAGTGCTTTTGTATTAGGAACATGTACACTAGGCCATGTTCCTGTCCACAAGCTGAGCCTTATGTACGTAATCTAGACTGTTTTCTTAGGTTCTGAACTTTTTATAGCCTAATTTTGAAGATTAACACATTTGCAAAATGATTGACTCAATCTTTGCCTAAATCCATTGAGTGTACAGGAAGCTCGTGGAGACGATACATGTAAACCTGGAGGGGAAGTTATATATAGTAGGGGTAAAATTTAAACTTGTATTTAAGAAGAAGAATCACCAAATCTATTAGAAAACAAGTCAATGTGTGCAATGCTGAAATTTGGGGGTTTTCAGATTTCTCTAGCTACATTTTCTGAATGCATAAAAATTCCAAGTTTTTGTTTGTTTGCTTGTTTTTAAACAACCCTTTGTACTTCAGTATGTTCTTGTCATCAGTATTAACTCTTGGGATACTACTAGCTTTGTTTGTCTTTCCCTTTGAGGCAACAATGCATGTGATAAGAGGTACAATTTGTTGGATTTTTGTTAATGTATTTATTTCTTACAGTTTGATTCATTTTAATTGTTGATACTTAAGTTGTCAGACAGTAGACATGCTTTATGATATATTTTAGCTCAGAGTTTGTTATTATATGTGGATGTAAATGTATATTTGGTGTTTTACAGTTAAAAAATGGAAGCAAAAATTTCTGGAAATTATGTGACATTTTTTCCAACAGGCTAAATATCTACATTTTTACATTGATTTTGACCTGTGATTGGAAAGCCATTTTGTTCAGAGGCCACTGCTAGCTTTTACTGACAGACTTACCAGTACTTCTCATCCTTCCTAATGCTGTGTGTGACCCTTGAATACAATTTCACATGTTGTGGTGACCCCCCAACCATAAAATTATTTTTGTTGCTTCTTCATATTTGTAATTTTGCCACTGTTATGAATCATATGGTAAATATATAATATTCAGGATATCCGAGACCCCTGTGAAAGGATAGATAGACCCCCAAAAGGGGTTGTAACTGAGAACGGCTGCCTAGAGTCAGTTTATAGTTAGTTGCTCAGTGAGATGGAGGAGCTGTGAAGGAATTCTGACTATCTCCATGACTATGATTATGTTGTTTTGCCACTTTAAGCACCAATTTTCTTTCTTTTTTTTGTTTCTTTTTTTTAAACATTTATTTATTACTTCAAGTTACATCTCCGTTACCAACCCCTCCCTCCACCCCTCCCAGTTCTATTTTCCCACCCTCTACCCCCTCTCCCACCCATCCCATCCCTCTGGTGTGGAGTGGCTCCATGTATTGACCTCACTTAGTTCGTTAGTGACTTGAGGTCTAAGAGCTTCCTCTTGCACAGGGGGCATGCATGGCAGTTCCACTAGGGTGGAGTGTCCCACTAACAGGTAACCAAGTCCATGTTCCTGTTATTTTGGGTCTATTGATTGTAGGGTGGTTATCCTGTACTATATGGTTAAAATCCAGTTTTAAGTGAATATATGCCATGTGTATCTTTCTGAGTCTGAGTTAACTCACTTATGATGAGCTTTTCTAGTTCCATCCATTTGGTTGCAAATTGCATGATTTCCTTATTTCTGATAGCTGGATAGTATCACATTGTGTAAATGTACCACAGGGTTTTTTTTTTTTTTAATCCATTCTTCAGTTGAAGGACATCTGGGTTGTTTCCAGTTTCTAGCTATTACAAATAAGGCTGCTATGAACATAGTTGAGGAGATATCCTTGTGGCTTGGTGAGGAATCTTTTGGATATATGCCCAGCAGTGGTATGGCTGGATCTTGAGGAAGAGCTATTCCAAGTTTTCTAGGACATCACCAGATTGATTTCCATAGTGGTTGTACAAGTTTGCACTCCCATCAGCAATGGAAGAGGGTTCCCATTTTTCTGAAACCTCACCAGCATGTGTATCTTTTGAGTTTTTGATCTTAGCCATTCTGACAGGCATGAGATGGAATCCCAGAGTAGTCCTGAGTTGCATTTCTCTGATGATTAAGGATGTTGAGCATTTCTTCAGGTGTCTCTCAGCCATTTTAGATTTCTCTTTTGTAAATTCTTGTTTTAGCTCTGTTCCCCATTTTTGGGGTTACTTGGTTTCTTGGTGTTAAATTTCTTGAGTTCTTTATAAATTTTGGATATTAGCCCTCTGTCTGATGTGGGGTTAGTGAAGATCTTTTCCAAATCTGTAGGCTGCTGTTTTGTTCTACTGAGGGTGTCCTTTGCCTTGCAGAAGCTTTTCAGTTTCATAAGGTCCTATTTATTGATTGTTGGTCTTAGATCCTGTGCTATTGGTGTTCTATGACAAAGAACAACTATGGTCATGTCATAGACTTTGGATATAAAATATGACAATGGTTTTAATGTAAACCATTTAATAAAAAAATCACCAATGGTATTTCAAGAAAAAAATATTCTGCTGGTTAAGGTATCATCTCATTACATATAGAAAAACACATGCACATACATGTGCACACACACATACATGGCAGGCACATACATATATGTGTGTGAGCACTAACAAATGTTTGGATGGTAACATTTAGTTAGACTATAAATATAGATCATGCAAGTAATCATAAAGGTGATCTCAAAGAGTAATTTTTAATCATAGATGCCTAAAGTATACTGTAGGTTTAATATTAATACAATAGGTCTCCAGTGAGAGAAAATTAAAGCAAAAAGTAAGTTCTTAAAACTTTAGGATAGATTCAACAAAATAAATTCAGCTGAAAATGACTGTGGTATTTAACAAAGTCTTTCTAAAAGTGAGAATGTGAAGGTCTATAGATTTTACATGACAACTAATGAATCACTGATGAATATTCAAGGAAAGGCTCAGCGAAAAGAAATGTGGTGATTCTTCTATTTCTATGAGCCTAGCCTTTAACAGTTGAGTCATCTCTCCAGCCCAATGTGATGATTCTTACCCATGTGCTTTTGTGTGTTAAAGGAAGGTAGAGACTACCAGGGGCTACATAAGGGGAATCTGCTTCCTAAGAGACAGCGTGAAGTAGTGTAACACAGGAAATAGCATTTTTTTTCTTTTTTAAACAAATTTATTTTATTTTAAATATGTATATATGTGTGTATGTGAAGATATATACATTTGTATTTGTGTTTTTTTTCTTTTTTTTTTAATACTTTATTTTTTTTTCTTCAAGTTACATCTCAGTCACATACCCCTCCCTATTCCCCCTTCCTATCCCGCCCTTCCACCCTCTTCCCCCCAGAAGTTTCCCCTTTCAGTCCAACAGATGGTTCCTTCTCTTATAATAGTAAGTATTATACAAAACAACAGATATAAATATGCCACATTTATGAGAGTTAAATGGCCCAGTATACCTTCCCAATGTCCAGTTTATACATATTTGGTCCCTGACTTTAACATTCTACTATCTAACCATGTCCATGAGTTTAAAGGTCTATATCTGACTCAACATTCATACTAACTTGCAACACACTTTTAAGAGTATCTTCTTAGATCTATAACACCCTCTTGATTCCTAAACAACTCAAAATTTAACTATGAGACTCTAGCTGTCTATTCTTCAACCACCTCAGAGACCTGAGAGGGATAAATATATCTGCTTATATAGGAAGTGCAGGGCCTGCAGCTTCCAAAACTAAGAAAGGACATACCAATGACTGCCTGGACAGTTCCCATTTTCTCTCCATACATTCCAGCATCAGTCTTCAGCCTTTGGGTCCTGTTTCTCTGACAGACATTTGTTGTAGAGCCAGGATTATGAAGGACTTACCTACCCTGTCTTGGCAGAGTTAGGCTGTCGACTTCCCTGCTACCAAGTTTTGTCCTTTTTGGACAGCAGTCTGTCTGCAGTTGGTTGCAAGGGGTTTTTTCATGCCAAGAGATAGGCTTGCCACTAATTCAACCATCTTACAGTGGAGGTTCTTCGATGCTTATCTTCTACTTGGAGTAGAATAGGGGTGCTGTCAGGCGCTGATATGTCTCCATATAAAAAAAAAGAAAAGAAAATCTTAATTTAAGATAACATCTTTGAATGCCATATTCTGCAGATCTCTTGGGGTTTTTGAAGATGCCCTATCCATCTCTTGTATTTAGATAAGCAAATGTTGCTTGTCTCTTAGCAACTTGATTACTGGGTAGTTTAGAGAATATCTGTGATAGACTGTCATAGTAGCTAACAAAGTGACATGTTTGCATGACTAGGAGTTTGTTTTACTTAACTATCCTAGACCGTTTTAGACAGTTGGTATCAAGAGGCCAGAGCTTCACATTTTATTTTTAAGTATCTCTAGGTATGATACCATTAGGAAGCGTTACCTTTAATTTTGTATCAATATACAAAGATCTATTCAATTGTGGTTAAATATACTCTTAATTATGTATCAATATACAAAGGTCAATGCCTATGTAGCCCAATACAATCTTAATATTATATCCATATACAAGGGTCAATACTATTGTGGCCAACTATAATCTTAATTTTGTATCAATATACAAAGACCAATACTGATGTAATCCAATACAATCTTATTTTTGCACAATAAACAATGGTCAATACCACTTTATCCAAATAAACTACTAATTTTGTATCAATATACAAAGGTATAAGGGCATATTCAATAATCTGCCCCTTCTTCTTAGACCTTCTTGTGCTATGTCTATATCTCATTTTTCTCAAGCCTATGCAGTCCTATATAGGAGAGGAAGAAGGATACAGAAAAGGAAAAGTAGGAAGTCCCTGGGGTAACCTCCAAAACCCATTAAACAGGACCATTTATCAGCTTGTAATCTCATCCCCTAAATATCGGAGTTTTCAGTTATCCTTCAAATAACCAAAAAGAAGGGCGGAGAAACACCTTTCCCACCCTCTTGGCATGGGACATCGCTCTCTTAAAGTGACTTCCTGCTGATTTGGGTCATAGTAGACCTGTTTGGGGCCCGAACCCAAATGGAAAAAATGGTTAAAAATGTTAGTACACTCCTTTTATGTTCAGTCCTTCTTCTCAGCTGTTTAGATGACCTAAGGGGTTTGTAGGCAGAAGCTGATCTTGCAGGCTTCACATTGTGTAGAGCTGAACGGTCCCAGCGACATTGGATTGCCGTGGTGGTTGCAGGCCCCCGATGGAGACAGCTATTGAGGAAGTCTGCCAGGCAGAATCAACTGGGTCACTTGTCCTCCTTGGTGCCTGATTCTGCTCTCTGCTGTGGTTTCCACTGTCCAGCCGTCCCTGGGCTCCCCTAATGGACGCTTCGATTCTCCTGGAAAGATAAGAACAGAGCCCTGCCCCAATCCCAACCCTGGGACAATTGCCCTCTTTTTTTTGGGGGGGGGGGCTAGGTAGTACTTCTCCTGAAGCAAATTTGGCCTTCCGACAACATACAAAGCGTTATCTTTCAATCCGGGTTAAAGAAGAAATCATTCTGTCACCTTGGAGCTAAACCAGCTCTAGTGTATATATTTTGAGATCCCAAAGGACAATCTGCCTGCATCGAGAAGGCCTTTTGTAAGTAGCCTCCAAACCTAGGTCCCTCCAAATCCCATGTGTGTGCCTCTGAACTCTAATTATTGGGATCAGAGACCTGTGTTTCCCATCTGAAGGGATCAAAGATGTGTTCCACCACTCCTGGATCGAAGTCTTTCTTTATTTAGAGTTTGCCCTGCATCAGGCTGACCCTGAGCTCCAGGATCTGCCTGTTTCTGTCTCCAGTGTGCTGGGAGCTGGGACCAAGGGTGTACTCTTCTTGAATGGTGGGACCAAGAGTATGCACCCTCACCACCCCGCTCCGTATGACTCCAGAATACATAAGACCACCAACTCTACGGTGCTCCCCCCGTCTCCGCTGAAGTCAAAGGCATGGGCCAATACCACAATTCTCTTGTATTTTACCTTAGCTCCACGTCTTCTCTACACCTGGCGGTCTGCAAAACCAGGCCGAATGGCTGTAACCTCTATTCCATTCACAGTGTTTCAGCCCTGCCACCTGCCTTTTTTTTTTTTTGTTTGTTTAGCTAATAAATTTATTTGTTTGTTGCTTCATGTTACATCCTTATCATATTGTCCTCTTTTCCCGCTTCCCAGCCCCACCCTCCCATGCTCTACCCCCTGACCCTTCCGTCCTGTTCCTCTGGGGTGGAGTGTCCCTGCCTAACAGTCTCTCACCACAGATCAGGAGTCATATGAGGGCCAAGAGCCTCTTCATTCACTGGGGGCCTACGAGGCAGTACTGCCAGTGAAAGGTGTCTCCTTGATACTGGGGGAATACTAAAAAAAAGACCAACAAACACACAACCCACAAAAACAAAGAATATCAACCAAAAAAGAGAGGAAAAAGAGAAGGGAAAAGGTAAAAGAAAAAAAGAAAAAAAGAAGGAAAAAGAAAAAGATAAAAAAAAAATTTATGTCCATGTTCTTTTTGGTGTGTTTGTTGTAGTATAGATATCCTGTACGATATAGTTAAAATCCTACTATAAGTGAATAGATGCCATGTGCATCCTTCTGAGACTGGGTTAGCTCACTCAGGATGAGCTCCTCTAGATCCATCCATTTGGTTGCAAATTGCATGATTTCATTGTTTCTTATAGCTGAGTAATATTCCATTGTATAGATGTACCACAATTTTTTAATCCATTCTTCAGTTCAGGGACATCTGGGTTGTTTCCAGTTTCTAGCTATTACAAATAAGGCTGCTATGAACATAGATGAGGAGACTTCCCTATGTCTCCATGAGAGGTCCTTTGGGTGTATACCCAGAAGTGGTATGGCTGGGTCCTGAGGCAAGGTTATTCCTAGATTTCTAAGATATTGCCAGACAGACCTCCATAGTGGTTGCACAAGCCTGCACTCCCACCAGCAATGGAGTAGGGTTCCCCTTTCTCCACACCCTCGCCAACATGCGCTATCATTTGAGGTCTTTATCTTAGCCATTCTAACAGGTGTTAGGTGGAATCTCAGGGTCGTCTTGAGTTGCATTTCTCTGATGATTAAGGATGTTGAACATTTCTTCAGGTGTCTCTCAGCCCTTAGGGATTCCTCCTTTGTGAATTCTCTATTTAGCTCCATCTCCCATTTTTTGATTGGATTATTTGGTTTCTTGGCATTTAGTTTCTTGAGTTCTTTGTAGATATTAGATAATAGCCCTCTATCAGATGTGGGGTTGGTGAAGATTTTCTCCCAGTCTGTTGGTTGCCGTTTTGTTCGAATGACAGTGTCCTTTGCCTTACAGAAGCTTTTCAGTTTCATGAGGCCCTATTTATTGATTGTTGATCTCAGGTCCTGAGCTGTTGGTGTTCTGTTCAGGAAGTTGTCACCTGTGCCAATGAGTTCGAGGGTTTCTCCTACTTTTTCTTTTAGTATCTTTAGTGTGGCTGGCCTTATGTTAAGGTCTTTGATCCACTTGGAATTAAGTTTTGTACAAGGTGATAGGTATGGGTCTAATTTCATTCTTTTGCAAGTGGACATCCAGTTGGACCAGCACCATTTGTTGAAGATGCTGTCCTTCTTCCATTGTGCGGTTTTGGCTTCTTTGTCAAAGATTAGTTGGCCATAGGTGTGTGGATCCATGTTTGGGTCTTCAATTCGATTCCATTGATCCACTGGTCTGTTTCTATACCAGTACCATGCTGTTTTTATTACTGTTGCTCTGTAGTACAGCTTGAAATCTGAGATGGTGATACCTCCAGATGTTTTTTCATTGTACAGGATTGATTTAGCTATTCTGGGCTTTTTGTTGTTCCATATGAAGTTGAGAATAGCTTTTTCCAGGTCTATAAAGAATTGTGTTGGTATTTTGATAGGAATTGCATTAAATCTATATATTGCTTTTGGTAGGATAGCCATTTTTATTATGTTGATCTTACCTATCCATGAGAATGGGAGATCTTTCCATCTTCTTATATATTTGGTTGTGAGCCTAGCCTTTAACGGCTGAGCCATCTCTCCAGCCCTGTTTCCATCTTCTAAAGGCCTCTTCCATTTCTTTCTTCAGGGGCTTGAAGTTCTTGTTATATAGGTCCTTTACATGCTTGGTTAGAGTTACCCCCAGGTATTTTATGTTGTTTGTGGCTATTGTGAAGGGGGTTGTTTCCCTTATTTCTTTCTCGGTATATTTGTTTGTTGTATAAAGAAGGGCTTCTGATTTTTTTGAGTTAATTTTGTATCCAGCCACCTTGCTGAAGTTGTTTATCAGCTGTAAGAGTTCTTTGGTGGAGTTTTTGGGGTCGCTTATGTATACTAACATATCATCTGCAAATAGGGATAATTTGACTTCTTCATTTCCAATTTTTATCCCTTTGATCTCCTTTAGTTGTCTTATTGCTCTAGCAAAGACTTCAAGTACTATATTGAAGAGATATGGTGAAAGTGGACATCCTTGTCTTGTCCCTGAGTTTAGAGGAAATGCTTCAAGCTTCTCTCCATTTAATTTGATGTTGGCTACTGGCTTTCTGTATATTGCCTTTATTATTTCTAGGTATGGTCCGTGTATGCCCGTTCTCTCCAGAACTTTTAGCATGAAGGGGTGTTGGATTTTGTCAAATGATTTTCTGCACCTAGCGAGATTATCATGTAGTTTTTTTCTTTCATCTTGTTTATGTGGTGATTTACATTGATAGACTTTCGTATATTGAACCATCCCTGCATTCCAGGGATGAAGCCTACTTGATCATGGTGTACGATACTTTTGATGTGTTCTTGAATTCAGTTTGCTAGTATTTTATTAAGTATTTTTGCATCTATGTTCATGAGGGAGATTGGTCTGAAGTTCTCTTTCTTTGTTGGGTCTTTGTGTGGTTTAGGAATCAGAATGACAGTGGCCTCATAGAATGAGTTTGGCAGTGTTCTTTCTGTTTCTATGTGGTGGAAGAGTTTGAAAAGTAATGGTGTTAGTTCCTCTTTGAAGGTCCGGTAGAATTCTGTGCTAAAGCCATCTGGCCCTGGGCTTTTTTTGGTTGGGAGATTATTAATGACTGTTTCTATTTCCTTGGGTGTTATTGGGTGTTTAAGCTGTTAATCTGATTTTGATTTAGTTTTGGTAGGTGGATTTTATCGAGGAAATTGTCCATTTCGCTTAGGATTTCAAATTTAGTGGAATATAGATTTTTAAAGTAATGCCCAAATATTTTCTGGATCTCCTCAATGTCTGTTGTTATTTCTCCCTTTTCATTTCTGATTTTGTTGATTTGGATTCTTTCCCTTTGCCTTTTAGTTAATTTGGCTAGGGGTCTGTCTATTTTGTTGATTTTCTCAAAGAACCAACTCTTGGTTTCATTGATTCTTTGTATAGTTCTTTTTGATTCTAAGTTGTTGATTTCAGCTTTAAGTTTGATGATTTCCTGCTCTTCTTGGGAGTGTTTGTTTCTTTTTTTTCCAATTCACCCAGCTTAGCTGTTAGTTCACTAATATGAGCTGTCACAATTTTCTTTTTGAAAGCACTTAGTGCTATGAACTTTCCTTGTAGCACAGCTTTCAATGTATCCCATAGGTTTGGGTATGTTGTTTCTTCATTGTCGTTGGATTTTAAGAAGTCTTTGATTTCATTCTTTATTTCTTCCCTGACCCAGTGGTCATCCAGTAAGGAGCTGTTCAATTTCCATGTATGTGTAGGCTTTCTGTTGATTCTTTTGCTGTTGAAGACCAGCTTTATTCCGTGGTGGTCTGATAAGATACAAGGTGTTATTTCAATTTTCTTGTATCTATTGAGACTATCCTTGTGACCAACTATGTGGTCTATTTTGGAGAAGGTTCCGTGGGGTGCTGAGAAAAAGGTGTATTCCTTTGTGTTTGGGTGAAACGTTCTGTAGATATCTGTTAGGTCCATTTGTTTCATGATCTCTGTTAGACTCAATATTTCTCTGTTTGTCTTCCGTCTTGATGATCTGTCCATTGTTGTGAGTGTGGTGTTGAAGTCTCCCACTACTAATGTGTTGTGATCGACGTGCACTTTAAGTTTTAGAAGTGTTTCTTTTACGAATGTAGGTGCCTTTGTATTTGGGGCATAGATGTTCAGTATTGAGATTTCCTCTTGATGAATATTCCCTTTCATGAGTATATAGGGCCCTTCTTTGTCTTTCTTCATTAACTTCAGTTGGAAGTCTGTTTTGTTTGATATTAGGATAGCTACTCCAGCTTGCTTTCTGGGTCCATTTGCTTGGAAAACCTTTTCCCAGCCCTTTACTCTGAGGCAGTGTCTATCTTTCATAGTTAGATGTGTCTCTTGTATACAGCATAAGGAAGGGTCTTGCTTGCGGATCCACTCTGTAAACCTATGTCTTTTTATTGGGGAATTGAGTCCATTGATGTTGATGGATATTAGTGACCTGGGGTTGTTATTTCCCATTAGTTTGGTATAGGTGGTCATCCTGTGCCTCTTTTGGTTTAGTTGCTGAGGAGTTTTCTATTCCCTTTGTTTTCTTGAGTGGAGTTTTCTTCTCTGGGTTGGGATTTTCCTTCTAGGATTTTCTGTAGGGCTTTGTTTGTGGGTAGATATTGTTTAAATTTGATTTTGTCATGGAATATCTTGTTTTCTCCATCTGTGTTGATAGAGAGTTTTGCTGGGTAAAGTAGTCCGGCTGGGCACCTATGATCTCTCAGGACTTGTAGTATATCTGACCAGGCCCTTCTAGCTTTTAAAGTTTCTGAGGAGAAGTCAGGTGTAATTCTGATGGGTCTGCCATTGTATGTGACTTGACCTTTTTCTCTTACAGCTTTTAGTATTCTTTCTTTTTCTGTACATTTGGTGTTTCAATTATTATGTGGCGAGAGGAGTTTCTTTTCTGGTCTAATCTGTTTGGTGTTCTGTAAGCCTCTTGGATTTTTATTGGCATCTCTTTTTTCAGGTTTGGGAAGTTTTCCTCTGTGATTTTGTTGAAGATATTTCCTGGACCTTGGAGTCGGAAGTCCTCTCTTTCCTCTATACCTATAATTATTATGTTCTGTCTTTTCATTGAGTCCTTGATTTCTTGGATGTTGTGGGTGAGAGATTTTTTAGCTTTCTCATTTTCTTTGGATGTTGTACTGATTTCTTCCACTGAATCTTCCATGCCTGAGATCCTGTCTTCCATCTCTTGCATCCTATTGTTGATACTCACATCCGTAGTTCCTGTTCTCTTCCCTTGGTTCTCCACTTCCTCTTTTAACTCTGACTGTGTTTTCTTTATTGTTTCTATTTCTATTTTCATGTCTTGTATGGTTTTGTTCGTTTTGTACATTTCCTTCTCCAGCTTGCTTGTTTTTGTATGAAAATCTTTCATTGCTTTGTCCTTTTCCTGTTCAAGCTCTGTCACCTTGGCTTGGGGTTCTTTAATGGTGTTTTTCCTTGTTTTGACTTGTAGAATTGTGGCTTCTTTGAATTCCTTCATAGATTTAAGTTCTTCTTGCAGGGACTCTGTCACTTTCCATAATGCAGAATTGTCAACGTTTTCATGTGTTTCTGTTGGTGTGAGGTCATCCGAATTGGATGTATTAGGATAATTCTGCTTTGTTGGAGTCATATTTCCTTGATTTCTATTTTTTTTGACCTTTGGCCTTTGGATGCATTTAGCTGTCTGTTCTTGTCATTTTCTGTGCTTGGATCCACAGTGGATGATTTGGTGCAGGGGACGAGTTACTTGGCTATCTGTCGTTGCTTACAGGGGGATTTCAAGGTCACTGTGGTTTTAATCTCCTGAGGCACTGTGAGCTGGTGCAGCCTGTTCCCAGGTTGTGAGTAATGGACCGGGATTGTTTCACTGCTCCCAATTCAGACTTCTCTATGTTGCACTCTGAGTTATCAACCTGTAATGGTTCTGATGGTATGGACCTGTTTGCCCAGGCACAGATTCTGTGGGCTTTGTTTGTCATCACGGAGTCTCACAGGGACTGGCTCCACACCTTATATGTCTGGATTTTCCAGAATACAGCTATGGTCCCGATTTCTGGTTTCTCACTAGGCTTCTCGCCACAGGCCTGACCTCTGTGCCTGATTCCCTCCCTGTCTGCGCAGCCACGGGTCTCCCTCCCTGGCTGCTCAGCCGTGGGTACACAGAGCCCCAGATCCTCCGGCCTCCTGAGTGGTCCTCTCGCCCTAGCAGCTCAGCCGTGGGTGCGCGGGTCCCTGGCCCCGCCCACGCCTGACTCTCTCCCCAGTTGTCCTGCTGTGGGTTCGTGGGGATTTGGCCCTGCCAGCCGGGCTCCTTCCCAGCTGCACTGCCGTCAGTGCGCGGGATTCCTCTCCCACCACCTGCCTTTGTGTTCCTGGCTTCCTGCGCTCTCTCAGAACCTCCCACCCTCTGCTACGAGCGGCTGAGGACCACCGGCTGAGCCCCCTGTTTGTTCCTTGCTAAGACTTCCACTATCTCTCAAAAATTTTTAAGTGGGTATAAGTTCTACCTGAGGTGTGGGGAGTCCAGTAGGCTAGTGAACTATCACCAAGTGGCCTCTGATTCTGCCTGCTGTGAGTTGGGGTCGATCTTACCAGGCGCCTCTCCAAATGGGAGTTCCCGAATCCCGGGTTTAGTGGCTTCCGTGTCTGCGAGAGATGGGGAGAGAGCCTTACCCTGGGACTTTTAACAGTCCCTTGGGAGCTGTGAGTGTTCCCAGGAGGGTCTAGCCTCTCCGGTTTTTGCACAGTGCCCAATAACTCTGTGTTTTTATGGCTCTTTTTTCCCCCACATTCAAAATGTGTCAGTGTAGGTCGCCGTCATCTTGACCCCCCCGGAAATAGCATTTTTAAGAAACATGTAAGGCAAATTTGGAAAGCAAAAAAAAAAAAAAAAAATTGCTTTTTCTAATTCTTTAACTCTTGCTTGAAATATTAGGAGGATTATAATGTAAGCATGTGTGGTAGTATGACCAGAATCTTTGGGGAGAGTGTACACTGTATCTAATCCAAATTTGCAAATAAATCCATAAATATCCTTACTGGAGAGCCTCTGGTACAACTCTCATTGTAAATACTTAATTTTATATTTTTATCTCGAAGAAGGAATAACTCATTCCTCAAGGCATAGTTTCAGAGTATGATGCAGGTGTGAATCATAAGTGCTAATCGTGTTTTGGATGAATAGTCTTTTATATACATCTCTAAAAACAAACACAAACAAACAAAGCCATCTTTTACAATATTTGTTTGGAAGGTCCTATCTTGGGGCTCTCAGGTAGGAGATCTAAAGACATTGTGCTTTAGATCTATGGTAACAAAGCCCATGCCTAGATTTAGTTTTCTAGTACTAAATAATTGTTTGATGACAAATCAGAAAATGGAGCCTTAGAAAATGCTTAGGTGCTTGCTTTGCTGATGAAAAATTTAAATTGTGAAGTAGTTAAAATGTCTGCCATTGTTCCCCAGTTAGCATGAACAGACCTGGGAACTACTACTCAGTGACCTAAGTCACTTCAGTGTTGCTTCCTTTGTTCCTTATCTCCAATTGTCTAGCAATAAATTAAACACTATTTACTATGTGACCATACATTATCTCATTATATATATCAGAGTAATCATGTTTCCATATGAAGTATTTTCAGACAAAATTTTCTTTTAATCTCGTTTTGCTTGTTTGTTTTGGATTTAACAAAGAACTTGTGACATATTACCAGCTAGCCTAGAGCTTTAAATTTCTAGTGATCTTCCTGCCTCCTCTAAACACTAGGATTACAGATATTTGCGACAATAACTAGCAAAAAATGATCTTCTGGAGGTAAAATTATGGAGTCGTGTCTTTCATGAGTGGTAAGGTGTGGGTAAACTGAGCTGTTGAATGGACAAACTTTGACCTTTACTCACTTTTCTTCTTTGTAGTACCAGAAAACTTAATGTGTTTAAGTCAAGTCCCAAGCCTTGTTTTTTAGTTCTTGTCAATCCAATACAAATATCCTTATGTAAACAGACAATGTTTCAGTATAATAACAAATTTAACTTATTTTTAAAAGTATAACCAAGAGAACACAAACACACATACACACACATGTCCTTTTTTTCCCAGTAACTACAGCACATTTATTTTTTGATTATTATTTTTTATTTTATTATGATTTTTTGAACATTTATTTATTTCTTCATTTTACATCACAATCATAGTCTCCTCCCTCCTCCCCCTTCTGGTCCCATCCTCCTAACCTTCCTCCCCTCCCCCTCCTGTCTGCTTTTTGTTTTTTTAATTTAAAGTGTATCTTTTCTCCCCAACAACTCCCCTTAGTCCAACAAAAGGCTCTTTTTCTTATAACAAAAAATACAATACAAAACAATAAGGACCATTAGGCTACAATTATGAAAATTATAAAAATTATAAGGTATAACATACATTGCCAATGTCCAGTCCATATGTATTTCCAACTGATAATATTCTATTATCTATCTCAATGAGTTTAAAGTTTTACACCTAACTCAGTTTCCATCCTAACTTGTATTACCAACTTAAAAGCATCTTCTTAGATCTAGAACATCCTTTTAATTCCTAAACAACTTAAAATTTAACAGTGAGACTACAGCTATCTAGTCTTCAACAACATCAGGGACCTGAGAAGGATAAATACATCTGAATAAACAGGAAGTGCAGAGCCAGAAGCTTCCAAAACTAAGATATGACAGACGTCTGCATTGGTCAGTATCTTTGACAGACATTAATTGTAAAGCAGGAATTATGAAGGACTTGCCTACCTTGGCTTGGCAGAGCTAGGCTGTCAACTTACCTGCTTCCAAGTTTTGTCCTTTTCAGACTGCGTTCTGTCTACACTTGAAGGAAGGACTTCCTCTTGCCAAGTGACAAGCTTGCCACTAATGCAGCCATCTCCAAATGGAGATTCTTTGATGCTCATCATCTACTTGGAGTAGAATTGAGGGTGCTGTCAGGAGACTAAGGACCAAGTATGCTCTGTAATTCCTATCTGAGACCTGAATGAAGAAGTTCTGAAACGAGAAGGTTCTAGGTACAGTAAGAATTACAAAATGGGGCTCATTCTTTTTTTTTTTTAAATACTTTATTTTTTTTTCTTCAAGTTACATCTAGTCACAAACCCCTCCCTATTCCCCCTTCCTATCCCGCCCTTCCACCCTCTTCCCCCCAGAAGTTTCCCCTTTCAGTCCAACAGATGGTTCCTTCTCTTATAACAGTAAGTATTATACAAAACAACAGATATAAGTATGCCACATTTGTGAGAGTTAAATGGCCCAGTATACCTTCCCAATGTCCAGTTTATACATATTTGGCCCCTGACTTTAACATTCTACTATCTAACCATCTCCATGAGTTTAAAGGTCTGTATCTGACTCAACATTCATACTAACTTGCAACACACTTTTAAGAGTATCTTCTTAGATCTATAACACCCTCTTGATTCCTAAACAACTCAAAATTTAACTATGAGACTCTAGCTGTCTATTCTTATGTGAGGGTAATTATTCTCCTAACAAGGGGACAGATGCCATGTCATTCCCTTCTCCAACTAACTGTGTCCATTCACCTTGGCATTGCTCTGATCTTGTTTATGCTGCCATATCTAAGAGAGACCATTTCACAGATTTCCTAATATTCTGGCTCCTACATTCTTTCCAACACATCTTCCAAGATATTCCACGAGCCATAAATGAAAGAACTTTGTATCTGTTGGGGCTGGGATCCCCATGATCTGTTATCTCTGCTGCATTGTATTTAGTTGTGGTTTTCTGTAATGATCACCATTTGCTGCAAAGGGATGCTATTTTTTGATGAGGGGTGTTAGCTACATTTGCCTTTTTATTGATTAGCCTATTTGGAGTGGTTAGTCAAGAAAATTACTATACATACCATCAAGAAAAACAAACTCATTAGGTTGTATTTATATATACTTATGTGCACACACATGTACCACATACAGTACACATATATGTAACTATAATAATAGAAAAAAATGAGGCTATCAAATTGAGGATAGGTGGAAAGGACATAGAAGGGGTGCAAGGGAACTTGACTAGGAGGGGCTGGAAAGAAGAAATTGATAGTCTTGTGATATGATATATGTCAATTAAATATGTATTAAAAAGAATTACAAAAGCCTTAAGACAACAGCTGATTTAATGAGTTGAAGGTAGATTTCCAAAAAGAAAAAAAAAAAAACAACCCGTGACTTATCAGATATTTTTCCTGTACTTGGAATAAACAGCATTTACATATTTAACTATTGTTTCTCCAAAGATGAGATTGTTATTTGTTAGTGGGATAGGCCTTTAATCTAATGAAAATTATTGTTATGACAAACACAGAGGAGATGGCTGTGTGAGGCTACAAGCTCATACTGGAATTAAGCTGTTACAATCTAAGGCATATCTGGAGCCATCATAAGTCAGGAAGGGAAAAGGAAGGATGCTCTCCAGTACCCTCAGAGGAAGCACAGTGCTGCTAACATGTCGTATATGGGATTTTTCCTCCCATAATGCATCACAATAAATTTTGTTGTCTTAAGCCATTAAATTGTTGAATGTGGTCATGTGAGGGAGGCAGAAAGGAGATGAGGGAAGTAGCAGAGGTAAGCCCAGACGAGTTGCTGGGAAGTCATGTATGGTTCTTAAGTTAGACCTACATCAAATTGCAATGCAGAGATTGCATTACAAGGAAGACAGTAAATATGATATATATATATATATATATATACATTTATACTGGGTAACAAATTGAGAGATGAGATATCATGGACAGGTTGCTGGTCTCAGAGGTAGGATGAGGGGAGCATATTGAGGTATATTTTGAGGTTCAATTGATAATGCACTTGGGAATAAATTGACTATGCAAGGACTCAAAGATGAATTTTGAGATTTAGAACAAATGGGCAATGGCAATATCATTTATCAAAATAACAACAGGTAGGAGAGGCTAGATACTTACTGTTGAAAATGGGAATCAGGAGTTTTGTCATAACACAAATAAGGAGAATCTGACTTCTCTAGGGATGTGAATAACCTGATAGGTTATTCAATTCCCGGTAGTTACTCCTAATACATCATATGCATGTGCACATGCATACAAATGACACTAATGGACTCAAGTTGAGTGTGTGTGTGTGTGTGTGTGTGTGTGTATGTGCGTGTGTGTGTGAGTGTGTGTGTATGTGAGTGTGTGTGTGAGTGTGTGTGTGTGTGTGTGTGTGTGTATGGAAAAATAATTACTAAAGAAAAAGTCATGAATTGGAGAAAGAATGGGAGGAGGACACAGGAGGAATTGAAGGAAGATAAGGAAGAATGAAAATGTTATAAATACTTGTATATGAAATTCTAAAAATTTATATAATAAAAAAGAAATCTGAATGCAAATACCACATAGACAGAATTAGTTGAGATAATGTATTCCAAATGTAAGATTATTGAATGAATATATTGCTCTAAAAATGACTGTGTCCTTTGACATTTAATGATGACTTGATTTTTTTTATAAGTTTAGTGTTAACAAAAACAATTTTATCTCTTGGTAACTCTCTCTGGGCTGCTATCTAAGCAATTAGTTCTTAGCTTCCAGATTAGAGTTGATACTTTTACATGAATCCACAGAATTTAGTTTTATATTTGGGGATAATGTGAATTACAAATTAGTACTGATTCTACTTAAAGGAAGCAATTCTCTGAAGTAGAAGAGACAGGAAGAATAAAAAGGAGGAGAGAAGGGAGAGGGGTTGAGATTTTCTTGAGCACTCAATCCACAAACTAGAAGAAATGCAAGAATCAACTTTTTGTGTAAACACTAATTTTGGCTCAAAAAGCCTGAAAATCTGGGCCTAGAGATGTTCCTTCTAACCCTTCCACATTAATCAATAGCAACTCTGGCAGAAAGAGAAAGTATATCTTTTCCCCTAATATGGATAATTGAATATTGCCTAATTAAACTAATGGCAGTACTTTGATGCCATAGAGAGTGGTGATATATAGGAGGCCTGGCAATAATAATTGTGTAAGAAATTAGTTAATGTAGCATGAAGGGTATTAGGCCTAGAGGCCTTAGTTCTGAACACAGTCCTCCATTCTCCTCTTGAAGATTAGATCCATATTTTTATTAAAAAAATGGAACTGTGTTTTGATCTTTGAAAATATGTTCAACTTTTCATGGCTTCTACCTTTATCTACTTTATATTTAATTACTTTATTTTGCTAGAATTATTTCTGGTTGGGAATAAAATATAATCTTATGTCCTTTCTGGTCAACATAGGGAAGACTGTTCCCTGGCCACCTTCACACTTATCCCTATCTCACTGTGTAGCACATATGCCTGCTTTACACAATGGTGATAAGTTTCCTGCCTCCCTTAATGATGCTTTGAGAACACTGCTTCTATTCAAGCACATCCTGGAACAGTCTGATTAACTATGGATAATACATGAACAGTAATGTAAAACTTCAAGTGAACTTTATTTTTTCTTTATTTTTGAGACTTTTATACATGTATTCAATGAAATATGATGATATCTACCATACGTTTTCTCCTTCCACCTTCCCCCCATATTTCAAGGGCACTCCATTTGAACATCATATATTATTATTATGATGATGATGATGATGATAACCCACTAAGTCCAGCAAATGCTGTCTCTATCCACATTGATATGGGGACATCTACTGGAATATGGGAAACCTAACAGTGGTCACACTTTCAAAATGTAAGGAAGGAAGAGAGAGAGAGAGAGAGAGAGAGAGAGAGAGAGAGAGAGAGAGGGAATAGCAGTTATCCACTGTCAATAGCTGATCAGTAAGGTATAGGGCCTAGAGATCATCTACCCTATGTATGTTGGAATTTTGGCCAGTTTGATCTGTGGTAACTACAACTGCTTTAAGTTCATGAATGTGATAGCCATGTCATATCCAGAAAACAACATTTCACATCACTCCTCCCCACCTTCTGGCATTTAAATTCTTTCTACATCCTTGTCTGTGATGAACCCTGATCTTCGGCAGGGTGTGTGTATGGGTGAGGGGTTAATGCAGATGTCCCATTCAATTCTTAATGCTTGCTCTCTTATTCTTTGCACACTGATCAATTATGTCAAGTGAACTTTTATAAAGAATACCCTATTTTGTATCTTGATGTTCATGCATAATTGGGCATACATTTAATTAAAATTAGATATGGATGAGAAGGGACATGTGTAGTAGAGAAAAATATTGGTTATGTGGTAGCTAGGTATACTACATAATGATTGCTGAGGTATCAAGTGAGAGACAAAATTAAAACACCTGTATTCCCGGGCATAGGAAATTCATTTGTCTGTCTAATAATGGAGTTTTCTCTTTTTGTCCTGAAGCTTCAAATATGAGTTCAGGGTGAATATTAAAATAACATTTGAAAACATCTCTTTAAATCTTTTTTTCTCTTAACTTTTGGGACAAATATAAAATCTCATAGCTCAAATAGTTTTTCCTTTGCAAATTTAGGTGGTCCACTAGTCATCAGTTTGAATAGGAAGACAAAAATGAGATGCAGGTGGGAGAACTTGATATGAAAATGTATGGTTTCCTATGTCTATGTGATATGTAAATTCATTGTTATTCCTGCATCTTCATACCCATGAATTTAGGACCCCATTACGCTTAGTTAAGAACTGAGAAGTTTGATACTCATTAGCACTTACTGGCAAAACCTAATTGGCAACATATCTATAAATGTATTTAAAATTTATGACAAGATCCATTTGATACCTTTGAACTTCATGACAAGCATCATGCCAAATGGCTGGATAATGCTTTAAACTGGTGAGCAATTATGGTATTACAATTTTACAAATGTATTGCTGGTGGGAGACTAAGACTGTTTTCCTGAATCCTTTTGGATTCACAGGAAGGAGGTGTGCTCCTTTAACTTTGATGGGGCCATGCCCTGTTAAACACATCCTATCTCTGAAACATTGGGAACAGAAAATGCATTAGTCCACCTAATGTATTGTGCATCATAATGTCACAATACAGTATACTGTAGAGTATGAATCTTTGCCCCTGTGATGGCATGGCCAATTGCATATTGTGGCTTACTGTACTGCCAGGAATCATAAGCGAGGATCATGAGACAAATGATCCTTGTCCCTCTTTCTCATTAATTTATTTATTTGTTCATTTTACATCCCAATTGCAACCCCAATCCTTCCTTTCTTCTGAGTCCCACCCTCCTGCCCACTTCTCCCAAACAAGTAAACAGAATGAAAAAAAAAAAACCAATAACTCGGCTTCTAAATAATTTTAAGTTTGAAAATTGAGACAAGTTCAATTATTATAAAACTAAATAAATTTTCTACATTCTGCCTTAAAGGATTTGGGGGATCCACATCATTTTTATATTTCCTATATAATACAGAGAGAGCACTGTCTGTAAGTTTCAGCTTCAGTAATAACTGTCAATGACATATTTGAATGATCTTACCACTGGTGCAGGGATGAGGGGTTTTCAATATTTTGCTGAAGCACACTGTTATTCAATATTGTCATTCAATGAATCAGAATGAGGAAATCTTGGGGAAAGTGATGAATCTATGTAAAATTTTTACAGTGTCTCTGTCCTTATCAACCAAATAAACTGTACAATGGAACAGTCTATTTACTAGACAGGAAATATCAATTCAAGACCACATATGGCTCAAATACATAGTAATATAATAGGAAAAAAAGAAATCTTATTTCAATGTACATTTCAATTCTAATTGTGTCATTTTGTTAAATTTGACAAGACCAAACATTGTAAATTCTGTGGCCTAAAGTATGAAAACTTATGTTTTCATAATTCTGAAGGCTTGAAAGCCAAGATCAAGGGCCTCATCTTTATGGTGGGTTCATGGCTGTCTTCTTGTCTATTTTTTCATGTTCATTTCTCTACATTTGCAAATACTCTTGATATAACTGTGTATGTCTATGTTTCCTCTGTTTTGAAAAGCACTAATCAGCTGTACTAAGGATCAATTCTATTTTAAATTAATAACTTCTCAAGCCAGTGAAATGGCTCAGTGGGTAACAGCTTGGTGCACAGACCTGGTAAACTGGGTGACACCCTGATGACTGTGTAAAAGTGGTATGAGGAGGTGGACTAACAAGGGTTATCTTCTGACTTCTAAATATCTGAGGGATGTGATGGTTTACACACACTATCACATTGTACACACACACACACACACACACACACAGACAAAGAGAGACAGAGACAGAGAAAATTCAAGCAATAATAATAAATGCATAATATAAAATATTGACATAATTATATATCTACCTGTATTTGTTGTATCTCTATTGTTGTATCTCTACTGTATCTGTTGTTAAATCTCTATTAGGTATTTCAGTGATTAAGGAACAAATGACATATTGGGATGGGGTCTTTGCTTTCCTGGAGTTAATAGTTGAATGAAGGAGAAAACCAATTAACAGCAAATGAGCAAACAACTATGTGATTACAAATGTTGGCAGTTGCTAACAAAGGAATGAATTAGTGTAATGTGAGTGGAGGAGGAAGTGGAGGAAGTTAACCCTTGTAAACTTAGTAGCTTCTTTGGGAAACACAACATAGAACATTTTTTATTAAGCATAAGAAGTGACGATGTTTGAAAAACCAAAAGGGTAAAGTAGGATGAAGTCAATAGATAGAAAAAGGGAAATTATATCCACTGCAGGTGAACAAATATTTGGATTTATTGATCTTTTTCGGCTGTGGGAGGAAGTTTCAGTATTATTGAATTCCAATGTGAAGCACTTGAATTTTTTTAATTAGTAAATAAATTTATTTATTTATTGCTTCAGGTTACATTTCCATCATATTGTCCTCTTCCCCCCCTTCCCAATCCTGCCCTCCCACCCTCTACCCCCTAACCCTTCCATCCCACTCCTCTGGAGTGGAGTGTCCCTACATAGCTGTCCCTCGCCCCAGTTCAGCAGTCATATGAGGGCCAAGAGCCTTCTCATACACTGGGGGCCTACAAGGCAGCACCAACAGTGAAAAGTGTCTCATTGCCAGGGAGGGAAAACTAGAAAACAAACCAACAAACCAACAAAAACAAGACAAAAATAAATAAAAAAATAAAAAGTCTATGTCCATGTTCCCTTTGGTGTGTTGGTTGTAATATATATATATATCTTGTACTATATAGCTAAAATCCTACAATAAGTGAATAGATGCCATGTGCATCCTTCTGAGTCTGGGTTAGCTCACTCAGGATGAGCTTCTCTGAGATTCCATCTCACACCTGTCAGAATGGCTAAGATCAAAAGCTCAAATGACAGCACATGCTGGCGAGGGTGTGGAGAAGGGGGAACCCTCATACATTGCTGGTGGGAATGCAGGCTTGTGCAACCACTATGGAGGTCAGTCTGGCGATATCTTAGAAAACTTGGAATAGCTTTGCCTCAAGACCCAGCCATACCACTTCTGGGTATACATCCAAATGACTCCTCACAGAATCATAAGGAAGTTTCCTCATCTATGTTCATAGCAGCCTTATTTGTAATAGCTAGAAACTGGAAAGAACCCAGATGTCCCTCAACTGAAGAATGGATTAAAAAACTGTGGTACATCTATACGATGGAATATTACTCAGCTATCAGAAAGAATGAAATTATGCAATTTGAAGCCCTTGAATGTTTTAAAGCAAGAATGATGTTACTGTTTTAAAAATCTTACCTTGGCTGCTGCTGTTCTGTAGGTCAAAAGACACATAGTAGAGTGACCCCACTTAAAAATGATGCAGTTATTCATGGCTGTGGTTACAGTTAATTGGTTCATATTACCAGCATGGCAGAGGTGTGAAATATAATGTTGTGATATTTTAAGTGTGGACATGATATGGCTTGAAGATAAGTTGGATGGCAGAAGAAGAATCACGGAGAGTTTCCAAGTCTAAAGATTCTACACAGTGTATGTAAGCAACATTTGTGGAGAAGGAAAAGACAAGGCCGGGGACAGTTTACACAGGGAGCAGGTTGAAGAGTGTTAAGATGCAAGTTAGGTTTGCTGAGTTGGTTTTGGGGTGTCCACTGTGTTATTCTAGGACAGCTGTAGAGCTTTTCAAATCAGAAGTTATTATAAATGCAAAAAAATTATATTTAATGTTGTAGTGAAAAATACCCATTTGCTAATGATCACCAGTGTCACACAGTGTGGATTCCATCTGTAAGGCTAAATAATACACTTTTAAATTGCTTTGACTAAATGACAGCCTTTAAAAAAATGACTAGATAGTTACAGTCTCATAGTTAAATTTTGAGTTGTTTAGGAATTAAGAGGATGTTCTGGATTTAAGAAGATGTTTTTAAAATGGTGATGCAAGATAGGATAGAAGCTGAGTTGGGTATAGAACTTTAAACTCATGGAGATGGTTGCATAGTAGAATGTTAAAGTCAGTTGCCAAATACATATGGACTGGACATTGGAAATGTATGCTAAGCCTTATAATTCTCATAATCATGACCTAATTATTTTGTTGTTTTGTATTGCACTTTTTTTTATAAGAGAAAGTGCTATTTGTTGGACTGAAAAGTGGGCCCGTTGGGGGGAAAAAGATATACCTTATACTTAAAAAAAAAAAAAAAGGAAGCAGATGGGGGATGTGAGGGGGGAAAAGGGTAGGAGAGTGAGACCAGAGGGGAGGTAGTGAGGGGATTGTGATTGAGATGTAACTTGAAGAAATAAAAATATTAAAAAAAGGTATCACCTAATAAAGAAAAAGAAATTTTCATACTAAAAAATGATGGAAAAAATATGGAAGACATTGGTAGGAAGCATAGATTCTAGGGTTTCATATTTGGGTTCTATCAGATTTGATGATAATTTGATTGAGGATATGCTGAAGGGCTAGTGTTAATTGAAGCTGGTGGCTGTCAGGCTCAGTTTTGATGTGTGATAGAAGAGTAGGTTGGAGCCTCTATGGACAAGACAAGCAAAATGCTTTTAGTGTGACTTTGCAAATTGTAAATCTGGCAGGGAGTTTGGAAGTGTTTGGCTCCTCTGGCTCTAGTGATTTAGTAATTTAGTGAAGAGTCCGTGTTTGCAGCTTCTTAAATATTTAATGTTTTAGGCAGAATGATAGGTTGAAAAAATGTTTGCTGTGTCTGAGGAAAGTAAATCATGGAAATTGACCCCAAACTACTAGAGTCTTAAAAAGAAGCTTGATTTCTGATATTAAGACATGTCTTTCTGTTGCTTTTAAGTGTCTCATAATTTTGAAAATAATTTCCTTTTGGGACTGGGTCACAGTCCTGTCTCAACACAGCCACTAAGATTACAGAGCTGCAGTATTATGTCTCCTTTTCAAAATATTTTTTTTAATGAAAATATCAAGCAGGAAAACACAATAGCTTCACTGAAGATTTTTTTTTTCCACAAGAAAGGACTATTTGCAGTACTTAAATTGTTCTTAAGGATAAAGTAGGATTTACCAAGGGATATTCACCACCATGTTGGTAAGAGCTAATCCTTGATATTTCTATATATTGTGTGCTTATCCTAATTTAGACCAGCAGAGGCCCACTGTGATGGAGTTATATGTGGCAACTGCATTGGGACAATTGTGTCCAAAGATTAGGGCAGCGAATGATGACTCCCATGTGCAACTGGACCATCAGGAGGAGAAAGATGTAATCATGTGAAGTGAAACTTGGCAAAGAAGAGTGAGCAATTTTTCTTTTGCCGAAGAACCATAGGACCCTTACATCATGTACTCTGGCATCACAGGCGCATGACACTATTTATTGGAATGCTGGGGCAGTAGCTCTTTACTGACCTCAGAAGACATTCTGTTGCTCATTGAATTGCCGATGCCAGAGGCAACCAGAACATCATTTGTTTTGGTACCTGATCTGACATTGTTTAATATGTGGAGGATAGAAAACAAATATTGTGCATTGTCTTCACAGTAAATTAAAATAATTTTTATTAATTTAATTTTTCAAGTTATATCTCAATCAAAGTCTCCTCCCTCCTCCCCTCCTTGTCCTACCCTCCCTCCCTCCCTCTTTCCCATCTTCTTCTCTCCTTCTCCTCAGATGAGGGAGCCCCCACCTATAAAATCCCTTCAGTTCCTCAGTCACATGATGGTTAAGAGCTTGCTCTCAAAATGGGGCTTGATATGGCAGCCCAGCTAGAGTAAGGTGTTCCACCAACAAGCAGCAGGTGGAATTTTTCATCAGATAGTTATGCTAGATTCCTATTTGTTTGGGTCTGTGGGTTGGATCTAGAAAAGCTCATCCTAAGTGAGCTAACTCATACCTAGAAAGATACACATGGTATGTACTCTCTTATAAGTGGATATTAACCATATGTCACAGGACAACCATCCTACAAATTACAATTTAAAGAACCAAGTTCTGTTTAGCAACTGACTACCACAAGCTCAGCAGCTTTGGCATCCTCTGAACTGCAGCCTGTGTGTGTGGACCCCCCGAGGTAATACCAGAAGATATCAACTGAATGATTCCAGTCTTTTGTTAATAACAGATGGTTTTTCAGACCCAGATAAGAAGAATCAATTGTCCCAGAAGAGCAAAGTTTCACTTCTGTAATGCTGGTGAAGTGAAAGTAATTCCTCAACCCCACAAGACCAGAAGCTACAGATTCTTAATACACAAATGGCCCCCGTAGAATCTTTACTGCTTTCTGAAATGTCACAAACTTGGCTTCCATCATCTTCACTGCTCTCAGAATTATTTCTCAAACTCCTACAACAGAAGCTCATTAAACTCTGAGCACTGATTAGTTTATCCATCCTGTTGTTCCAAGCACTTCCATTGTTCTTAAAACAAAATGATCAGGTATTTTGCAGCAACACCCAAATCCTGGTACTGATTTCTGTTTTTGTTTGCTTCTAATTGTTGTGATCAATACCGCAACCAAAATTAACTCAGGCACAAAAGGGTTTATTCAGCTTATCCATCCCAATCACAGACTATCATTGAAAGAAGCCAAAACATTAAATTAAAAAGAGCAGAAACTGAAGCAGAGACCATGGAGGCGTGTTACTTATTGACTTGCTCTCCTCCTGTTTGCTCAGCCTCCTTTCTTAGCTATTCAATACCCACCTGCTATGAGGTGGTATAGAGCAAGTGTGCTGGGTCCTCGTAAATCAATTAGCAATCAAGAGAATGCCCACAAACATGCCCACAGGCCAATCTGATGGAGGCACATCTTTAGTTGTGGCTCCTTCTTCCCAGGTATGATACATTGACAATGAAGATTAGCCATTGTTGCAGGCAAGCTTCTCTAGTTTTCTACTCTTTCCCACTCCATCTTTCCCAACTTCCAGTCTCATCTATTTTCTTAAACATCTATTGCTAAGAATATCTCAAATTAATGAAAGATAATTTTAAATGTGGCTATAACGTTATTTTGTGTAAGTATCCATATTGTCCTTTACTTGTTCCAAGCTTACAGTTTTCATTATTTCATATTTCTTTTCTCTTTTTCATCATAGTCCTTTTGTAACTATTCATGAATGAATAATGCCTCTGTGTTTGCTGGTTGTATCTTAGCTTCTGTTTTATGTGTTTCAAAGAAATCCATAATGTGAGGATGAGTCATGCAATTCCATTCCTGATTCGGACACTCCTGAATTTAAACATGTAATATGTAACTGTGTATGTTATATCTCCTCCAAAATTCTTACCCTTGACCTTTTTTAAACATTGACATTACAGCCTGATCACAGCCTCCCTCCTTCCTCTCCTCCAAGTCCCACACTCCCACTCCTTCCCCCATTCCCCAATTCCCTTTTAACCAGAAAAGGAGAGGCCCCTCATGTTACCCTTAATTCTTAATTACAAAGCATCTATATTTTCAAATAGGGTTCTAAGAACATAATTAAAGTTAGATAAAATTAGGAGGCTGGAATGCTAATTAAATGGTATTATTGTCCTTACAAGGAAAGATTCTGAAACCTTGCTCTCTGTGTGCAAACAGAGCAAATGCTCTCTGAACACATACTGAGAAGATAAAAAGGGGCCCTTATTAGACACTCATTTTGGGGTACCTTGATGATGGACTTCTGCGCCTCAGAACTGCAAAAAAATTCTGTTTTTTAAACCATTAAGTCTGTGGTATCTTGTTATGAAAACAGGATACACTGATACACCTGGTCACTTCAAATGAGCTGAACAACTTTCATCCAGATCTCAAAATTTTCATTTGTGTGTTTTAAAGCTTCCTCTGAATACTCTGGATTCAAACTCATGAACTTGTAGTTTGTTGTTCACTCCAAATTATAAAATCCCAACCTTTTCTGTTTTCAAAAGGACTTTCTCATTTGTATTCCGAGTCACAGCCCTAAGAGTCATTCTTGATGACACCTTCTCTTCACTCCCACATTAAATCTGCCTGTCTTTCCATCATTTTTTTGTCTTTTTATTTGTCAGAGGTGCAGAAGAGAGCATTTCTATTACTGGCTCACCATGCTCAGGCATTACTTTGGTTTTGGGAATCATAGCTAGGGATGGCACTTGCAGAGGAAATTAGAGGAACAAACCCAGAGGGCAGATGCTAATCTGATGACACAAAAACCAAGTTTCAGAAGCATTTCAAATGTTTAATATTTGAAAACTGAAAACTGCAATTTAATTAATTAATGTAGTTATTAGTAAGTATAAACTGTAAGATTAGGCCAGAGGAATAGCTGGCAGCTTGGCAGAGGAGCAGGCGGCCTGGCCTGAGTGCCTTAACCAGTTGCCTAACTTATCCTGGAGAAAGAACCCCGGGACCAACGGTGGCCTACACCAACTGTAACCTAAACTCTGTTAATTAATATAAGTTGTTATATTAGGCCGGTAGAATAAACCAGCGGCTTGGAGGGAGATTCGCCTGGGCTCAAGGGGAGTCTGAGAGTCTGGAAGTCCAATGGCTCGGGACTGCTTGGACTGAGGGCCTATAAGCTGCCACAGCCTTTTCCCCAATAATTAAACACACCAAGACCTTTAATGTTTTAACGCTTAGCCCTTAGCTGGGCAGACTCTCAATTAGCTACTCTAAGTTAACCTGAATCGGATCACCTAATCCCAAACCACCATGTGCCTGCGAGTACCTTCCAGCTTTCTCCAGCCGTCTGTCTCCTTCTGTGTCTCCCGGTGGAAAGGAGAGAGAGTTTCTGTGTGCCGAGTTCCTGCTCTGATCTCAGGAAATCCCGCCTTCCTATACTCTTTCTGCCCAGCTAATTGGCTATAAGCGACTTTTATTAACCAATAAGGAGAATGCCTCCGAAGGGGTGGTAACAAGATTTCAGCATTGAATTCAATGTATAAATGAAATAAAAACAATTATGAAAACTAAAAGATGTGACATACATACTTTCCCTCAACAGAAAACCTAGGATTTACACAGTGAACAAACAAACCAGAGACTTAATGTGAGTTACTGCAGTAAGAGAGTCACAACTGTTTTGATGCAATTTACAGGAAACCCAGCAGCACAAACACTGGGAGTCTTAATGAAAGGAAGAAGTACTTCACAATTTTGCTTTATAGGGAAGTAACACAATGTTGGGTTTAGATGGAATGCTGAGAGACTAATATGTTGGACAAATAAGTGGAAATATCTGTCAGAAGGGTCAGTGTTCTCAACTTTTCTATGCAGACTTTACAATCAGGTCCCTGAAGAAAACTAAAATGAAAATAGCAAGGTTATATTAAAGCCTCTCAGTGCTGATCTTGAGATGATAAAGAGGTCTTTAGTCTAAATAATTGTGACTGTGGACAAGGATGGGATAGAAGCAGAGGCAGTAACAGGAAAAGACTTTCCACTTCCGGGTCGCTGTGGCATTGATGAGGAGCATGGGCACAGGTGTAGTTATCAGTGAAGGTATTAGCCCCTGACAGACACAGAGTTTGGACGGACAACAATACTTTGTGGGTCTAACAAAGACACAGCTACAAAGGGAATTCTATTTTATTTGTTCTCACTAATACTCTTACATCAGATATCTGAAATAATAAAAAGAATGATGTTTCCAATGTTTGTAGAGCACAATGATTAAAAGAAATAATGGTTTCAAACCATTCACGATGGTGCATGCCTTTAATTCCAGCACTTGGGAGGTAGCAGCAGGTGGATCTCTGTGAGTTCGAGGCCAGCCTGGTTTACAAAGTAAGTCCAGGACTGCCAATAAACAGAGAAATTCTGTCTCAAAAAACAAAAACAAACAAACAAAAGTAATAACGGTTTCAAATAACAAATAAAAAATATGTAAAAGAAGTGAAATATGGATTGTTGGGACAATATGTCCCATAAGACTACATTGTTTACAATTGAAATGATCCCTGGAAGGAGGTGTGAGGCAACAGAGGTAGAATGAAACCATAGAGTAACATGAGGATTGAACAGTGGAAGTAAATGAAAGTAAAAAATTACCAGAAAAAACGACAAACAATGGAAGTTAGTGGAAAAGACGTCGTATCAGGTGGACATAGTTGAAGCATTTGAGAATGACAAGTGGCAGGGCTCCTGCTCAGAGCATCACTTAGCGTCCTGGTGGGAATATTGATTTTGTGACGAAATACATTTTAAAAGGAAAATCCATGTAAAAACATGAAGAGCCAAAGAAAAATAGAGTCTTCATAGAGAGTCATAAATCCTGATTCCTGAAATAAAAAAAATAGGAAATTCTTATTAAACTTACAGGAAAACAAACAGGAGAAGAGAGAGAGACAGACAGAGAGAGAGAGAGAGAAAGAGAGAGAGAGAGGTCATCAATTGATAAGCATTTCAAATGTTATGGTTGAACTCAAATATAATAAAAAATATTGAGAACTATCAAGGATTCCAAAAAATGTCTAAAAGAAAAACAGCAGAAATGATTTTATTGTTAGACATTTTCTTACACTCTAGAGTTGTTCTTATGACTCCTGGAAGCTTGAGGAGCAGAGGAAAAGAATGAATACAGAAGGACTGAGTTCTTTAGTTGCTGGGTCCATAAAGGAAAATTCAGGGAGATGAGCGAAAAGAAGGAATGACTTGTCATCAAGAGAGTGAGCTGTTAGCTTAAATCAGCAAGCTGACTGCCAAACTTTACTGACTTTTAAAATTTATTAGTGAGGATTTATTGAAGATGAATAGCATGGCATTTATTAATTTAAAGTGGATATCAGTGTTCATGAGGAGCTTTTTTTCTCTCTGGGGAAAAATTGATTTAAGAGGAAATCAATCATGTACTCTTGGGGTAAAAATCTGTGTTTGTAAGAAAGGCACCCATGTTATATTTCTTGGCTTTTAAGTGGGTGCTGTGACTCTCAAGCCCCTTGTAAGTGTGGATCTCAAGCCGCTATGCATATGCAACAGTCATGTTTCCCCACTTAGTCATCCTCCCAGCCCAATAATAATTTATTTCAGTATTGTGTTTTTAAAAATCCCTCTTTTATTCTCACCAAGTCTCCAAATTTAAAAGCTTCCAATTTATTTTCAACTGTATTGCTTATCAGTTGTTTGTTTTCAGTCAACACAAACAATTTCTGGTAAAATGATTAAAAACATTAAGATTAAGCATGGGTTATGATTGTCTCATTTATTCATCATTCTGTAGATACCTGTGATGGCTAATGGTCAAGCAGAAACACTTTCCCTTTTAATTCCATGAACCAGGACATTGATTTTTTTTCTAAATTTGATTATGAAAAGTCTTTGTATAGGAATGGAAGCATCTGCTCTTCCTAGATTTTGCAGTTGCAACATTGAAACTCAAATATTCATTACTGCTGTTTCTCAGTCATTTGAACTTGGCCTGCAACTACATCATTAATATTCTTGAATTTCCAGCTTTTCAGTTGTGGAACTTGTGATGTGTCTCTGTGTGTGCATGTGCGCGTGTGTGTCTACTGCCATCAAAGGGTATCTCACCAATATTTGCTTTAGGAACACAGAAGGATCATTCATTCATCAATGCGCACACACATTCTTTCTTTTTTGTGGTTAATCATATCCATTTTTGAGTTCAAGCTAGAATTAGCAGTCCTGCATCATGATGGATATTACCAGACACTATGTTTCCTGTGAATATAGATCATATCATTCATCTTTGAATCTGTTGATCTAAATATTCTGCTTATTCCACAACAAATCCTAACATATTATATGGCAAATGAATGAATTTAATGAGTAAATGGGTAAATAGATATCCAGGTTTCCTCTATTATAATGCACATAGCTCAGTCAAAAACATATAAGAATCCAGAGATGCATGTATTTGGATACTTAACATTTTGTGATATAAGTTCTTTCATAATAGGATAATGAACAGAGTGTTATTTCATAAGTGAAGAATTCTAACAAAAGCATTGAACTCTTGCAGATTGCAATCAAGATGCTGATGAAACTTGGGAGAAGAACCATGAAGATTGCTGCTACATTCAATTTTTAAGACACTTAGAACACCCACATTTCCTCAAGTGGTCACTTAACATTCAGAGGCACTCAGTATATGCAGGGCTCAAGACAAATTTAAGAGAATATGATAGACCATGGCACTTTCAGTTTTCTTGGCAGGAAAAATTCAAAAGAAGTTCTGGTTAATTGTTTGAGGGTATTAAGAAATGCATTAAAAAACTTTTAGTAAGAGTGCTGTGATATTACATTAGAAGAGCTGGAAGCCCATGGCTGGTAATAATGCATTGCTATTTAGCATAAGCAACTGGTCCAATTTAGATACTCCATCAGCAAGTTTAGAAGACAAATATTCATTAAGTTTCAATGGCCACCTTTTCTATAAAGTTATGGCAAATTTTGATAGAGAATTTTTGAAGGGTTTTCATATAGATTGCTGTTTCTAAGATTGGGTCAGAAGTAAATTTATGTGGAAACTTATAATTTCTTTTTTCAGGCTCTCAAATTATAATTCATGCATCCAGATATATTTCCCATGAAATATTAGGTTATACATTTTACTCATGATATTAAAAAGCTGGGAAATTATGCAGTTGATTTCCAATCTTATTTCATAAATATTCAATGTTTATTTTCCTGTAAACTGATATTTTCAGGATGGAAATTAATCAATCCTAAGAAGACTCTTCAGAAATTTTATATCTTTTAATCACATATAAAATTTTGCATTGAATTCTTAAGCTGCAATATGGGAGTGACTCTTAATCTAATTTATATTTGATTATTTTATTTCAGTGCTATTTGTTTCTCATGGGAAGCTGTAGGTGTATATGAGAGATGTGGATGCTTATGTGTGTGTGTGCATATTCATGTGTATGAATCCAGATGCTCATGTGCCTTGTTGCATACGTTGAGGCTGGAGGAAAACCTGGGGTGTCCATTTCAGCCTTCCACTTTGTCTAAGACAGGGCCTGTTTGTTGTTCAACAGTGCATATGCTGGTCTAGATGGCTCATGAGCTTCTGGAGATCTTCTTGTGTCTACTTCCAATCTCAATATACAATAGTTAGGTTTGCAGATGTGTGCTTTATGTGGATTCAGGGGGTAGAAACTCAGTTCTTTGTTCTTGTGAGGCACGTTCTTTAGCCATGAAGCCATCTCTGCAGCACCAGGGCCACTACATGCTGTAGTTACTTGGTGTAGTGTGGTGTAGTGTAGTGTAGTGTACTGTCTGAGGTGTAGGGGCAGTAATCTTGTGAAAGCTTGTCTAACAGGGAGAAATTATGTCTAGTCAATACCATATTCATTTGCAGAGAGAGTCTGTATCTTTTGAGATGGGTAGCAGTGTAAACTTTGGGATCCATATTTCTATTTCCTCTAATAATAAGCATATGTACTTGCATATTATATACTACTTAACACCCAAGTTTTAAGTTTTACCTTTACTATTGCATGGTAAATATTCCACAATCCACTTTAAAAACCAGGATTACTTTTGTCTCAATGTTTGTTTATACTTGGCTGGTCTGAATTTGGTAAGAACTTTGTTAGGGGTTATAATGATGTAGCTCAATAAAGAAATCTAATTTTAATTCATTTGAATCAGGCTGCAGAAGTGTCTAGCTGAGTAGTCAGCTGGTAGCAGACATTACAGTAGTCTTTAAAATATTCTCAGTATATTAAACACAATTTTGTCAAAATGTAAGTCCAATCGAAAAGCAATTTTGAAGACTGCTGATTAGTTAGAAGTATTCCGTTTGATGTGAAAGTGATTTCTGCCACACTGCTTTTAGTGACCAACATTAAAAGAACAATTTTCAGGTTGTCATTGGAAATTCCAGTGAGAAACAGTTTTGTGGCAGCCCTGCCACTTACATGCATGCAGCCCCTTTATTGAAGGAGTTGACATTGTCAAGTGCAAAGGCTTTTCAACTCGAGGCAAAATAGAAAAGGGATCCAACACAGTGATTCAACGTGGTTTAGAAGTTATGCTGAATATTAGGACATTTCAGCAACAAACTCTTGAAAGTTATAATTAGCATCAGTTATTGTGAAATTAACTCTAAAATACATTCAGAATCATGTATACCTGCTGATGATTGTACAATCAATTTATTTTGTTTGTTTTTTTTTTTGTGAAATTGTCAGAGAAAAATTTAAATAACAAAAAGAAAAGAAAAGAAAAATTAGGCTGGCAAGATGGGTCAGCACCTAAGGGTGTTCCCTACCAATCTTGACAGTCTGAATTTAATCTTTAAAACACATATAATATAAGAACAGACCCTACTCTTGCAACTTCTCTGTCAAATCCCACACACATGCCATGTGTACAGTGCACCCTGCCACATGTATTAATAAATAAATGTAGAACTTGAGTCCCACAAAGCACATACAGACAGAGATACATATACATGCAAAGGTGTACAAGGTATTATTAGATATCATTATAACATTTTCTCAACAAAAGGTGTTGAGCAGATTTTTTTCCATTTATCCCCACAGTGACCTAAGACCCTTCTCTGTAACATCCCCTCCAGATGATTTTTCTTTTGTGTATTCCTTGTATTTTTTGTCTTTCTCAGTCCTTCCTATTTGCTTATGTTTACTGTCTCTTGGTCTCTTTTCTAGCTTTTGTAGGATTTACTAGCAATCACACCAATTTACATATGTATATTACCTAGGGTAGGATCTACACACGAGAGAGAACACGTGGGACTGTTTTTCTGAATTTGGATCATCTTGTATATCACACTTTCTAGATCCAATTTTTTATGAAAATTGCATTTTTCTTTACAGTTAGATGAAATTCTATTTTGTGTAAGTACCACATTCTTATAATCCATTCATTTGTTCATGGATATTTAAGCTGGTTTTTTTTCCTAGCTATTGTGACTAGAAGAACAGCAATGAACATAGATATGTGTGTACCTCTGTAGAAGTACATGGAGGGTGGTATCTAGGTTAGATGGTAGTTCTATTTTTAATTATTTGAGAAAACTTTTTACTGACTGCCAAAATGGCTATTCTACTTTACACTCTCAGCAGTAGTGATTAGGGTTCCCGGTTCTCGACATCCTCTCCACCAATGGTATCATATTTCTTAATTATAGCCATGCTCATTAAATATGTTTAAGTGTATGTGTGTGTGCATGTATGTTTGTGTGTTATGTATGTGTGTGTGCGTGTATGTGCGTGTTTGTGTGTACATACATGTGTGCTTGCAGTATTGGATCTCTCTGGAGCTGAAATTGCATGGGATCGTGGGCATCCTGATATGGGAGCTGGAAATCAAACTCAGGTCCTCTGAAAGAACAATACATACTTAAAACCGTTGCACCTTTCTGAGGCCCATATTGAACATTTTGAAAATTGATATTGGCTACTTGTATTTTATTTTGTATTTCTTTTCAGAACTGTCTGTGTATTTCATTAGCACATTTATTGAATGGCAGTTTTGTTTTTTTTTTAATTTAAAAAATTACAGTTAAAAATTTTGCCACTAAAAAATAAATTATGTATATTTTCCCCTGTCTAAAGCATAAAGCTGATGAAGATTTTTCTCCCATCTTTTGGGCTACCTGTTTGCCTTGCTCTGCTGGCAATTTCTCTTGCTGTCCAAAAACTTCTTCATTTCATGACATTCTATCAGTTCATTCTTGGGGATAGTTCCTGGGCTGTTGAAGTTTTTTGCAGAAAGTTTTTCCCTATTCCCCTGGGTTGATATGCATTGCGTAAGTTTTCTTCTATCAGTTTCAGCATTTCAGGTTAAGGCTTGGATCCATTTTGAGTTGATCGATCAACTCTGTACTTTTTTTTATACTGTGTGAAATACATGAGTCTGACTGCATTTTTATGCAGGTTGATATCTAATTTTGCCAAAACCATTTGCTACATAGGCTGCCTTTTTCCCCCCACTGCATCTTTAAAGCAAATTTGACAAAAGTTAGGTGGCTATAGATTTGCTGGTTTATTTTTAGGTCCTCTACTCTGTTCAGTTGGTCTTTCTGTCTGTTTTTATGATAGCAATGGGTTGTCTTTGTCCCTATCTCTGTAATATCATTTGATGTCATATATTTCTATACTTCCTCCTTAGGATTGCTTTGGATTTTGTGATCTTTTGTGGTTCCATATTGGTTCTTAGATATTTTTCTAGTTCTATGAAGAATGACATAGAAATTTTGGTGGGAATTGCACTGAATCTGTAGATTACATTTAATTTCACTATATTCATTCTGCCACTTCAGGAGTATGGAATGGTTTTCCATATTCTAACAGTCTCTGTTATCTTAAAGATATCATGAGGTTTCCTTTATAGAAGTCTTTAACTTCCTTGGTGATGTATGTTTCTAGATACATTATTTTCTTGGAGCTATAGGAATAAGATATTTTTTTCTTATGATTTTCTACATGAGTTCATTGTTGTTATATATGAAGACTACTGAATTTTGTATCCTGAAAGATAATTGAAAATGTCATAAGACTTTTAAAATATATTCTATAGGATCTTTAATTACAGAATCTTATCATTTGCAAATAGGGAGAGCTTGACTTTTCTCTTTCCTATTTTCTCTTTACTATTTTTTGTCTTTCTCTTGTTTTATTATTATAGCTAAGACTACAAAGACTATAGTGAATAAGTATAGTGAGTAAGTATAGTGAATAAGAGTTGACACCTTTATCTCATGTCTTATTTCAGAAGAAAAGTCCTCACATTGTAAATAGCCTTTATTATTTTGAGCTTTGATTAATCTGTCCCTAAAGTCTCTAGGACTTTTGTCTTGAAGCAAATTGATCTTTGTTAAATAGTCTTCCTTTATTTATCCAAATGGTTATGTGTTTTCTTTCTAAGATCATTTATATTATGTATTACATTTATTGATTTGCATATGATATATGATTTTTAATTTGTTTCTGAATTTAGCTTTGAATACTTCATTGAGAATTTTTGTAGCTATGTTTATCAGGAAATTGGTCTGCAGTTTTCTTTTGGTTGTACTATACTAATTTAAAATTATTTTAAAAATAATAAATAAACATTTTATTCTTTTAATAATTTAAAATAGTTTTGAGAATTTTGTATATGTGTACTGTATTCACTGATCTGCATCCCTTCCTCCTATCTGTCTAACTACTCTCCTGACCCTTTCTTGACCCAAATTCATGACTTTTTATTTAAGAATTATTGCATAGTGTTCCCTTTTACTGTATTTGTATCCGGTTTTGGTATCAGGAAAAATTGTCTTTGGTAAATGAATGTGGTAGTATTCTTTCTCATTTTATTTTGTGGAACAAATTAAGAAATACAGATATTAGATTGTTTTTAAGAGTCCAGTAAACTCTAGGATCCTAGTTTTACAAGGTTCTGCAAGGCAGATACTTTAGAGTAAAAGGAATGGTCATTTAGGTATAAATTATAGAGCACTGGAAAATTCCATGCATAAGGTAAAACAATACTTACTGAGCATCAAGACATAACCTATATGACCACAAACTTAGCAGATTAAATTGTACCTGTTGCATAGCTTGTGACCTACTCTGAGGGTAGAGATTCTCAATAAGCCTATTAATTTTTTTCATTTTTTATAAATTTTATTTTTTCAAGTTACATTTTTATCACAGCCTCCTCCCTCCTCCCCTTCTGATCCCAACCCAACCTCCTTCCCTCTTCCCTATCTCCATCCTCTCTTTCACCTTGGCTGAGGGGAGCCTCCCATGTCAACTACCTTCTCAGTTCATCAGTCATATAGGGCTAAGAGCTTCCTCTAGTACTAGGGCCTGATATGGCAGCCCAGCTAGGGAAAGGTGTTCCACTAACAGGCAATAAGTACCCTTGCCTGCTGTTGGGTGGGTTAGTATAGTTATGCTAGATTCCTGTCTCTTTGGGTCTGTGGATTGTAGGACGGATGTCCTGTACCATATGGCTAATATCCGATTATAAGTGAGTACATACCATGTGTATCTTCCTGGGTCTGGGTGAGCTCACTCAGAATGAGCTTTTCTAGTTCCATCCATTTGGTTGCAAATTGCATGACTTCCTTATTTCTGAGAGTTGAGTAATATTACATTGTGTAAGTATACTACAGTTTGTGTGTGTGTGTCTGTATTTATTACTTTAAGATACACCTCCATCACAGTGGACTCTTTCCACCCCTCCAGGTCCCACCCTCTTCCTTCTCTCCCTCCTGTCCTATTCTTTGGAGTGGGGTGTCCTACATATCATTCCCCACCCCTACCCTCAGTTCAGCAGCCATATGAGGGCTAAGAGCTTCCTCATGCACTGGGGGCCTACATGGCAGCACCACTAGGGCAAAGTGTCTCACTAACAGGTAACAGAGTCTAAGTTCCCATTCCTTTTGTTGTGTTGGTTGTAGCATAGTTATCCTGAACTAAATGGCTAAAATCCATGGATTTTTGTATGTTGAACCACCCCTGCATTCCTGAGATGAAGCCTACTTGATCATGGTGTATTATACTTTTGATGTGCTCTTGGATTCGATTTGCCAGAATTTTATTAAGTATTTTTGTGTCTATGTTCATGAGGTAAATTGGTCTGAAGTTCTCTTTCTTTGTTGGGTTTTGTGTGGTTTAGGAATCAGGGTGACTGTGGCCTCATAGAATGAGTTTGGCAGTGTTCCTTCTGTTTCTATTTTGTGGAATTGTTTGAAGAGTATTGGTATTAACTTTTCTTTGAAGGTCTGGTAGATTTCTGTGTTAAAACTGGCCCTGGGCTTTTTTTTGGATTGGAGATTTTTAATGACTGTTTCTATTTCTTTATGGGTTATATGGATGTTTAATTTGTTAACCTGATCTTGATTTAGCTTTGGTAGTTGGAATCTATCAAGAAAATTGTCTATTTTGCTTAGGTTTTCAAATTTTGTGGAGTACAAGTTTTTGAAGTAGGACCTAAGATTCTCTGGGTTTCTTCAATGTTTGTTGTTATTGCTCCTTTTTCATTTCTGATTTTACTGATTTGGGTTTTTTTCCCTCTGCCTTCTTTCAGTTTGGCTAAGGGTTTGTATATTTTGTTGATTTTTCCCAAAGAACCAATTCTTGGTTTCGTTGATTCTTTGTATTGTTCTTTTTGTTTCTAAGTTGTTGATTTCAGCTCTAAGTTTGATGATTTCCTGCCTTCTACTCCTCTTTGGAGTGTTTACTTCTTTTTTTTCTAGCTCTTCCATTTATGCTGTTAATCTGCTAATATGAGCTGTCACAATTTTCTTGAAGGCACAATAATACAATGAAACACTACTCAGGTATCAGAAACAAGGAAATCATGCAATTTGCTGCCAAATGGATGGAACTAGAAAAGCTCATCCTGAGTGAGCTAACTCAGACTCAGAAAGATACACATGGTATGTATTCACTTATAACTGTGTTTTAGCCATATAGTGCAGAATAACTATCCTACAACTAATGGACTGGAAGGAACAGTAACATAGACTTTGTTACCTGATAGTGAGATACTTTGCCTTAGTGGAGCTGCCATGTAGGCTCTCAGTGAAAGAGAAAGACCTTAGCCCTTATATGACTGCCGAACTGAGGGGGTTGATATGTAGGGTACCCCAATCTGGAAGAGTAAGATAGGTGGGAGAAGGGGGAGAAGGTGGGAGGGTGGGCCTGGGAAGGGTAGAGGGAGGGGATTGTGATGGAGATGTAACTTGAAGTAATAAACCCAAGAGTAAAAAAAAAAAAATCCCCTTTCCATTATCTTTTTATTCTGTAAGTTTGTAATGAGTTGGTCAGTCAGCATTATTTACCCCAAATTGTAAAGTGAATTATTAACATTGGCATTTAAATTCACTTCTTTTCATATCTACCTTTTAAGTAGAAAACAATAGCTAAGATATAAAATGACTCTGTCTAAAAGTATATTTTGTTTAATTTGCTGTCCTAAACTCAGACACTTCAGAATAGGTAATATGTTTATTAATGAGTTATTATTTATAGCTGATTTTTCAAATCATTTGTATTGCACCACATGCTATTTATTTAAGGTTATTTGTAGATTATTATAATAGAGTTCATTAAAATAATTTTATTTTTAAAGAATAAGAAATGAAAAATAAATATGAGAATGTTTAGTTTGGAGTAGCAGATTATTTTATTTCTTTTGGTATGATTTTTAATTGATGAACTTTTAATTGTTCACTCATAGATGAACTCAGATTGATGCATGATGGAAAGAAACTATATTCATGGGCTTGAAGTTCTTGTCTTGCAGGCTTTTACTTGCTTGGTTAGAGCTACTCCCAGATATTTTATATTTTTTGTGGCAATTGTGAAGGGTGTTGTTTCTCTAATTTCTTTCTCAGTTCATTTACCTTTTGTGTAAAGAAGGATTACTTTTTTTGAATATTTTGTATTCAGCCAGCTTTCTGAAGGAGTTTATTAGCTGTAGGAGTTCTCTGGTGGAATTTTTGGAGTCACTTATGTATACTATCATATCATCTGGAAATAGGGATACTTTGACTTCTTCCTTTCCAATTTGTATCTCCTTAACCTCCTTTAGTTGTCTTATTGCTCTAGCTAGAATTTCAAGTACTATGTTGAAAAGATATGAAGAGAGTGGGCAGCCTTGCCTTGTCCTTGATTTTAGTGGAAAAAAAGTTTCTCTACATTTAATTTGATGTTGGCTACTGTCTTGCTGTATAGTGTCATTACTATGTTTAGGTATAATCCTTGTATACCTGATCTCTTCAAAACTTTTTAACATGAAGGGGTATTGAATTTTGATAGGAATTGCATTAAATATGCATATTGTTTTCAGTAGGATGGCCATTTTAATATGTTAATCCTAACTATCCATGAGCATAGGAGGTCTTTCCATGTTCTGATATCTTCTTCAATCTCCTGTACTCCACAAAATTGTAAAACCTAGGCAAAATGGACAATTTTCTTGATAAATTCCACATACCAGGATTAAATCAAATCAGGTAAATAAATCAAACAGTCCCATAACCCCTGAGGAAATAGAAGCAGTTATTAGAAGTCACCCAACCAAAAAGAGCCAAGAGCCAGATGGATTCAGAATAGAATTCTTCCAGACTTTCAAAGAAGATATAATGCCAATACTCCTCAAATTATTCCATAGAATAGAAAAAGAAGGAACATTGGCAAACTCATTCTATGAGGCCACAGTCACTCTGATGCCTAAACTACACAGACACCCAACAAAGAAAGAAAATTTCAGATCAATTTCCCTTATGAACATAGATGCAAAAATACTCAATAAAATACTTGCAACCCAAATACACACCCAACAGAGGGCTAATATTAAAAATATATAATGAACTCAAGAAATTAAACCCCAACAAACCAAATATTCCAATCAAAAAATGGAATACAGAGCTAAACTGAAAATTCACAACAGAGGAATCTTTAATGGCTGAGAGTCATCTGATGAAATGCTCAATATCCTTAGTCAACAGGGAAATGGAAATCAAAGCAACTCTGAGATTCCATCTCATACCTGTCAGAATGACTAAGATCAAAAACTCAAAAGACAGCACATGCTGACAAAGATGTGAGGAAGGGGAACACTCTCCACTACTGGTGGGAGTGCAAACTTGTACAACTCCTTTGGAATTCCATGTAGCAATATCTTAGAAAACTGGGAATAGTTCTAATAGTTCTAAAACTAGGCATATATCGAAGGATTCTCCACCAAACCACAAGGACAGTGGCTCAACTGTGTTCATAACAGCTTTATTTGTAATAGCCAGAAATTGGGAAAACAAACCCAGATGTCTTCAACTGAATAATGGATTAAAAAAAAAAAAACCAACTGTGGTACATTTACACAACAGAAAACCACTCAGTTATCAAAAACAAGGAAATCATACAGTTTGCAATCAAATGACTGGAACTAGAAAAGTTCATCTTGAGTGAGATAATTCAGACCCAGAAAGATAAACATGGTATATACTCACTTATAACTGGATATTAGCCGTACCGGGCAGTATAAACATCCTACAATCCACAAACCCAAAGGAACAGGAACATAGCATAAGTATCCTATGAGAAACTCCACCCAGCAGTGAAGCAAAACAGATGCTGAGACATATAACCAAATACTATATGGAGCCCTGGGAGTCGTGTATAGGAGAGGGAGGAGAAACTGAGGGATCCGGAGGAGACAAGAACTCCACAAATATAAATAGAACCAACCAACCTAGGCTCCTAGAGGCTTACAGAGATGGAAATACCACCCAAACAAGAAGCATATATAGATTGAACCTAACCCCAGTACACATATGTAAATGATAGGCAGATTGGTCTTCATGTAGATCCCTTAGAAGTGGATAGGGTGCTGTCTGTGACATGGACTCTATTGCCTGTTGGTGGAACACCTTACCTTAGCTGGGCTGCCATGTAGGGCCGCAGTGTAAGAGAAAGCTTTTAGTTTATGACTGATGAGCTAACGTGGATTGGTATGTTGGGGCTCCCCTCATCTGAGCAGAAGGAGAGGAGAGAGAGGGAGAAGAGTGTGGGAAGGTAGTACTGGGTGGGGAGGAGGGAGCATGCTGTGATCCAGATGTAACTTGATAATATATATATATATATATATATATATAATCTTTTGAACACTTTGGTTTGTAATATTAATGATTCTGATTAATGCTGGATGAATTGCTGAGATACTGCCCACCATAATGGCAGAGAGAATTGACTACGTAGAGTAATAACTACTTTTGTTCTAATGATTGAGTGATGTGGAAGCTATCATTTATCTGGAGAGAGATCTTAACAAGCTGTAGACCAGCTCTTAGGATAATGATAAATTATTGCTAAGTAACTTCTGACTTTGACTCAGATTATTTGCCACATAAGAAAAACTTAGCAGAAATGATCCTCTCATTCCAGTCTCCTATCCTGCCCATCCATAACTATCTATTTTATTTCCCTTTGCTAGGGCAATCCCTTCCCACCCCCCTGCAGCTCTTTATTCTACACCTAATCTCTGCTCTGTTGTTGTATGGATTGTAGCTTGTTTATCAAAGACTTAATGGCTAACAGTCCTATATAAGAGAGCACATATTATATTTGCCTTTCTCAGTCTGGGTTACTTCTCTCAGAATGATGTTTTTCTAGTTCCATCCATTTACCTGTGAATTTCATGACTTAATTTTTTTTAAACAAAATAATATTTTATGATGTAAATGTATGACATTTTCTATTTTCAATTTTATTATTTTTATTTTTTTTACATTTGTTTATTTCTTTAAGTCACATCTCAATCATAGTCCCCTCTCTCCTCCCCTTCCTGGTCTCACCCTCCTATCCTCTTCCCCCTCGCCTTCCTATCTGATTTTTAAAAAAAATTTAATGTTTATCTTTTTCCCCCCAACAAATCTCCCTTTTAGTCCAATAAGAGACTTTTTCTTATAACAATAAGTACAATACAAAGCAGTAAGATTAGGCCACAATTATGAAAATTATAAAGTATAACATACATTCCCAATGTCCAGTCCATACATATTTGGCAACTGATATTATTCTATTATCTATCTCAATGAGTTTAAAGTTCTATACCTAACTCAGTTTCCATCCTAACTTGCATTACCAACTTAAACACATGTTCTTAGACCAAGAACATCCTTTTAATTCCTAAACAACTTAAAATTTAACTGTGAGACTATAAGTATCCAGTCTTCAACCACATCAGAGACTGAGAAAGATAAATATATCTTAATAAGCAGGGAGTGTAGAAGCAGCAGCTTCCAAAACTAAGAATTAAAAGACAGCTGGGTGCCTGGACAGCCCCCAATTTCTCTCAATACATTAGAGCATCTATCTTCAGCCTTTTGGCCCAGTATCTCTGACAGACATTAATTGTAAAGCAGAAATTATGAAGGACTTGCCTACCCTGTCTTGGCAGAGATAGGCTTTTGACTTCCCTACTTCCAAGTTTTGTCCTTTCAAACAACATTCTGTCTACAGTTGAAGCAAGGGGATTTTCTTGCCCAGTGACAAGCTTGCTACTAATGCAACCACCTTAAATGGAGATTCTGTGATGTTCATCATCTACTTGGAGTGGAATGGGGGTGCTGTCGGGAGCTGATATGTCTCAATATAAAAAAAATCATGTTAAGAAAACTTCTTTGAATGCCATATTCTACAGATCTCTTGAGGTTTTTGAAGACCACCTATCTACCTCCATATGTTTGGATAAGTAAATGTTGCTTGTCTTTTAGCAACTTGATTTCTGATTAACTTTGAAAACATCTGGATAAACTATGCTAATACCTAAAAAAATGACATGTTTGAATGACTATTAGTTTGCATTTCTTAATTATCTTAAACAGTTTGTGACAGTTACTATCAAAAGGCTGAAACTTCACATTGTATTTTTAAGTGTTACATAGGTACAATAACTTAAAAAGAGTTAACCTTAATTTTGTATCAATATACAAGATCAATACCAATGTAGCCAACTATAATCTTTCTTTATCCATTCTTCCACTGATGGGTCATCTGGGCTGTTTTCAATTTCTGGCTATTGTGAACAATGAACAATGAAGGAGCAATGAGCATGTTTGAGCAAGTATTTCTTCAGTAATATATAGAGTACTTTGGATATATGTTCAAGAATAGTATTGCTGGATCTTGAGGTAGATACGTTCCTGAGAAACAGCATGCAGATTTCCGTAGTGGCTATAAAGTCTGCACTCCCAGCAACAATGAATAAATGTTTCTCTTCTGCTGCATCCTTGCCAGCATAAGGTTGTCATTTGTTTCATGAATCTTAGCATTTCTAACTGCTGTAAGATGACATAAATCTCAAAATAGTTTTGATTTGTATGTGCCTAAAGACTGAGGATATTGAACATTTCTTTAAGTGTTTCTCAGTCATTTGTGTTTTATCTTCTGAGAACTCTCTGTTTAGATCTGTCTCTCAATTTAATTGAGTTATTTGCTTTCTTGATGTTCAGTTTTTTTTGTGTGTTCTTTATATATTTTGGATGTTAGCCCTCTGTTGGATGCATAGTTGGTAAAATTATTTTCCCATTCTGTATCCTGCTGAAAAGACTTTGGAAAGTCATTCATTACTTTTACTATTGAATCTAAAAATTTACTACTGCATCAAAAATATATTTAAGTTGAATTGCTACTGTATGTATGTATGTATGTATGTATGTATGTATTTGTACATATTCATGTGTGTGTATATGTACAAGAAGTTGCATCTGGAAGCCAGAGATTGACACTGGATGTCTTATTTAATCCCTCTCCAAGCTATTTTTTTAAACAGGCTATATCTCATTCAGCATGGAGGTAACTAATTTTGCTAAACAATCTGGCCAGGAAGGCCCAGGGATTCTCCTGTCTCCAACTTCCCAGCTTTTGGAATTAAAAAAAAAAAAGTGCACACTGCTGTTCATTACAACTTTCCAATGAGCGGAAGTGGTTTCCCTAAATTCTATATAGAATGATTAAATCATTTTATTCATATAGTTATTTATATTATAAACTCTCCAACCCATGTTGTTGGTCACAGTATCTGAAATATGAAAAAACAGCACACAAAGTACCATAGGGTTTTTTTTTTTTTTGGTCTTTTAAATGAATTCATGAATGCATTATATATATATTTTTTTTCTTTTTTTTTTTTACTGTGCTGTTTTTTTAATAATTTATTTTTTATTTCTTCAAGTTCCATCTCAATCACAATCCCCTCCCTACTCCCCCCTCCAGTCCCACCCTTCCACCCTCCTCCCCCTCAACCCCCCCATCCTCTTCCCTTCTTTTTTTTTTTAGTTTAAGGTATTTCTTTCCCCCCCCCAACAGCTCTCCCTTTCAGTCCAAAAAATGGTTCTTTTTCTTATAACTATAAATACAATACAAAACAACAGAAATATATTTTTTAACCCATCTTACATTATTTCTACCAAACCACAATTCATTTTAGGGCATTGAATAAGATGTAATTTATTTTTTTCTTCAAGATTACAGATTGAGCTATGTAACATATATTTTCTCCCCAAGACATTATTCAAATGACAATAAAGAAATAAAAAGCTTTTAATCCTGCAACAAAGAAAAGGGGGTGAGGGTGGCCATTCAAAAACAAGATAGCTCAACACATTTATTGCAAATGGAAGTCAGATGGATGATTTCATCTTGATGAACCAAAGTAAAGGAAGCTTCCAATGTAAATATTTATGAAAAAATGTAAGTGGAAGAGAGTTGCAGAGTAAGAGGTTGTAAGATAGATGAATGTGAACAGTGGAAAATGAATCCACAGTTAGTGTCACTAGAGAAAATATTTAACAATTGATCCCAAATAATGTTGACTACTCAGAATGAACACTGAAAGCAAACACTGAACAATAACCTTGTCAGTACATACTGATTACGTATAATTCATGTGTCCTTTAAATGTAACAGTGCACTTCAGTACACTTGAGCACAGAATGACTAGATGCTAGAAGCTTGATGTTAAACACACCAGATCAATGAAAATTTCTTCTGTAAAGAAATGCAGATAGACCCATATTTATCAACCTGCACAAAACTTAAGTCCAAGTGGACCAAAGACCTTAACATAAAGCCAGATACACCAAATTTAATAGGAGAGAAAGTGGGGAAAAGTCTTGAACTCATTGGCACAAATGATAACTTCCTGAACAGAACACAGATAGGTCAGGCTCTAAGACCAATAATCAATAAATGGGATTTTATGAAACTGAAAAGCTTCTGTAAGGCATAGGACACTGTCAGTAGAAGAAAATGGAAACCTACAGAGTGGGAAAAAATCTTTACCAACCCCCATCTGACAGATGTGTAATATCCAAAATTTATAAAGAACTCAGGAAATTAAACACTAAGAAACCAAATAATCCAATCAAAAAATGGAGAACAGAGCTAAACCAAGAATTCACAAAAGAGGAATCTTTAATGGCCAAGAGGCACTTAAAAAAATGCTCAGAGAAATGCAACTCAAGACAACTCTGTGATTCATTCTCACAACTGTCAGAATGGCTAAGATCAAAAACCCAAATGACAGCACATGCTGACAAGGTTATGGAGAAAGGGGAACACTCCTCCATTGCTGGTGGGAATGCAAACTTGTATAGCCACTATGGAAATCAGTCTGGTGATATCCTAGAAAACTTGGAATAGCTCCACCTCAAGAACCAATCATACCACTCCTGGATATACATCCAAACAATTCCTTACCAAACCACAAGGACTTATCCTCAATTATGTTCATAGAAGCTTTATTTGTAATAGCTAGAAACTGGAAACAACCCAGATGTCCCTCAACAAACGAATGGATTAAAAAGAAAAACAAAAAACTATGGTACAGCTACACAATGGAATACTACCCTGCTGTCAGAAACAAGGAAATCATGCAATTTACTGCCAAATGGATGGAATTGGAGGAGCTCATCTTGAGTGAGCTAATCCAGACTCAGAAAGATGCACATGGCATCTATTCACTTATAACTGGATTTTAGCCATATAATACAGGATAACTATCTTACAACCAAAAGACCGAAAGGAACAAGAACATAGACTTTGTTACCTGTTAGTGGGACACTTTGCCCTAGTGGAGCTGCCATGTAGGCCCCCAGTACAAGAGGAAGCTCTTAGCTCTCATATGACTGTTGAACTGAGGGGGACTAATATGTAGGGACATCCTACACAGGAGGAGTAGGATAGGTGGGAGAGGGGGTAAATGGTGGGAGGGTGGAACTGAGAAGGGTAGAGGAAGGGGGCTGTGATGAAGATATAACTTGAAGTAATAAATAAACATAATAATAATAAAATAAATATAATAAAATGAGTAATACTAAACAAACAAACAAACAAAAGACAGACAACAACAACAACAACAAAAAACAGATAAATGTGTCATATGTCCTTATAGGAAATATTGGACTATATCAAGGATTCCCATTTATACTGCAGCAAAGAGGGAGTCAGTAAACAGAGTCCAAAGAAAAAACTGACAAATTTAGATATCTGAGAAAGATTTGAAGCATGTGAGTGTTGATGCATAGACACATATGCATACACACATACAAACACATACCTCTCCAAAAATTAAATGGCTAAGAGATTGATATGTTTAAAACAGTAGTTTTTATTTCAGTTTTGTGTGTTTTTTCTTTCTTTTCTCCCCATCCTTCTCATTCTTTTTCATTGTATTTGTGCTAGAGATTGAACACAATGCCTCACAAATACTAGGTAAGTGTTCTACAACTGAGCTATATATACTCCAGTCTGTTGTTCTTACTTAGAATTCCTATAGTGTATTAATTTTCATTCTCCATACTTTTCTCCCTATTTTCTTACTCCTTTAGTCAGTTTTAAACTAACTGTATAGGTTATTCATCTTACTAGGTAAAAGTATATAAGTACATTTTACACAGACATTGAAATATGCCTGACTTTCATTAGAAATATAACCATGAAGAATAATTGAAAATATTACAATACTAAATATTAAAAATGACAAAAATCACAGTCAGTATATATATTTTCAATATCATAGTATATTTCCAGTTACCAATTTTTTTGCTGATGTTTGTACTTAAATGTATATTAAAAGTTTCTTATCATGAGTAAAGAGCATTACTAAAATGTTTGCCACTCTGAAAAATGAGAGAAACACATATTTAGTTTCCATAATGAAATACATATTCGCTTGGTTGTTATCCAAATTGGTTTTGAAAAGTATATATTTAATTGAGGCAGATAAAGTGGTCCAAAATTTAATAAGGACAAAAAGAAAGGAAAATTTAAAGAGAAAATTTCCAATTAAAGATGAGTAACTGATGATTGCCCAGGTCCAAGAATTAATATTGATTAATGTTCTGTACATTAGCAGGTCTTGCCAGGATAGAGACTCAAGAGTGTAAACTCAGCATCATATGAAGCAGTTATGCTATAATTTGTATCTTTTATGATGGTTCAAAATTGGGATCAAAGCCTTGGCACCTTTTTAATAAGTCAGGACTTCAGTGAAACAACATTAGCACCCTAGATGAGTTAGTCCTTAAAAGTTCTCAGTTATCATTGTCAGGTTCCTAGGAAATGCCCCAAACATATTTCTACCATTTTAGAAATCTGCTTTATGTCCCTTTACCTGAATATTTTCTAGGAATGCTATTCATAGGAAGTTACTATGGTACACTGTATATTGAATGCTAGATTTGGAATGGATTTTGTAAAAAAAAAAAACCCAAAATATATTTTTTATTTGCAAAATATCATTGTCTTAGTCAGTGTCAATATTAAGGCTTTCAATTAAGGCATTTAATTAAGGCTTGGTTACAGTTTCAGTTTACCTGATTATCTTCATGGCAGGGTGCATGGTGACAGGCAGGCAGGCAGATGTGTGGTAGAGAGATGTCTGAGAGTTCTACATCTGGATCCACAGGCAGCAGGAAAAAAGAGATAGGACCTGCCATGGCCTTTTGAAATCTTAAAGTCCACTTCTACTGACACACTTTCTCCAATAAGGCCACACCTCCCATTCCTTCTCAAGTAGTACCACTCTCTGGTTACTGAAGATTCAAATATATAAGCCTATGGGGGTCATTTTTTATTCAGTCCACCACAATCATGAAGTAAGGTCTGAGAGATGAGCAGGCATTGGACTGTTCATAATCTATGGAAAGTATGTAAACCGAGGTCTTCCTTTATTGTGGTTTACTTACACTTTTCTTTCTCCCATGTTTGAGAAAGTTACAAAGCAATCTACAATAACTTTAAAGAGAGTGTTTATCAGATTTTAGTTTATTGTTGTGGTGATTACATTACAGACAGAAAATATTTAAAAGAAGAAAACTTTATCTGTCTCTTAGTTATAGAAGTCTCTGTGGTGCGGATGGTGTACTGGAGTTCATGAAGAAGGAACAAGTGGCTGCTCACATCATGTCTGGACAGGAAGCAGAGACAAGCTGCAACTTGGAGTAGTCCCACTCTTTGTCTTTATCTCCTTGGAACATCTAGGATCTGCTTCCTCATACTCCCACATCAGACTTTCAAATAGGGCTGATAACATGAGCCCATAGGGAATCTTTCAGATTTAAACCATAGCACATCTTTTAAAAATTATGAAGAAGGAAACATTCTGATAAGCTCTAAAGAAGTGCCATTATAGTTCTTTAAGTCACACATTGATTTCATAGTTTTTAGGCAAGTGGGAGCAGTCACAACAGTGCCTGAGAAGCATCATGAATACTTTGCTGATAGACCTGCTTCCAGACTGTCTCTGTTGAGTAGCAATACTTCATTCTTAGTCTATTGGATGGATAACATCAAAGAACTGGAATGTCACAAAATTGAAAGAGTTGGAACTAAATGCAATAGCATTAGCTTCTTTGGCATAAGTTTCTGCTTTTTCATCCAGAAATTTTATTTTGTTGCAAAGATAGCAATTACACTAAGCCCTTTACTGGCATCCAAACAAGATAGTTTATTTTGTCTTAAAAATTTCATTACAACAGACTAACTGTGGAGCAGATGAAAAGCATTTTAATTTAATGGTAAGAGCATTCACATCAGAGGTGGGTAGCCTGTATTTAAGGTGAAGCTTTCCTTATTAGTCCCCTATTCTCTTAAAAAATAGAAATATTAATATCTAGCCTCATAGATTATATGAATGAAAAATTAACAGGAAAGCATAAAATATTTAAAAATGAAATTTTAGAATAACAAAACGTGACATTTCTTTTGTTTAAAAATAAGTAAATGTGAAGCCTATATACTTTATACTTTCAATGGAGAGCTATTATATAAAGATTACAGACCACCACACTAAAATGGACACACAGATCCCAACTTAGGATCTAAGATATGAGATCCAGTCAATGCATAGCATGTCTTCTTGATTGAAAAATGATCCCCAAGCACACTATCCTTATTGTAGCTTATGACTCTGTGGTGGTTATGTATTCAAGTGGATATAGTTTGAGATTCCTGCTCAGTATGTATCCAAGTAGATACAATTTTGGATTTAAGCTTTATCTATATGTTTTCAGTGTTGTCCATTTGGTACTGAATAACCAATTGGTGTGTTCGTCCCCTGGGGGGACTATTATTTTGCTCTTGCTCTCAGTATTCCTTAGTTGCTTATTAGGGTTGATCTCTCCTGAACTTTCATCATCTATCCATGATAGCTTGTCTACTGATATTTTATTCATTCAGCTCATGTTTAAGCATCCATGTTGAGTTTAAGTTCTGATATTACTGGGAAACAACCACACAGCAACCTCCTTGGTCCTCTTACAATCCCTGCTTCCACAGTGTTACCTAAGCATTAGTGGCAAGAGTGTTTTGTAGATGTATCCACTTGGACTTGGTTACACATCTCTGAATTTTGATTGGTGATTGTGTTATTTTAGTACAGGGTTGGTTTTAGATTCTCATCGAAGATCCATGACTTCACTAATCCTGTGTTGTTATCTAGGTTTCATTACCAAAAATTATTTCCTTCTTGATGAGTAGGTCTTTAGTTCAATTAAAGTGTCTTTGGTTACCACACATACCACTATTGCACTCTTAGGGTAATTGTAGCATGCTGGCCATTGCTGTGGTTCATAAGCATCATAGGTGGATTGGACTGCTGGCTGCTTCCTTACTTCCTTACAAGTAGAGGCTAATATGGCACCTTCTGGTACCATGAAAGCCAGTAGTCACAGAGGAACTGTTCAGGTCAGTTCTAGTTCTTCCTGTGTCTGAAGTGCATGACATTTTCAGCAACAGAGTCTCACTTTGGGAGGAAACCATGGTCAATAGCAATAGTCTGTAAGGTTCTGGGCATACCCTCAGTAACCTTGACTTAACAAAGTCACCTCCTTAGTTACTTTATAAATATAACACATCCTAAGTTACTTATTGTCCCAGAATTCTACAGATATCCATGACAGTTTTTCACCTCAAGTTTGGGCAACTGTCAAAGTATGAAGATATTTATGTATGACATACTAGAGTTATAATTACAGACCAGTATTGAGCTTTCACTCATGATCAAGAAACTTAACAAGTCACTGGATTGGTGAAATAAGACACACTTGAGTTATTGGATATCATTCACAGTAGCTACTAAAATATTCATACTTGTTGGAAGAAATGATTACTTACTAGATAGCAGCCTTTTTAGTATTAAAATAGAAGCACCTGAAGATCTAGAGAGAAAAGTTAATACAAATTAAACTAGTACAAATCATGTTAAAAAAACTTTATGGCATGGGTCTCAAGCTAGGTCAGTCATTAGTTGGCCATTCCATCAGTTTCTGCTCATCTTTACTCCTATACACCTTGTTTGCAGGACAAATAGTGGGTTGAAGATTTTGTGGCTGGGTTGATGTCCCCCTCCTACATTGGAAATCTTTTCTGGCCATATGAGATGGGCATTTCAGGTTCCATATCCCCCATGGCTAGGAGTCTTAGATAGTATCACCTTCCTAGATTCCTGGGATTTTCCATTGTCCTTGGTTTCTAGCTTATCCCAGAGATTCCACCACCATGATTTCAGTTCTTTCTTCTCATACTCTCGCTCCATTCTCCTCACATCCTTCCCCCATTTTATCTCTCCTGCTCCTTTCCCTCCTCCCTTCCCCACACACTTCCCTCCCTCTATCCATACCCATATCTATCATATTTCTCCTTCTCAGTGAGATTCAAGTGCTTCCACTTGGGTCCTCCTTGTTACTTAGCTTCTTTAGGTCTGGGGTTGTAGCATGGTTATCCTATACTTTATGACTAATATCTACTTATTAGTGAGTACATGTAAATTAGTTAATTAATGAAAAAACAACTTAATGACTTCAAATAATTTTATAATTACACTGAGATGTTGCTCATATGACTCAGGAATTAGCATTTGTTATTCATATGAAAAATCTTAATGCTGCTATTATAGACTGTGTGAGGGAAAAAGGAAAATTTGTAAGTGCTGGCTTATTTAATTTTAGTCACGGATTTTGTATGCCTTTTTTCTTCCATATTTAGTTTCATGATGTATGTTGTAATTTGTAATAATCTGCTCCATTGGTAAATTAATTTCCATCAGTTACTTACATTACAAGTAAAATTGACCCAAAGAACTCAGGTAATTTCTATTACATGAGATTAGTCTATTCTACGTTTCTCAGATTCCTTTTGTGCAACCAAGAGTAGCAGTCTGTTCAACACTGCTTAACAGAGGAGACCTTCACTCTCAATCTAAGAGTAAAGTTCAGTCAGCAGAGTCCTCTTCTGCCGGTCTTGAATCTTGAAGGATGTGAAACAAAACTACATAGCAAAATATTCTGTCACCAGAAAACATTTATTGTCTATGTGATGTGATTAGATGCTGTGTTAGGTAAAATTTATGTAAAATTGATGTGCTTTCAGAATACTGATGAGGACAAATAAATAATAATAATAATAATAATAATAATAATAATAATAATGCATAGAAATAATTGCTATCAGAAGTATGTGTAAGGAGTTGTGATCTCTGAGAGCTGGTATAAATTTCTGTCATGGAGAGTTAGTTAATGGTTTGAAAAGTAGTGATGTCTAACTTTGCTCTTGAGAGAACAGCCGCTCAATAAATAGACTTGGAATCAAAGAAGCCTCAGTTACTGGTCATTACAGGAAAAGCTGACATAAAGCAGCCAGGCCTCATGCTTGCTTGCCAATTGCTCGATATCAGAGTGAAGCCATCAAAGTCCAACTGGCAGCAAATTCTTGAGTGAGTCCAGCTGAGGTCAGCAGAAGAACTACTGAGCAGAAACCTACCCAAATTGTCTTCTCTTCACTGATTAAATAAATAAATGTTGTTATCATGAGTGTACTATATGTTAACATGGCTTCTTAATTACATTTCAATTGCTGTGAAGAAACACTAAAACAAGGCAACTTACCTACAAAACAAACATTTAGCTGGGCTCATGATGCCAGAGGGTTAGAGTGATCCATAAGCAAGAGGCTGAGATAGCATACTTGGGTGGGCAATCTCAAATTGAAATCTGAAACTCTACCCCAAGTGCCACAACTCTGATAAAGGCACCTCCTAATTCTTCTCAAACAGTCCTACTGACTGGGTACAAGGTATTCAAACGTATGAACCTATGGAATCTGTTCTTATTCAAACCACCACAGTGTCTTATTAGGTAGCAATGTATAACATTTGCAATCATATTTGCACTTTCAAAATAAGTTGGGCTGGGGTTAATAGCACTCAGTAATATATTTTTGATGCAAGCACAAGGATCTGGGTTTCGTCCCTGGAACCCTTGTAAAAAAAACTGAAGTATACTGTAAAAAAAAATTAATTAGGTGGATCCAAGATGGCGGTGGCCCATGCGGACACATTTTCAACTTGGGGAAAACAGCCATAAAGCCACAGAGTTATAAGATGCTGTGCAATAATCTGGGTGACTCGACTCCCCTGGGTCTCACCCAGCTACCCAGGGACCATTAAAAGTCCCAGGGCAGGACTCTCCTCCCCTCTCTCAGACACGTACAGAAGCCACAGAAGCCAGGAATTGGGAACCCCCACCAGAAGAGACACCCCATAAGATCCACTCTAATACCTAGCAGACAGATTCGAACCCCACATAGGGTTACTCACCAGCCTACTGGGCCCCAAGATCCCATGCAGGCATTCCAGCTATTTAGTGAAAGGTTGTAGACACGAGGAAGTGCCATAAACTCTTAGCTGTGTGCCACAGTGGCAGGGCGCGGAGTGGCTGGCGGTTCCACAACATGTCAGCCAAGCAGCCAATGGGTCCACAGCTGCATTTTGGTAAGTGCAGGCATATTTGTGCCCCCCCCAGGGGTGTAGGATATATATACAGGCCCCTCTATTGGTTTTACAGCCATTGGAAAGAAAACACTGCAACGGGACTGAGCAGCAGGATACTCTTCCGACTGCAGGTTACGCGGCAGCTTGACTGCTGTGTACCAGAACTTTGAAGACAGTGGCCCCAATTGCCAGTATCCAAAGCCAGCTCCATACCAACATAGGCGGAGCTGTGAGAGTGGCAGAAAGGGCAGCAGGGTTGGAAGGCAGATTTGTCTACCACAGGGTCCAAGCCCTGGGCAAATTGTGGGGTAATAATTATTAGACTCTTGCTAGTGCTGGCCCTTCCAGCAGGAAACCAGAGCTTAAGCATATATAACCCCACCCATGGATCAGTGAGGTTTCGACCTGGGGGACACTGCTGAGTGATTCACCTTACAGGCATGGAGTCGGGTCCTTTCAAGACTCCAGCAGGCAGCCTCAACCCCCAAACTTGGGATCTCCAGGGTCCACAGAATCTGTGCCTGGACACACAGGACCATACCACCAGAGCCACTGCAGGCTGAAAACCCAGTGTGCAACATAGAGAGACGTGACTTGGGAGCAGTGAAACAATCCCAGGCCATTCATTGCCTGGGAAGAGGCTGCACCAGCTCACAGTGCTTCTGGCTATTTGATGCACACTGGCCCTGAGAACTCCCTGTGAGCAGCCAGGAAGGACCACAACATGGTCCAACACATAAGCTGAGTGGAGCTACAACCCCACCCAACAGTCTGAGGCCTGCCAACCTGCACTGTCATCTACACGAAGACCAGTTGAATCCCAGGAATCTACAGGAACTTCTCACCATCACAACCCCTCACCTGAGTCCTCAATTGGGACAAAACAGGAAGGGGTGAGACACACTGAAAACCTCCACACAAGGCCCCTTCCAGCCAGGGGAAAGCGATAGATCACCAAGTAATATGACTGCTACACCAAAGCTTCCCCTTTGGCTCCAAGCCCAGACAACAGGAACAAACAGCTAAGAACAACCAAATGACTAAAGGTCAGAGAAAAAACAGAAACAACAGAGGTCAGGGAGATATGACTTCAACAAAACACAACTATGCTAGTAGAGCAAGGCCTGACCACTTCACCACAGCTGAAACACATGAAAACGAAGACAAATCTACAGTCTGGAAAGTGATAGAGTCCTTTCAAGAAGAACTTAAATCTATGAAGGAATTCAAAGAGTCCACAATTTTACAAGCGAAAGCAAGGGATAATACCATTAGAGAGCTCCAAGCCAAAGTGTCTCAAATTGAACAGGAAAGAGACAGGGCAATGAAATATTTAAAAAAGATGAAAGATTTCCAGGCAAAGACAAGCAAATTGGAGCAAGAAATATACAAAACGAATAAAATCTTTCAAGTCATGAAACTGGAAATAGAAGCAATAAAGAAAACACAGTCAGAGTTAAGAGTGGAAATGGAAAATCAAGGGAAGAGAACAGGAACTACAGACATGAGTATCAAAAATAGGATACAAGAGATGGAAGACAGAATTTCAGGCATGGAAGATTCCATGGAAGAAATCAGTACAACATCCAAAGAAAATGAAAAAGCTAAAAAAGTCCTCACCCATAAAATGCAAGAAATCAAGGACTCAATGAAAAGACGGAACCTGAGAATTATAGGTGTACAGGAAAGAGAAGAACCCTGACTCCAGGGTCCAGGAGACATCTTCAACAAAAACATAGATGAAAACTACCCAAAGCCAAAGAAAGAGATGTCAATAAAATTCCAAGAGGCTTACAGAACACCAAACAGATTAGATCAGAAAAGAAACTCCTCTCACCACATGATAATTGAAATTCCAAATGTACAGAATAAAGAAAGAATATTAAAAGCCATAAGAGAAAAAGGTCAAGTAACATATAATGGCAGACCCATCAGAATTACACCTGACTTCTCCTCAGAAACTCTAAAAGCTAGAAGGGCCTGACAGATGTCCTACAAGTCCTGAGAGAACATTGGTGCCCAGCCAGACTACTATATCCAGCAAAACTCTCTATCCACATAGATGGAGAAAACAAGATAATCCATGACAAAATCAAATTTAAACAATATCTACCCACAAATCCAGCACTACAGAAGATCCTAGAAGGAAAATTCTAACCCAGAGAATATAACTACACCCAAGAAAACAAAGGAAACAGAAAACTCCATGGCAACTCAACCAAAAGAAACACAGGACCACCACCTATACCAAAATAATGGGAAATAACAACCTCTGGTCACTAATATCCATAAATATCAATGGACCAACTCCACAATAAAAAGACACAGGCTTGCAGATTGGATCCATAAACAAGATCCATCATTTTTCTGCTTACAAGAAACACATCTTACTAACACAGATAGATACTATCTTAGAGTAAAGGGCTGGGAAAAGTTTTTCCAAGCAAATGGACCCAGGAAGCAAGCTGGAGTAGCCATCCTAATATCAAACAAAATAGACTTCCAACTGAAGTTAATAAAAAAAGACAGAGAAGGGCATTACATACTCCTTAAAGGAAATGTACATCAAGAGGATATCTCAATTTTGAACATTTATGCCCCAAATACAAAGGCATCTACATTTGTAAAAGAAACTCTTCTAAAATTTTAATTGCACATCGATCCCCACACATTAGTAGTGAGAGACTTCAACGCCCCACTAACAACAATGGACAGATCATCAAGGCAGAAACCAAACAGAGAAACAATGAGTCTAACAGAGCTCTTGAACCAAATGGACCTAACAGATATCTACAGAACGTTTCACCGAAATACAGAAGAATACACCTTCTTCTTAGCACCGAATGGAACCTTCTAAAAAATCGATCATATAGTCGGTCACAAAGATAGCCTCAACAGATACAAGAAAATTGAAATTACCCCTTGTATCTTATCAGACCACCATGGAATAAAGCTGGACTTCAATGGCAACAGAAACAAGAGAAAGCCTACACACATGGAAATTGAGCAACTCTTTACTGGATGACGACTGGGTCAGGGAAGAAATAAAGGAGGAAATCAAAGACTTCTTAAAAACCAACTAAAATGAAGGCACAACATAACCAAACCTGTGGGACACAGTGAAAGCTGTGCCACGAGGAAAGTTCATAGCACTAAGTGCCTTCAAAAAGAAAATTGTGACAGCACATATTAGCTAACTAACAGCCAAACTGGATGAATTGGAAAAAAAAAAGAAGCAAACACTCCCAAGAGGAGCAGATGGCAGGAAATCATCAAACTTAGGGCTGAAATCAACAACTTAGAAACAAAAAGAATGATGCAAAGCATCAATGAAACCAAGAGGTGGTTCTTTGAGAAAATCAACAAAATAGACAGATCCTTAGCCAAATTAACTAAAAGGCAGAGGGAAAAAACCCAAATCAACAAAATCAGAAATGAAAAGGGAGAAATAACAACAGACATTGAAGAAATCCAGAGAATATTTAGGTCCTACTTTAAAAATCTATACTCCACCAAATATGAAAACTTAAGCAAAATGGACAATTTTCTTGATAGATTCCACCTACATAAGCTAAATCAAGATCAGGTTGACAGATTAAAGAGCCCTATAATCCCTAAGGAAATAGAAACAGTCATTAAAAATCTCCCAACCAAAAAAAGCCAGGACCAGATAGTTTCAGCACAGAATTCAACCAGACCTTCAAAGAAGAGCTAATACCAATACTCTTCAAACTCTTTCAAAAAATAGAATCAGAAAGAATACTGCCAAACTCATTCTATGAGGCCACAGTTACCCTGATTCCTAAACCACACAAAGACCCAACAAAGAAACAGAACTTCAGACTAATCTCCCTCATGAACATAGATGCAAAAATACTTAATAAAATACTAGCAAACCGAATCCAAAAACACATCAAAAGTATCATACACCATGATCAAGTAGGCTTCATCCCAGGAATTCAGGGATGGTTCAACATATGAAAATCCATCAATGTAATTCACCACATAAACAAGATGAAAGAAAAAAACCACATGATTATCTCACTAGATGCGGAAAAAGCATTTGACAAAATCCCACACCCATTCATGCTAAAACTTCTGGAGAGAACAGGTATACAAGGACCGTACCTAGAAATAATAAAGGCAATATACAGCTAGCCAGTATCCAAAATCAAAGTAAATGGAGAGAAATTTGAAGCATTTCCTCTAAACTCAGGGACAAGACAAGGATGCCAACTTTTACCATATCTCTTCAATATAGTACTTGAAGTTCTTGCTAGAAAAATAAGACAACTAAAGGAGATCAAGGGATACAAATTGGAAACGAAGAAGTCAAATTATCCTTATTTGCAGACAATATGATAAAATACATAAGTGACCCCCAAAATTCCACCAGAGAACTCTTACAGCTGATAATCACCTTCAGCAATGTGGCTGGATACAAAATTAACTAAAAAAAATCAGAAGCCCTTCTTTATACAACAAATAAATGGGATGAGAAAGAAATCAGGGAAACAACTGCCTTCAAAATAGCCACAAACAATATAAAATACCTGGGGGTAACTCTAATCAAGCAAGTAAAGGACCTGTACAACAAGAACTTCAAGCCTTTGAAGAAAGAACTTGAAGAGGCCTTTAGAAGATGGAAAGATCTCCCATGCTCATGGATAGGTAGGATCAACAAAATAAAAATGGCCATCCTACCAAAAGCAATATATAGATTCAATTCAATTCCTATCAAAGTACCAACACAATTCTTTATAGACCTGGAAAAAGCTATTCTCAATTCCATATAGAACAACAGAAAACCTAGAATAGGTAAATCAATCCTGTACAATAAAAAACATCTGGAGGTATCACCATCCCAGATTTCAAGCTGTACTACAGAGCAATGGTACTGGTATAGAAATAGACCAGTGGATCAATAGAATCGAATTGAAGACCCAGAAATGAACCCACACACACCTATGGTCACCTAATCTTTGACAAGAAGCCAAAACTGCACAATGGAAAAAGGACAGCATCTTCAACAAATGGTGCTGGTCCAACTGAATATCCATTTGTAAAAGATTGAAATCAGACCCATACTTATCACCTTGTACAAAACTTAAGTCCAAGTGGATCAAAGACCGGTCACACTAAATCTACTAGAAAAGAAAGTGGAAAAAACCCTCGAAATCAATGGCACAGGTGTCAACTTCTGGAACAGAACACCAACAGCTCAGGATCTAAGACCAACAATCAATAAATGGGACCTCACGAAACTGAAAAGCTTCTGTAAGGCAAAGACACTGTCATTCGAACAAAACGGCAGCCTACATATTGGGAAAAATCTTCACTAACCCCACATTGACAAAGGGCTAATATCCAAAATTTACAAAGAATTCAAGAAATTAAATGCCAAGAAGCCAAATAATCCAATTAAACATGGGGAAAAGAGCTAAACAGGGAATTCATAATGGAGGAATTCCTAAAGGCTGAGAGACACCTGAAGAAATGCTCAGCATCCTTAATCATCAGAGAATGCACCTCAAGTCGACTCCAAGATTCCATCTCACACTTGTCAGAATGGCTAACATCAAAAGCTTAAATGGCAGCACATGCTAGCGAGGGTGTGGAGAAAGGGGAACTCTCCTCCATTGCTAGTGGGAATGTAGGCTTGTGCAACCACTGTGGAGGTCAGTATGGTGATATCTTAGAAAACTTGGAAGAACTTTGCCTCAGGACCCAGCCATACCACTTCTGGGTATACACCCATATGACTCCTCACCGAATCATAAGGAAGTTTCCTCATCTATGTTCATAGCAGCCTTATTTATAATAGCTAGAAACTGGAAACAACCCAGATGCCCCTCAACCAAAGAATGGGTTAAAAAACTGTGGTACATCTACACAATGGAATATTACTCAGCTATCAGAAACAATGAAATTATGCAATTGGCAGCCAAATGAATGGAACTAGAGAAGCTCATCCTGAGTGACCTAACCCGGACTCAGAAGGATGCACATAGCTTCTATTCACTTATAGTAGGATTTTGGCTATATAGTACAGGATATCTGCACTACAACCAATGGACCAAAGGGAACATGGAGATTAGACTTTTTTTGTTTTGTTTTGTTTTCTCTCCCTGTCATTGTGACACTTTTCCACAGTGGTACTGCCTTGTAGTATGTAGGAGGCTCTTGGCCCTCATATGACTGCTGAACTTGGGTGGAGGAATGTTATGTAAGCACACTCCACTTCAGAGGAGTGGGATGGAAGGGTTAGAGGGTAGAGGGTGGGAGGGCGGGACTGGGAAGGGTCGAAAGAGGACACTATGATGGAGATGTAACCTGAAGAAATAAATAAATAATTAAAAATTAAAAAAGCAAGATATAGGAGATTAGACTCAAGAACTTTTCTATTTCTATTTCTTTTTCTTTTCTCTATCCTTCTTTCTCCCTTATATCCTTCTTCATCCCTGCTAAAGCACTCCCATGGGTCCACAATCTTTTGCTAAATAGCTGGAATGCCTGCATGGGATCTGGGGGCCCAGTAGGCTGGTGAGAAACCCTGTGTGGAGTTTGAGTATTAGAGTGGTTCTTACCCTGCTTCTCTTCTGGTGAGGGTTCCCGATTCCCTGATTCAGTGGCTTCTGTGCATGTCCAAGAGAGGGGAGGAGAGTCCAGCCCAGGGATTTTATTGGTCCCTGGGTAGCCGGGTGAAACCCAGGGGGAATTGAGTCACCCAGATTCTTGCACAGTGTCTTATAACCCTGTATCTTTATGGCTGTTTTCCCCAAGTTCAAAATGTGTCCTCATGGGCCGCCGCCATCTTGGATCCCCCTCCTATATCTTGCTTAACAAGACCATTTAACAATTTGTAACAATTCCCCCTAAGCAACATCTATCATCCACCCCACTTTTGGAAATGGGATGTTGCTCTCTTAAAACTGCCTCCTGCTAATTGGGATGCAGAAAACCTGTTTGGGGGCCCAAATAAAATGGAAAAAATGGTTAACTAAGTTAATTGTAACATTTGTTGTCTAATCTCTATGTGCTCAACAATTTGATGTCCTGAACAGTTGGTATTTCAATGCTGGACTTTGGTTAGGAAAATTCAGGGCTTTATCAAAGTCCTGTCTGGAACAGTCTTTGAGGTTGCACCATCTCAGCAAGCTGTTTGAAGTTGTTCTTGATGCATATTTTTGAGGAAACAGCTATTGAGGCAGTCTGTGAGGCTGGATCATTTGGGCTACTTGTCTTGTCTGCTTTGGACTCTGGTCCTGTTGTTCTGAAAATATATAATTTCTCACAAGTAACATATTGTTCTACAATTACCAAAATGCCTTGGATGTGTAAGATTCACAAATCTATTAAGAAATAATTTTCTGTTCTTTTTTTTGAACAGATGAAAGACATTTGTAAGTCCCATTCATGCCATATGAAAGGATGACATATAATAGTATTACATATATATGCTATATATAATCTAAGTTGAAAATACAGCATATAACTGTATGGAGTTTAAGTATTCTCCTCTACAGTTGACATAAATTTATTAATTGATTAAAACAGGTTTATTCTGTGTTGTTCTGGCTTTTTGTAGATTAGATTGGCCTCAAACTCAAATGGAACCAATCTGTCTCTGTCTTTGTCTCCCCGTGTTTTGGGATCAAAGGTATGCATTTATATATTTCTTCTTTCCTTTTCTCCTTTCTTTGGAGATTTAATTTCTATGTGGATATATCTATCCTTATTGAGACAGGATTTCTCTTTGTAGCTTGGGCTGTCTTTATTTGCTCTGTAGATTAGATTGGCCTTGAACACACAAGGAACCTGTTTTTTCCTTGTCGCCAAAGTTTTGAGATCAAGGTATGAATTTAAATAATTGAATTACCCTTATTAAACAATAACATTAGTTAAACCAATTTTTATAGTTTGAGTTCCAATTCTCCCATGGAAACTCCATTCTTAAGGAGATTGGTGTAGAATAGCATGATATGCTATTTAATGTTAGCTTTTCTAAACTGTTGGCTGTGGGAGGCATGCGGTTTGCATGTTCTTCCCTAGCCTAACTCTGGGTCCTTACATTGGTTAACAGAATCTCTCTCTCTCTCTCTCTTTTCTCTGTGTATCCTTGTCCTGGACTCATTTTGTAGACCAGGCTGACCTTGGTGAAGGTCAGGGATCCATCGGTCTTTGTTTCCCAAGTGCTGAGACTAAAGGAGTGCACCATGACACCCAGCGATTAACATACCTCTTTTAGGGGCAAATGTCTCTTGAAACCAATTCTCCAGTGGGAGCCCTATAACTAAGGAGACTGGCTCGTGACCCTTTTCTCTTTATGTAAATTTAAGATCATGTTCATTTATCCATTAGATCAGTAAGGACATTATTAAACTTAACATCAAGGAAAAAATGTGTCATTTTTGAATTCTAGACTGTCTTTAGTAAGCAGCCTTATCTTACCAGCAGAGTTCCTGCCTTGCCTTCATTGTTTAAACCAGGCTCGTCTAGAATCCAGGGATCTGCCTGTTTCTTCCTCTAGTGTGATAGCATTAAGGGATTAAGGGAGTGTGCCAGTACCACCCTGCTCAATATTTCACTTAAATCCCAGATTTAAGTAACTCTGTAAAGCAAACAGCAACTTTGAAGTGTAGTGACAATTTAAAATCTGTCCAAAACTTTAAAAAATCTCATGTTTTAGCAATGCCAAACCAGAAAAATATCCTTTCTACCTCCCGATATAGGAAAATCAAAGACATCTAAACAAAAATCAAGCAAAGGAAGAACATTCCAAGAGCCTTGGCATGTCTATCCATGCCATCCTATGTTACAATTAAAACTTTGTTCATTATTCTTTAGAATCTAGTTTTGGCTGCATTTCATTGGCGGGCCAATACCAGAAACTCCTGACAAGCACCTGGTACCCAGAGAGCTCTTAGCTCCAGCTGTCGTCAGTTTTGTACTATCGGGAAGTGCCTCCCTCCTTCCTCAATTATCATTGTTGGCAATTTAACATTCAATCTGTAAATCCTTTCCTTTAAGACTATCCTAGTCCAAACTTTCTCAAAAAAGATACCCAGAACCATTTGCATGCTAAGAGGAACAAACTCAATTGGACTATAAAAGTATTGAGGTATTATAAATTTCTCAATTTTTAATTTAGCCCATCAATTCTGCTCTCAAATTCTGTTTAGAAGGCTGCCAGTTTTTTAGTATGTAAGGAGAACTAAGCTTTCCACCTTTGCTGCAAGGCAGTAGCTTTTGTTAAGGTAGCCGCACCTTTGAAATACATTTGGGTTTGGTTCCCTGCTCTTTGGCTAGGAAACTGGCTTTCACCCGGCCCTTCTCAGGCTGTAACCATGGATTCTAATTGCCATAATTGGGTGCCATATGTAAAAAAAACATTAATTAAATTACGTTGCAGTATTTATATCGTATTTAATTGTCTTGGCGGCTAATCCTTAACCATCCATTATAAATGAGTACACACAGAGACCACACGGATTTTAACAAGCCTTGGCCTGAATTGAGCAATCCTAGCCCATCTAAGCTAGCTCTTAATTCTACTACCCAAATTTGATCCCATATATACATACGTCCCCTTAGACTGCCATTCTCCAGGATATGCTGATGTTCCTGGCCATGTGGAATGAGGTTCTTTTTTCTAAAACATGGTGTGCATCCTCTTTCCTGCTGCTCCTGGCTGGAATGAATTAATCCTCTATCTAAAGCACAGGCTTCCTGTTCTAATCTCAGGAAGTCCCACCTTTCTCTGTTTTTGTCCAATCTCAGGCCTCGGCATTTTATTTAACCAATCAGAGTCAATGTAAGTAACAGACAGCAAACAGGACAAATTTATTAACATTTAGAATGCTTAACACTACACCATCAGTATACTTATAAGCCCAGCCATTTGTGAGGAAGTGGAAACAAATAGGCAGATGTTAGGCCAGAAGTCCTAGCCTTCTTGAACAGTTCTAGGCCAATGAAAGACCTTGCCTCAAAGAACCATTGAGGACAACATCTAAGGAACAACAACTGGAGTTGATGGCTGGCATCTAGGAACATGCAAACACATGGGTATTACTGCACATGAATACACATGTAAGCACACACAAAGTACAGTTGTAGGGAACAGATTTTGGAGATGAGGATGAAATATAGAATATATGTGGAAAAAATTGCAAAGTCCTAGTCCAGACAAGGACTTTTTGTTCTTTTACTTTTTGTTACAGTGCCTGGACCTCAGAGCTTCTTTCTTGGGTCTTGTGCAAATAATAAGGATAATGTTTGGCTGCTTCTATAGCAACTTCTCTACAATCAAAGGTTACTAATTTTTACAATATGAGTGTCAGTTATGACCAAAATAATTCTAATGCTGCTTTGCTATCCTTTTAGCATAATTCCCTATTAACCTGAAACTTTACAAAACCAAAACTCTCTGCTTTCCTTTCCTTGTTCCATATATCAGTCCATCTTAATTCTTAATTGTTTTGGAAAACATATACATAGTCAAATTCACCAAGTCTTTCTTATATGAAACTTTTATTGCTCAATGTTTTAAGCTCAGAGGGCTATTCTGCCTTCTTCTGCTCTGACTTTCTATTCTGTACCCTACTGGTCCATGCTCATGGTAATGTTAATTTCCATCTATCTTCATTTAAAGTTTCTCCCGTTGTATCAAACTTAGGGATAATTCTGGTAGGAGCTCAATCATTTCTTTTAAGCCTCTCACCACTAGCATGCTTTAGCTTTTATACCTTATTAGTTGTAGACATGTGAGGTCAAGATTCCTTTCATACTTCTCCTTCCTGTGGGCTCTTGAAAGGTAGTTGATGACCTATAGAGTTATTGCACCCACAGGATACATTTGGTGGCATCTGGCAGTCTCTACTAGTATTCAGAATGTTCTTTAATATTCTTACTCTTCTTATCATTCTCTTTAACAATAGATTACATATCCATTAGTCCTTGTCTATTCTTTAAACAACTTTTGTGAAGTCATTTTTCCTGTTTCTTGAAATTTTTTTCTTCCCTTCATCCCAATTGATGGTACCATATTTTTTCACATTGTTATCCAAGCTAGCTTGAATAAATGAGCAAGGATACCAACATAAGTTGGCAAAACACTGATGGAATCCAGAATGGATTGCTCTATTGAGTGCATATCTTTTTTAGATAACCAGAGCTTCAGCAAGAGTGGACTCTTTGCTACTTTACTGAAGGAGTCAGCCAGTAAGGCACCAGTTTCCAATGGCATAGAGTCCTTGACAGACTATTGCACTGTTCCATTACCTAGAGCAGAGCAGTGGTACAGTACGTGGTGCAGCTGTGCCCAATATGAGCTGTCATAACAGTAGAAGCTGTGAACCAGAGCTTCTCAGCCTGGAGCAAGTGTTTACTGATGGTTATTGATCCCCTTAGTCCAGAGGATGGCTGGGCAGAGACTTGGACAGCTGGAGCCCCCAAGATAATTGTGTTGGGTCATTTATTCTAACACTCTAAAAAGTGTAATTTTCCATGGTGCTATGATGAGATAAATATTGGGAAGTGCTGTGATTTAAGGAACCACCAACCATCTGCTAGATGCAGTGCCAATTCCATTCCTCTAATGTTACATACTGAGTGATGCCTGCCATAATATGAAAGCATGCAGCTCAGAGACTGTCCCTGCCTCTTTGGTTAATGACTGAGTATGTACCATAGAATCAGTTGTTTTTGCTTCTGTTTACCCCTGTTTACATGAGTATTTTAAAATAAATACTTCCTGTGGAAGTAGATTGATGAGCAAACTCATGAACTTTGTACTGTTATGTAGCTTGCAATTTAGTAGTGGAGTAAAAAATAGTAAATAGATGAATTATAAGTTTGACAATAATCAAATATTCTATTATGCAATGAAATGGAAATTTTAAAATGGATGTAGTTGTAAGATGAAAATAATTCTGAAAACTTGACAAGAGTTAGTAGATTAATGATTATAGTGAAGTTATATTTAAGCAATAACTATCCTACAACTAACAGACTGAATGGAACAGGAACACCGATATTATTACCTGTTAGTGGGACACTTTTCCCTAATGGAGCTGCCATGTAGGCCACTCAAGCAAGTGGAAGCTCTTAGCCCTCATATGACTGATAAACTGGAAGCTCTTAGCCCTCATATGACTGATAAACTGAGGTGGACTGAGATGTGGGGGCACCCCACACTGGAGGAGTAGGATAGGTGGGAGAGGGGGTAGAGGGTGGGAGGGTGAGACTGAGAAGGGTAGAGGGAGGGGGTTGTGATGGAGATGTAACTTGAAGTAATAATAATAAAAAAAATCTAAAGAAAACTATGGAGTCTAGAAGTAGTTTGGTTCATAAAGTTTTGCCTTGAGTTCAATTTGGAGAACCTAAGAAAATTAAAATAGGTTGCACAGTTCATTTGCTATCCAAGCATTGTAGAGGAAGGAATAGGCAGATCCCAAGATCCCGATGGGCATCTGGCCTTGACTAATCAATCAATATGTCTCAGGCTGGATAGAGACTCTGTCTCAGAAAATAACATGTACACCATGAGAATCAATGCTTGAGGTTGAATTCAAGCCTCTATGTGTGAGTGCATATATCCACACATTTACATTCATGAACACACACATAGATAAACACACACAAATAGAAAACAAAAATTACAATAAATTCTGTGTTTGGCTTATTGCATATCAATTTTTAAATTTTAATTACATTTTAAGGAATTTTGTACTGTGTGTGCTATTGTTTATATATTAACTATAACTAGGTTTGATGTGAACTGGGAAATCAATGTGCACGGACATCCTTCCATTATAATACAATCTCTGAAGTACACAGATATCTTATTTTAATCATTTTCAGCCTTAACTGATTTTTGAGATTAATTGACAGACTACACATTATTAATTTAGATAAGAGAGCTTGTGTCTTAATTCACTTAATAAATGTTTATAGGACATCAATTCCATCAAAAATGTAGGATAGTCTGAGAGATAAAAAAATGAGAGGAGGATCCCATTCTTAGTGGGTTATTTTGAGTTATACCAATGCTTTGGAGATGGTGGATAGTAAGACAAGACAATACCTTCCAACTAGGAGCTGCTTTTCAAAAATTTCAGTTTATATCCTTAGATGATTCTCAAAAGTTTTACGTTCAATATGCTGGTCTCAAAGTTATAATCTTATTACTATCTGACTGATCCTTATCCAACATTATCATACAATCAGAAGCCACTCTTTCAGTAAAAGTACAAAGTTGTATCCAATACTGGAATGCTTCTAAGATGTTAACAAATGCAACTTAAATAGTTCTTATATTTCCTATAATTTATTCAACATGGATCCTGCATAGGACCAACAATTCTTTTCTAAATACTTAGCCCAAGATATAATGGAATGGCCTCTTCAATCCTCACATGTAGAACAACTCACTCCAAATTTCCCTAGCACTTACCTGCACCACTCTCTTCTCTCTCACTTCTTTTCCTTAATCACCTGCTTTCTTCCACAGCTGTTGTGAGAGTGCAGTTGCTGTAGTTTAATTACAGTTCTGTATTCAGCATCCAGCAACACAAGGGCCAGTCAGTGCTCCAGAGAATTCTGCTTTTGCAATTCTTTACATATGTTCTACAAGTATGATAGAGGAGATAGCTTAACTTTAACTCCTTATCTTTCTACCTCTCTTTTATTTTCATTGTATAAGCTTATTTTTTAATTCCATAAGTTAAAAAAGTGAACATTAAAAAAAGCCATGCATATTTAATGGACATCTACGCTGGTGAAGAATCATGACTTTTAGGCTAGTAAATATGTGATACTCCATAATTCCTGGTGGCCTTACAACCTTTTCTTTTCTTTTTAATTTCCTCTTCACTTACATTTTTCATCAACTGATGACATAGTCTCTGTTTCAGATCTTGACATTTCGGTGAAATATAATAGAAACAGGGCCATGGGATGCCGAATCACCTGACTGCTTACTTACCTCTTAAGTTTACCTAGTTAGTTGAGACTGATATTGGTTTAAGAGATGAATGAAGAACAATACATAGGAGTTTTGTTTATTTATGTTTGTGTTTTGGTGGTGGTAAGAATTGAACCTGGGCTGTGTGTACATCTGCAAGCACTCCACCATGAACTATCAAGTGGATGCAGGAATTAAAAGGCTGCCCTAAATGAAACTGATGTAATGTCAGCATTGCAGATATGTGGAGGGGGCCACAAAACAGTAGAATAATGATGGAGATACATAGAAATGTATATAGTTTTTAAAGCTGCATCGTATGGGAAGGAACTTCAAGACTCGTATGTCAATACTCTTGAGTCGTATGTATCAGGTGTTGAGGGTCATCTAGTATGCTTGATGCAGATCCACAGCTAACATCCCAGGCTACTGGTTTTGAAAGGGTAGATTTCCATTTAAAGTCCAGAAATGATAGTGCAATAGATGAAGCATGAACACCTTTGCATCTGCTAAAGTTAGTTGCTGTGTTTAGCAGTGAGACTTAGAAGTTCAAAGATCCTCAGATGGTGGTTTCAGGTTGTATTTTTTTAGTGAACAGATGAAAAAAATAATCTTCAGTAGCTCTTAAAAAATTCTAAAACTGCTGGATTAAAGAAAAAAATGTATAGTTGTAGGCTTGAAGAAAATTACTCCCAGTGTGTGCTGACCTTATAAGTATGAACTATGGGTTATGTCCATTACAAATTTATTTTTTTACTTATGAACTAACAACCCCGTCTATTGGATCACAGTAAGAGGAATGATAATAATATTATTTGTGTTAGTTTGCTTCCCAGGACATTTTTCTTTTTTCCAGATTCCTTTTTGTTCTAGTCTGAGTTTTATAGGTCTGTGGGCTGGGACTATAAAAGGTCCAAGTTCTCTCTCTCTCTCTCTCTCTCTCTCTCTCTCTCATCTTGATTTTAACTTATGTTTGTTTCTTAGTCCAACAGTAGACCACAATGACTCATACAGAACTTCTACCATCATAAACTATGAAGCTGGTAATTATTTGTACATTTATTTAAAATGTACAATTTAAAATCTAAAATTTATTTAGTTAAAATACATATGGTTTTTAAACTACACAGTATTTGTGTGTGTGTACATATATGAATGAATGTATGTATGTATGTATGATCTATGTACTCATCCATCTATATTCAAGTACTTTTCTACCTTATTCATAGCTCCTTATCTTCTTTGGTCTAGTCAACATGGTGAGAACTTTCAGTGAATATAATGGCCTTCTTTTTTAACTATTCATCTATTCAAATCTTATATGTAAAAAACTTGAAATTCTTATCTTCTATTGTGATCTCATATTCCAATATAATCACCATCAAGAAACTCAAGGTCCAAGTTCTGATGTTTTCAGCATTTGGAAATGGATTCACCAGCAACATTGTCCTGTCGCCTTTCATTGTAAGGCAAGAATATAACACAGTATTTCTTTTAACACTGTCATCTAATTTTGCTAGTTGCATGGTACGACAACTAGGTTTTTCTCTTTCTTTTTTGTTTGTTTGCTTGTTCTTTTTGTATTTTTCTTTCATCCATCAAAGAACAAGTTCTAAGATTTCAGAGTTTTATTATTACTAATTGGACTTAGTAAATGTTGTATGTATCTGCCTTTTCATCTACATTAAATAAATGAATCCTATTACCCAAATGGATTATTCTTAGCAAACAGCTCTCATCTTAAATTTACTCAAAACTATCATTTTATTTTAGCTTCTATTCCTGAAAATGTTTTCTGGTAAATAACTCTTGAAATTAGAATACTTAAATTATTTTAATTGAAATGTTCAATTTTCCATTTTTATTGTTGTGATTTGGTAACTTCAAACAAAACTATCTATGTAAGATACACTAAAGTCAATGTTACTGCTAGGCATGTCCTCTTTTTACCTTTAAGATCTGTTAATATTTTAAACTTCTTACAGTCTCTGGATAAGATCCATATGCTGCATTAAATTTTTATAAAATATGGGTATTCTGCTGAAACACGATAATTAATTTGTGGAGTTTAAATATAAAGTTAGCATATTGTTGCACCATTTTCTGGAAGAAAGCCCCTGTGTGGTAGGAAGGCTAATTTAAAGGCCATGCCAATGTCTTTAAAACAAAAAAGCCACAAACCTTCCCTACCAACACATTTCTCGTCCACATTTATTATATTAAATACCCCCCTTTAGTGCCAAAAAGGTCTATCACTTCAAAATGGCAGTTGAGATAACACCACCAAAGGCTACAACATGGTTGAAATGGCTTAGAAATGAGGGAGGCTGAATAAAAGAGACTACACATGTAGATTTGAAATGAAACACCACTGCAGCTAATGGGTGGATATTTAGGAATTCCATTTGCCACGTCAATGTACATTTCCTGTCATCCCTAACGGTGATGCTTCCATTAGAGGCTTATTTGTTTACCAAGTTTAAGGTGTCCATCAATTTAAAGTGGTTTCATTAATCTCTGTATGTTTACTGTTTGACTGAATGCGGCAAACAGTAGTCTCTCCCATAGCCCCATGATCACTTTATCATTAATATGTGTTTGTACAAACTCACACAGTTCTCTTTGGATGATTACTTGTTTCCCCTATGGTATTATTGAGATAGGTAGTGGGGTTTCCTTGTTAAACCTTTAGGATTTTATATCTAAAGCATCTAACTGAGGAACACAGTGATAAGCCCCAACTCTTTTTTTTGGAGCTAGGGTGCTCCTTGGAGCCCATCACAGGAGCATAGATTTGTGTAAAAGTCTCCTTAGGGTCTTTTTTTTTTCTACCTAAGGTGTCACCTACATTGATTTTGTAGTGTAAGCCTGAAAATTAAAATATAATATTATGTGCTTTTTTGATATTTTGTAAAAACCAGATGGGTGCATTCTGGTCTTCAAACAAATGTACTTTCCTGCTATAGTCCAGCAGATGAAGACTTCTAGGTAAATGATCCTCCATCTTATAGAGGCCAGATATTATATCTCCTTATCTGTAAGTTGGAAGTATTTGTTGCATGGTAGCACATGTAAATATTTGAGCAGGCTCTTTACACATCTCCCATTGAATACAAGAAGTCACCACATGGATGGGGTGATGTTATGCAATCTAAATGTTAATTAGCCTGTTCCCAGAAGCCTGCTTGGTGTACACCAAGTGAAGTTATGTTATCTTTCTTATTAACCATTGTCTCTGATTGGTTGAATAAATTCTGAGGCCTGAGATTGGGCAAAGACATAGGTAGGTGGGACTAAGTAGTGTGGGGTTTTGAAGCAGAGGACCTTGGGTAGAAAAAGCCCCAAAATAAGAAGAGAAGAGAAGTCAGGAGCAGGAAAAAGGAGACACATGATGGGGTTAATGAAAGAAGATCATTCCATGTGGGCTGGAACATCATATACTATGAAATCTGCTTCACACAGCATCAGGTTGTCCACTCTGTTTCAGTGTGCAGCTCTGTGAGTTCCTGCATGTGTAACAAGTCCTATCCTCAGAGAGTTTGTGAAAGTGATATGTAGAAATTACTGCTAATATTGTAGTTTCTCAAATAGAAATGCCAACTAGGGCCAAGAAGGAACTGATTCAAACACGTAAAGAAAAAAACCAGGAAGTGGCTATCCATTGATAGCCTATAAAGGTCTGACATGTTTTGGAAGGTATAGTAGTCCATAAGCATTTGGAATGTAGTGTGCATGTGCAGGAAGTGGAGACTAAGGAAGGGTTGTAATTGCTTTGCTATGCCATTAAAAAGCAGAATTCATCCTCTCTCCCAGGATCTCTGGGTATAATGACTATTCCTTGGAACCTACAAATATACTTATTAGTTTGGTAATGGGGAACTACAGATGTGACTAAATAATCAACTGATCTCAATCTAGTCAATGAAGTACTTAAAATGTTTAAAAAAACCCATAAAAACAGTGGGGTTTCCAGTTTCTGGATATTATTGCAAATAAAGCTGCTATGAACATAGTTGAGGAGATGTCTTTGTGGCTTGGTGAGGAATCTTCGGATATATGCCCAGGAGTGGTATGACTAAGTCTTGAAGTAGAGTGATTCCAAGTTTTCTAAGATATCACCAGACTGATTTCCAGAGTGGTTGTACAAATTTGCTCTCCCACCAACAATGGAAAAGTCTCTCCTTTCCCCAAAACCTCAACAGCATGTGCTGTCATTTGAGTTTTTGATCTTAGCCATTCTGACAGGAGTGAGATGGAATCTTAGAGTCATCTTGAGTTGCATTTCTCTGATGATTAACGATGCTGACTGAGCATTTCTTCAAGTGTCTCTCAGCCATTTCAGATTCCTCTTTTGTGAATTCTCTGTTTAGATCTGTACCCCATTTTTTGATTGGATTATTAGGATTGTTGGTGTTTAATTTCGTGAGTTATTTATATATTTTTTTATATTAACCCTCTGTCAGATGTGGGGTTGGTGAAAATCTTTTCCCAATCTGTAGGATGCCATTTTGTTTTAATGACAAGCCAGATGTCCTTCAACTGAAGAATGACTTAAAAAACTGTGATAGATTTACACAATAGAATACTACTCAGCTATCAGAAACAAGGAAACTATGCAATTTTAAATCAAATGAATGGAACTAGAAAAACTCATCCTGAGTCAGCTAACTCAGACTCAGAAAGATACACATGGCATATATTCATTTATAACTGGATTTTAACCATATAGTACAGGATAACCATCCTATAGTCAATAGACCCCAAACAGCAGGAACATGAACTTGGTTACCTGTTAGTGGGACACTCCACCCTAGTGGAACTGCATTGTGTGCCACCTGTGCAAGATGAAACTCTTAGACCTCATTTCTAAGACTATCAAAGTGATGGGGACTGATACACAGAGACACTCCACACTAGAGGAATGGGAGGGGTGGAAGAGGGGGTATAGGATGGGAGGGAAGGGCTTGGAGGGGGTGTAGGGAGGGGGTGGCAATGGAGACGTAACAAAATAATAAATAAATGTTAAAAAAATAAGCACAAAATAACTTCTAGAAGAAAAAAACAAAACAGAGCAAAAAACCAAAAAGACAGTGGGGTTGGGTGATGTGTTCTGGGAAACATTAAATCACATTGTTTTGGTTTTGAGGAATCAAGAAGCATGTAGCACTACAGATGACAAAGTATGAGGAACTGGGTTATTCCCCATAGCCTCTAGAAATGGATCCAATGTTGCTAGGAACTTGAATTATGTCCAGTGGATCTATATTGGATTTTGATAACAGAACCTTCAAATGAATTTGTGTTTCTTTAACCTATTGCACTGATATAACATAAGCAAGAAAAATAATACTTCCCTGTTTATTGTATATTTAACCCATCAGCAAAGAACATTACCAATCTGAGATATTTGTGGAAATCTTTGGCAAGTTATCAACTGAAATTGAAATTAAATGAGTAGGGATGTTATTGACTCCAAATTTTAAAATAAAGATGAACTCTGAGCAACTCTAGATTATACATATTGCATGTTTAGTAAATCAGCTATAGTAAATATCTTTTAAAAACTACACAAAATATTAATAAAGAGTAAAAATACTAACCAGGAGGCAGTACATGGCCATGATGGAAGAGAAGGTGGTCAGTTTTGAAGATACTCAATATGCTGGGGTGGGATAATACAGGGGGCTCTCCTTTTCTGAGGAGAAGGGGAAGAGGAGCAGCAGAAGGAGGTGGGAGGGGAGAACCCAGAAGAAGGGAGGGAGGAGGCTAAGATCGGAGTGTAAAATGAATAAATAAATAAATTTAATTATAAAAAAATGAAAAATAAAAGAGTTTGAGCAAACTATGTCTAGTTAAAGATATGAATAAAGATATGCAAATTATTTGGAAAAATAAACAACAGAAATTTTGAAGTTAAAAAATACAGTAAGTGAGATGAAAATCCACCATTGGTAGACTGGTAGATAAAAATTCAGTGGTAGATTTTTTTCAGACACTAGATTGGGACTGCAAGTTTATCATGCCAAATTATAAAGGTAAAAATATTGATATGTGAGAACTCAAAAGGATTCACACCAGAGATAATCTTTGACATCAAAGAGAATTTATAATGCCTCAATATCAAAAAATCTTAAGAAAATAACAAGAGAAATCTAAGTGGAAGTTATTGAAACAGAAAACGTAATACAATAGAGATGATTAATGATACCCAAATTTTTCTTTATGAAAGACCACCAAAAGTCACAAAATCTTTAGTAGGATAGAATGAGAAAAAAAAAGAATTACCAAACTATCTGAGCTGAGGAGAGGGCTCTGTGAGTTACACGTGATTACTGTCAAGCCTGACAACCGGTCGGTCCCTAGGACTCAAGGATGCAAGGAGAGAACAGACTACTGCAAGCCATCTTCTGACCTCCACAGACTCATCTTCACACATGCCGCTTTCAGTAAATAAATCAAAATGTAATAAAAATAAATTTGTAAGTCAAATGACACTGTCATTAGAATGAAATGGCAACCTACAGATTGGGAAAAGATCTTCACCAACCCCACATTTGACAGAGGGCTAATATCCAAAATTTATAAAGAACTCAAGAAATTAAACACCAAGAAAACAAATAATCCAACAAAAAAAATGGGGGGAACAGAGCTAAACCAAGAATTCACAAAAGAGAAATCTCTAATGACTGAGAGACACTTGAAGAAATGCTCAACATCCTTAATCATCAGAGAAATGCAACATAAGATGACTCTGAGATTCCATCTCACACCTGTCACAATGGCTAAGATCAAAAGCTCAAATGATAGCACATGCTAGTGAGGTTGTGGAGAAAGGGGAACCCTCCTCCATTGTTAATGGGAGTGCACACTTGTACAACCACTATGGAAATCAATCTGGCAATATCTTTTTTAAAAAAAAATATTTATTACTTCAGATTACATCTCCATCACAGTGTCCTCTTTCCACCCTTCCCAGTCCCGCCCTCCCACCCTCTACCCACTCTCCCTTCCATCCCACTCCTCTGGAGTGGAGTGTCCCTTCATAACAGTCCACCACCCTAGATCAGCAGTCATATGAGGGCCAAGAGCCTCCTCGTACACTGAGGACCTACAAGGCTATTCCAATCTGGCGATATCTTAGAAAACTTGGAATAGCTCTACATCGGGACCCAGCCATACCACTTCTGGGTATATATCCAAGTGATTCCTCATCAAATCACAAGGAAGTTTCCTTATCTATGTTCATAGCAGCCTTATTTGTAATAGCTAGAAACTGGAAACAATCCAGATGTCCTTCAACTGAAGAATGGATAAAAAATACTGTGGTACATTTACACAATGGAATACTACTTAGCCATCAGAAACAAAGAAATCATGCAATTTGCAACCAAATGGATGGATCTAGAAAAGCTCATCCTGAGTGAGCTAACCCAGACCCAGAAAGATATACATGGCATCTATTCACTTATAACTGGATTTAGCCATAGTACAGGATAACTATCTTACAACCAACATACCCAAAGGAACAGGAACATGGACTCTGTTACCGGTTAGTGGGACATTTCACCCTAGTGGACCTACCATGTATTCCCCCAGTGCAAGAGGACTGATGAACTGAGGGGGGCTGATATGTGGGGACACCCCACTCCTGAGGAGTAGGATAGGTGGGAGAGGGGGTAAAGAGTGGGAGGGTGGGTCGCGAGGGATAGATGGAGGTGACTGTGATGGAGATGTAACGTGAATTAATAAATAAATGTAAACAAAACAAAACAAACAAACAACAACAAAAACAAATTATAAAAGTCAGAAATGAAAAAATGGCATCATTACCACAGCAAGTAATAAAAATGCTTAAAAGGAAATACTGTGCATCAGAGGATCCAAAGCAAATGGATAATGGAGGAAATACACAATTTTCCAGAAAAACAAAAACAACTTCAGCTATTTCATGGAGAAACATAAAATTTGTGAGGCATTATAGCAAAAAAAGAGTTGACATATTAGCCTAAACTTCTCACAGTTAAAGCTTAATTTTTGAAATATTAAGAAATATTTTTCAGGGAAGGTAAATGGGGGCAGATGGTGGGAGGGTAGGACTGGGGGGAGAGGTGGGAGGGTGCTGTGCTTGGGATGTAAAGTGAATAAATAAATTAAAGAAAAAAGAAATATTTGTTATGAGTGCTTCAAAAATTAACACCAACTCCTCACGAATTTTACCAAAAAATATGAAAAGATAAGGCAATCCTCATCTCATTTCATAAGGTTCATATTGCCATAAGACCAACATTAGTACAAAACAGCCTAACAAAAACTATGCACTGATGTCCCATATGAGTATTTACATAAAAACTTTAAAGAAGCCAACATTCTGAGGAGTCCAACAGTATATAAAAGGAAGTATACACTGTGAGCCAGTGTAGTGTAACACAGGAATTCAAAGATGGCTCAGTAGAGGAAAGACTTTCAGCAGCATATCATAATTTTTAAAAGAACAAAACTACAATATTATCTTTTTAGGTACAGAAAAAACTGATAAAATTCAATGTCCTTTCATAATTAAAAAACACTCATAATAATAGAATGAACCTTTTCCTCCTATGGTCAGGAATGTGACAAAGTCAGCCACTATCTTTTATCCCATGTTTTTCTGTAGGACTTTAAAAGTTAATTATAAAAGAAATGAATCACATGCAGAGTTTTTTTTTCTATTTTTCATTTTTCGTTGTATTTTTAAAGGTCTTTTTATAACCCAGACTTACCTTTAATAACCAATCCTTCTGCATCAGGCTCCCAAGTCCTGGAATTGTGTGTATCAATCAACATGCTGAGTTCTCACATGCAGATTTAAAAATAAGAAATAAAAGTATCCTTTTCTCACAGTCAATATAAACTTGTTCATAGAAAATAAGAAAGCTATTAAAATATCTGTTTTCTTTTATAAAATTTCAAGCTATAAACAATACAAGGTGTAAAAGATATAAATATACACAAGTTAGAAAATACACAAAATTTACTGCACTATACTGACAATCAATACGAAAAGTTACTTTAAATTGTAGTAAAAATAATAAAACATTTGGAAATAGGTTAACAAAATAAGTATAAACAGTATCTTCTAAAAATTATTGCAAAAAATTGATGAAAGAAATTTAAAAGAACAAGTAAACCTATTTGTCCAATTTCATAGATAAAGAAGATATGATTAAAGTGAAAATATTCTGCAGTCTGTCCTACAGATTCAGTAGAATTCCTATTAAAATTTCAGATGGTAGTTATTTGTTTTTTATATTGAGAATAACAAAAGGACATGTATGTGAATAATTACAGACAAGAGATATACATGTACATTTATGACTAATCAATTGTTTGACAGGAGTGCAAAGACAATGCAAAGGGATGAATTTTTGTTCAGTAAAGGATGCCAAGTAATAGAATCTGTGCCATAAACAAGAAGAGTGTTCTGTCAAACTGTATGCAAACTCATAGTTTGTAACTGAACTTACCAAAAGCAATATCAAATTGCAAAGCGATTAACAAATTGAATTTAAATCTGGCATGGCTAGTCAGGCCTTCAATCCTTGGGAACCTGAGTTAGCACCGTTGCTTTGAGCTGAACTTGAGGACCTGTGTAGTGAATTTCCCATGTACATAAAGTAGAAGAGCATGTACAATGCCGTGTTGGGAGGGCCAGAACTTTTCAGAAAAGTGTTCAGAATCAGCAAATTTGTAGACTGCTACTGGCTTTCTGTCTGTCTGCAGCCTGTGACTAAGAACATACTCTGTTCACCTTTAAGTAAAGTGGTTGGTCAGTAATCTGCCTCTGCTGGGTCTGGTCCTGAACTGGTCAGCCTTTCATAATATTATGAAAGGCTCATCATTTTTTTCCCTATGATCCTTTAAGGCTTTTGGATGGCCACAGTCTTTGTCTTTTATTCATAATAGCTCAAGAGGGATTTTGTGGTTTGTTCGTGTGTGTGTGTCTGTGTGTGTGTGTGTGTGTGTGTGTGTGTGTGTGTTGCACCTAAGTGTTCATTTGTGCACTGATCAGAGGCTGATGTCAGGGTATCTGAGTTGATTCCTTATTTAATTGTTTTAATACAGGGTCTCTGTCTCTTACTGAACTAAGAAAAATACAATTTTGACTAGACTGGCTGTCCAGCAATTCTCTGCCAAACCAGCTCCCCATCTCCACCTGTTCAGCACTGCAATGACAAATGTGTGCCACAGTGCCAGGATATTTAAGTGCTTACTTTGAATCTAAACACAGGTCCTCACACTTACATAGTAAGGACTTTATCCACTGAGCAATCTCCCCAGCCTTAGCTTTTATATGGTTTACATTCCTATGCAAAACTGAATCCTTCATATTTCCACTCTCATTGTTTTTCTTTCCTTCTTTCATAATGACAATAACTTAAGCTCATTATCACAGAGATTGTTTTATTCATGTTTTGTTATTGATTGTTATACTGTGTTTGAATCTTGGTTCACACACATGGCCTCTCAGTTGGAGTAGAGCTGATTCTAATTTCTTATAGTGTCCTATTATAGCTTCTTGTCCTTTTTGATTTTCATAAAACCTCACTAAAATAAAGTCTTAGGGGAAGCTCAAATTAGAGGTAAAATTTAAGATAAAAATTGGTTCACACAAGGCATAATTAAAAATCAGTGATATTAAGGATAAATTTATAAATATTGATTAACTACATTAAGATATTGCAATTTTATTTAGGTATGCTATCATTACAATGACATATTTTTATTATTTATTTTTATTAATTTATTTTTTTCAAGTTACATCTTGATCACAGACCTCTCCCTCTTCCCCTCCTGGTCCCACTCTCCCTCTTTCTTCCCCATCTCTATTCTCTCCTTTCCTTGGCTGAGGGGAGCCCCCACATATAAGCACCCCTCAGTTCATCAGTGACATGTCGACTAAGAGCTTCCTCTTGTAATGGAGCCTGATATGGCTGTCCCGCTAGGGTAATGTGTTCCACTAACAGGCAACAGGGTCCATGATCAGCTGCTGGGTGGAGTTTTCCATAAGATAATTATGCTAGATTCCTCTCTCTTTGGGTCTGTGGATTGTAGGATGATTGTCCTTTACTATATGGCTAATATACATTTATAAATGAGTACATACCATGTGTATCTCTCTCTGTCTGAGTTAGCTCACTCAGGATAAACTTTTCTAACTCCATCCATTTGATTGCAAATTGAATGATTTCCTTGTTTTTAATAGCTGAGTAGTATTCCATTGTGTAGATGTACCACAGTTTTATTTTTAGTCCATTCTATGATTGAAGGACTTCTGAGTTGTTCCCAGTTTCTGACTATTACAATAAAGTTAGTATGAACATAGTTGAGGTGATGCCCTTGTGGTTTGGTAGAGAATCTTTTGGATACATTCCCAGGAGGCGTATGCCTAGATCTTGAATAGAACTATTCCCAATTTTCTGAGATATTGCCAAATTGATTTCCAAAGATATTGTACAAGTTTGCCCTCCCACCAGCAATGGAGGAATGTTCCCCTTTCTCCACATCCTTGCCAGCATGTGATGTCACTTAAGCTTCTGATCTTAGCAATTCTGACAGGTGTGAGATGGAATCTCAGAGTCATTTTGATTTACATTTCCCTGATGACTAAAGTGGTTAAACATTTCTTCTAGTGGCTTTGGCCATTAGAGAGTCCTCTTTTGTGAATTCTCAGTTTAGTTCTGTACCCCATTTTTGTTTGGATTATTTGGTTTCTTGGTGTTTAATTTCTTGAGTTCTCTAATATTTTGGATATTAGCCCTCTGTTTAATTAGGGTTGGTGAAGATCTTTTCCCAGTCTGCAGGTTGTCATTTTGTTCTAATGACTATGTCCTCTTCCTTACAGAATATTTTCAGTATTATAAAGTCCCATTTATTGATTGTTGGTCTTAGAGCCTGCACTATTGGTGTTCTGTTCAGGAAGTTGTCCCCTAGGCCAATGAGTTTGAGGTTTTTTTCCCACTTTTTCTTCTATTCGATTTAGTATGTCTGGTATTGTGTTGAGGACTTTGATCCACTTGGACTTAAATTTTGTGCATGGTGATAAATATGGGTTTATTTGCATTCTTCTGCATGTTGATATCCAGTTAGACCACCACCATTTGTTGAAGATGCTTTCCTTTGCTCCACTGTATGCTTTTTGGCTTCTTTGTCAAATATTAAGTCACTGTAGGTATGTAGCTTTATTTACCCCCTCCTAGTCCCACCCTCCCACCCTCTACTCCCATCCCTTTCATCCCACTCCTCTGGAGTGGAGTGTCCCCCACTCCATTTCAGCAGTCATATGAGGGCCAAGAGCCTTCTCATACACTGGGGGCCTACAAGGCAGCACCACTAGGGAAAAGTGTCTCATTAACAGGAAAAAAAAAAGCCTATGTTAATGTTCCCTTTGGTGCATTGGTTGTAGCATAGTTATCTTATACTATATGGCTAAAATCCGGTTATAAATGAATAGATGTCATGTGCATCCTTCTGAGTCTGGATTTGCTCACTCAGGATGAGCTTCTCTAGTTCTATCCATTTGGCTGCAAATTGCATGATTTTGTTGTTTCTGATAGCTGAGTAGTATTCCATTTTGTAGATATACCACAGTTTTTTAATCCATTCTTTGGTTGAGGGACATCTGGGTTGTTTCCAGTTTCTAGCTATTACAAATAAGGCTGCTATGAACATAGATGAGGAAACTTCTTTGTGATTTAGTGAAGAATCATTTGGATATATACCCAGAAGTGATATGGCTGGGTCCTGAGGCTGAGCTATTCCAAGTTTTCTAAGATATCCCCAGACTGACCTCCATAGAGGTTGTACAAGATTGCACTCTCACCAGCAATGGAGGAGTGTTCCCCTTTTTCCACACCCTCGCCAGCATGTGCTGTCATTTGAAATTTTGATCTTAGCCATTCTGACAGGTATGAGATGGAATCTCTGAGACCTCTTGAGTTGCATTTCTCTGATGATTAAGGATGTTGAGCATTTCTTGTAGAGCAGGGGTTATGAAGGACTTACCTACCCTGTCTTGGCAGAGCTAGGCTGTCGACTTACCTACTTCCAGGTTTTGTCCTTTTCGACAGCATTCTGTCTACAGTTGGGGCAAGGGGCTTTTCCTACCAAGAGATAGGCTTGCGACTAATTCAATCATCACCCACTGGAGATTCTTCGATGCTCATCTTCTACTTGGAGAATAGGGGGTGCTGTCAGGAGTTGATATGTCTTGATATAAAAAAATCTAAAGTTATGAAAACATCTTTGAATGCCATATTCTGCAGATCTCTTGAGGTTTTTGAAGAGGCCCTATCTATCTCTTATATTAGGGTAAGCAGATGTTGCTTGTCTCTTGCTGGTTTATTTCTGATTACCTTAGCAAGTAACTATAATAGGCTGTCATAGTACCTAACTGAATGACCAGTTTGCATAACCATTAATTTGCATTTCTTAATTACCCTAAACAGTTTATGACAATTAGTAGTAAAAGGCCGAAACATCACATTGCATTTTTTTCTTTACCTCCTAACCCTTCCATCGAAACGGGGCCAAATGACTGAAGATCGATGCTGTAATGTATGGAGAGAAAATGGGAACTGTCCAGGCAGCCACAGGTATGTCATTTCTTAGTTTGGAAAGCTGCAGGCCCTGTACTTCCTATAAAATCAGATATATTTATCCCTCTCAGGTCTCTGAGGTGGTTGAAGAACAGATAGCTAGAGTCTCATAATTTAATTTTGAGTTGTTTAGGAGTCAAGAGAGTGTTATAGATCTAAGAAGATACTTTTAAAATTGTGTTGCAAGTTAGTATGAATGTTGAGTCAGATATAGACCTTTAAACTCATGGAGATGGTTAGATAGTAGAATGTTAAAGTCAGGTACCAAATACATATGGACTGGTCATTGGGAATGTACGTTAAGCCATATAACCCTCATAACTGTGGCCTAATTACCTCTGTTGTACTGTATTGTATTTGTTATTATAAGAGAAAGAGCCATTTGTTGGACTGAAAGGGGAAACTGTAGGGGGAAATAAAATATACCTTAAACTTAAAAGAAAAAAAAAAGGGAAGAGGATGGGGGGTTGAGGGTGGGAGGGTGGGACTGGAGGGGGATTAGGGAGGGGACTGCGATTGAGATGTAACTTGAAGAAATAAAAAATAAAGGAAAAAAAAAAGAAAAAAAAAGTATGTTGAGCATTTCTTCAAGTGTCTCTCAGCCATTAGGGATTCCTCCTTTGTGAATTCTCTATTTAGCTCTGTTCTCCATTTTTTGATCGGATTATTTGGTTTCTTGGCATTTACTTTCTTGAGTTCTTTGTAAGTTTTAGCTATTAGCCCTTTGTCAGATGTGGGGTTGGTGAAGATTTTTTTCCCAATCTGTAGGCTGCCATTTTGTCCAAATGACAGTGTCTTTTGCCTTACGGAATCTTTTCAGTTTCGTGAGGTCCCATTTATTGATTGTTGATCTTAGATTCTGAGCTATTTGTGTTTTGTTCAGGAAGTTGTCACCTGTGCCAATGAGTTTGAGGGTTTTCCCCACTTTCTCTTCTAGTAGATTTAGTGCATCCAGCCTTATGCTAAGGTCAAAAAACCCAGCATAGCTAAATCAAGCCTGTACATTAAAAAAAAAAAAATCTGGAGGTATCACCATCCTATATTTCAACCTCTACTACAGAGCAATAGTAATAAAAACAGCATGGTACTAGTATAAAAACAGACCAGTGGATCAATGGATTCGAATTGAAGACTCAGAAACGAACCCACACACCTATGGTCACTTAATTTTGACAAAGAAGCCAAAACCGCACAATGGAAAAAGGACAGCATCTTCAACAAATGGTGCTGGTCCAACTGGATGTCCACTTGTAAAAGAATGAAATTAGACACATACTTATCACCTTGTACAAAACTTAAGTCCAAGTGGATCAAAGACCTTAACATAAGGCCGGACACACTAAATCTGCTAGATGATACTTTGATGTGTTCTTGGATTTGGTTTGCAAGTATTTTATTGGGTATTTTTGCATTGATCTTCATAAGGGAAATTGGTTGAATATTCTCTTTCTTTGTTGGGTGTTTGTGTGGTTTAGGTATCAGAGTGACTGTATCCTCATAGAATGAGTTTGGCAGTGTTCCTTCTGTTTTTATTTTGTGGGAGAGCTTGTGGAGTATTGGTGTTAGCTCTTCTTTGAAGGTCTGGTTGAATTCTGTGCTGAAACTATCTGGCCACATGCTTTTTCTAGTTGGGGACTTTTATTTTTATTTAGGTATTCTATCATTACAATGACATATTTTTAAATAGTTCCTATTTATAGAGATTAAAAAATGATATGTAAGGCAACACAATGATTCATAATATTTGTTATTGAGTTGTACTTTAAAATAATGTTTGTAATATATAATGGATATCAATGTAAAATGATAACCACAAGTTTATAAGTTTTAAATTTTGGAAATGAGTACATAATATTTTGTCTGCCTTAGTATATTCAAAATTATAAATAAAAAGTTTAAAAATTAAAGAACATTACTCTTCATAAGTTATATATACTGTTGAGAAAGAGAAAGTCAAAGAAAGAGAAACAGCATTGTAGGCATATGCCATTGAGTGAAGGTCTATGTCCTTCGTGTACTGAAAACCTAAACCCAAAAGTGGTAGGATGTAGAGATGGAGTCTGGATTATGATTAGGTCCTGAAATGAGTGTGGATAACTTAGTCCACTTATAATAAGAGATATAATAATTTACTCTCTCCTGTTAGCCTCCATGTGAAGACATAATGAAAAGCTGAAAATAAGGACAGAGTACTTTCACAGACACTGGATTGACTGGCAACTTGACTTTTCACATAGATAACGTAAGTGATGTATAAAAAGGATAGGGTATTGAAGTGTTCAGTGGGAACATTAGTAAGACATGAAATTGATCTATGAGAATATACAGTCATAGACTATCTCATAGATACACTTTCATAATATATTACCTATGACTCATAGAGATAATTTGTGTGAAGTTATTTTAATATTTTTATACACACTGATAATTTTATAGAATTTGCTATAGATTTATTAGACTGAATTGCTCTTTGAATCCTTTAAAATCAAAGGAAAGTACATAGCCTATGTCCACTTCATAGCTCATTGTTGATCAGTGCTATACAGAATCAAATTTAGCACATGAGATATATATATAATATATTTATGTAATTATAGAAACATAAATATTTATATATATGTTTGAATACATTTAGCAAACAAATAAGTTTTATTTCTTATTGGAGTTTGTCCAGTGCTACTTGGTACATACTCAATAGCAATAATGTCTACTAAGCTTACCTAATTATAAAAAGAAAATGATTATGGTTTTACAATAAAAACATATTAAGAAATATAATTTTTATTGTAATAAGATTAGATACCTTTAATAATCAGCAATTATCTGACAAAGGATTTTTTAAAAATCATGTTCCATTACTTCATGGAATTGCTTTTGGTCTATTGCCTTGTTACTGCAATTGGAACCTGCATTTTCCATGACAAGCCTTATTAATTTGGAATTTTATTCATTTGGATAACATCTGCTCTAAATGCATTTCAATAGAAGGGCCAAAGTGTTGGAAGAAACTATGGAAGGGGATAGTTTAATGTACTTAAAAAGACAAAGTGATGCTGCAGAACCAGAGGAAATTCCGTGAATTTGAATAATAGATGGCGAGAATTCTGGAGTTCTTTAGAAAACTACTATCTCCTTAATAGGACTTGGCACCGGGAAGGGACCCTCACAGATATCTGACATTACTTTACCTTCAACAGAACTTCAACTGAAGCACTTTAGACAGAAGAAGAAATGCATTAAAATCTCTCAGCAAAAAGACGTTTATTAAACTCTCCCAATGGGCCACTTATCCTTGGGAAAATTTTATTCAGTTAAGTTTCTGATAATGTAGAAATGGTGTGATCTTCCTGGAATTTGGCTGATGAATGCCTGGCAGTTTCATTGGGTAGATGTGTGTGTGTGTGTGTGTGTGTGTGTGTGTGTGTGTGTGTATGTATGTGTAGTGATACCCTAGTATTTCCCCCTGCATTCTCATGCCTGTGTCTCTCTGTAAATGTGTAAGAGCAATTCTAGTAAAGAATGTATCTTTTTCTGTCTCTCATTAGATGCTTATCCTCACTGATCTGTATTAACCAGAATAACTGGTTCACAAACTCTGGTGATTTTCTTGTCTTGACCCCACTTTTACCTACTAAGCCATCTCTCCAGCTCTATCATGCATGCTTTAAAAGAAAATGAATTTAGGAAGGCACTCACAAGATGTGTCTCTACAGACCATTTTACTATAGCAGAGTGAAAGATCAGAGAGAAAAGTGATATCTGTGGACTAACCAGCATTCTATCCCAGCTTAGTTTCTGATTTAAGAGGTTAAATCTATGGAAGATAGTATGTAATACAAGTATTTAGTTAATGCATGGCAATGTCAGTTTCCTTACATGGAAAATGGTAATACTACCCTACTTAGAAGGTTATTTTAGTAGCTAAATAAAGTTTTTGTACTATGTCAGGAACATAACAGAAAGGCTCATCAAATACTGGGTTTTCCCTTTATTTTTATCCTTGGTACTCTTCCTCACCTATAGCAGTGGCTGATAGGGCTTTCTTCATATTCTCTATGCCTTTGTATATGACTAGATCAATTATTGACCACCGAAACAGTCTGAGATAATCTGTGTCTCAAATATCTGCATGGATTAAAAAATGGCTCGAGAAAGTTAATGTGCCCACAAGACTGAGTACTGGGAACTAGCAGCCCACACCTAAAATGGCAACAAAATCAGTCAGATGGGTGGGTACAGTGCAAGTGCCCTAATGGATTGGCCATAGTAACAGGTGTTGGCCAGTCTCCCTGAAAAGAATCTGTTCCTCAAATTAGCTGAAGAGAAAAGTCAGATTCTGAAAAGACACATGGTGTGGCTCCCAGACTCCAGCTTGGCAAAGGCTTGTCCATTATTAGAGTTACAAGGACACAACTTGCTTCATGGAAAAAGTTGTTGTTTATCACACTTATTTTGACGTCACGATACTTTTGTTTTAATTGACACATACTATTTTAATATATTTGTGAAATATGCAGTATAATGGTTTGATAGACGCCTATGATGTTCTCTGTGTGAATATGTATGATGTGTGCGTGTGTGTGTGTGTGTAAATGTGGGCACATGTATGCATATGTCACATGAGTGGAGATCACAACACAACCTCTGCCATCAGTCTTCACTATGTTTGAGTCACGGCATCTCTTTTTTTTTTTTTTTTTGCTAATTCCCAGTGTACACTAGGTCCATAGCTGGTCCATAAGCGTCTAGTGGAATACAGAGATTACAGATGCACACCACCACATATAGCTTTATGTAGGATTTGAACCTGAGACCTCATGCTTGCACAGCAAATGCTTTACCTATAAAACCATCACTCCAGCCCTGCCTAAAGCATCCTATATGCTTAATACATCTTCCAATTGTGAAGACAGGTTGAGGTAGACTTTTCATGTGCTACATTTATGCTATTTATTTTGTAAAGATCTGAGTCAGCTCACAATGCTTCAAAGAGCACAGGTACTTTTTCTCCGACAGTTTTGGGGGGCAAGGATACTGAGATCAGGGAACTGGGTGTTTGATTTTTAGGGGGACTGCTTGTCCTTCTTAGATTATAGATATTCACCATCTTTCTATTTCCTCATAAAGTGGGAAAGAAAGGGAAAGGATGTTTTATGGCATTTCTTCTTATATGAACACCAGTGCTACTAGATAAGGCCCCTACCTCATGACCTAATTATTTTCTCAAGAACTACCTCCTAATGTGGGAGAACAGGCATATGGAGAAAGAGAGACACAAACATTAACTGAACACAATGTCTCTAAGTAATAAGATAAAACAAAATGTTTCATAGGCAATGCCACAAATTATTTGAAACATTGCAATATAAATCTATTCCTTTAACTCTGGTTTGCATTGTGATTCATAACTCTTTAATTTAATTTATCAATAATGTTCAATGTATGATATTGGCTTGGGTAAAGAGTTGAATTTGCACTCAGGAAAAATTACTTTGGACTCCCTTTTTTCAATCATTTCCATCATAAAATTTAATATATAATATTTGATCTTCCATTGTCTTTGTTTTAAGTTAATTTGAATGATTTTCATCTGTAATGATAAACAGAATAGGACTTCAGACCCTATGTCATTACTGTAGATGTCTCCTAGCAGTTTCACTGTATTTTTATATATTTGTGTTGAACATGGCAGCAGTGGCCTTGCAGTGGTTTCTCTGTCTCCAGCCTGGTCCTTCATTGACATTGTCAACACAGTCTTCCTTTTCTTCCCTTTTTTGCTATTTTCCCTCTTTTAATATTAAAACATATGAAGAAAAATTACTCCCCCCTCTTAGAATTTTATTGTCAAGATTGAGAAAAGCACTAATATTAGGATCTAAAGACAAATATTTAGAAGGGAATTTGGCTAATTGTCTACTATTATAATACCAGCTTCCTGTTGGAGCTCATGACTTCTCTAGCCATAGGCTTTTAACGGGCTTACAGTATATATAATATATAATACTAGTATAGTATATTACTATATTGAGTAGCAGTGATTCATAGCTTGCCAGCATGATGAGAAGGAGTGAGTGACTCTTGAGTGCTCACTCCTAAGGTATCTGTATCCCCTCACCTAAGGCCCAGGGGGAACATTGTGGAGGAATGTGGATGAGTGTAAGAGAGATTGCAGAAGGTAGATGTGAGGTGCTTTGTGATGGATGTGGCATGGTTATAACTATTACAATCCCACTGCAGCTGTGGCTGGCTGTCTGCACAGATGTGCACACAAAAATGACATGAGAAGGAGGGGAACTGGCTAGGAAGATCAGGAGCAGAAACAGAGTAAGGGAGGTGTGCTGTGAGCTTGGTCACAATACGTTGTATAGATGTATAAAATTATAAAGAAGTAAATAGTAAGTGTGAAAATGTTGCAAGCATTTAATTTTATTATTGATCCTGATTATTTGCCTTCCTGCCTTTGAAAATAGACAACACACTTAGACCCAGTGACTTTTTTATGCTAATGAAACTTGCTTTGGCCAAGAAAATGAAAGAAAAATTAATGCACACATTACAAAGGAAGCTTTGTAGTTTTCCAGGGGCATATTTATTATTCACTTATTTAGTTTATTTCTTTCTTCTGGAAGAAGACAGAACTTTCTATGCTGGGATATCTGTAGTGTCTGTGGCAGAAAGACACAGCCTGTTTTAACAGGCTGCTGGTCAGTGGTGGATCACTTGCCCTAGCATTTAAGAGGCCCTGCCTTTGATCTCCAGCACCACAAAAAAGAAATATTTTAAGGCACTGATAGTTTGATGGCACCCTGAGAAATATGATTAATTCATACCTAAGAAATTAAAAAGAAAATGCACATATGCTCGCTCTCACATTAAAACCATAGAATTAAATAAACTAAATATTAGTTTTTTACCCAAATGGGCTTTATTTAATTTTTAACAATATTTTAAATTTAATATTAGAGAATTTAATACATTAAAACACCATATCTTGAAAATAGACATGCCCCATTTCTCCCCTTCAACTTCCTTCAGACTCCACTGAAGTGTGTTCCTCCTCCTGATGTCATATCCGGTTCATGAGTTCAACACCTATGTTGTGTTCAAAGGATAGCATATCATATCACTCCTCTAACTTCCATCTCTCGAATTCTTTCTGCCCCTCCTCTACAGTGTTTGTGATCCAAATGGATAGGGGTAATATAAATATTCTATTTAAGCTGGGCACTCACATGTACTTTATTTTTATGTATGAGCTTCAAAAAGATTTCATTTTACTATATGTTTTACTATATGCAAATTACTCTAGAGAAAATAGACATGGACACTTCAGGTTAGATCATCATGCACCATCATATATACACAGGGATAGAAAGAAGAATTAAAGTATATAAAATAGTTGTGTGTATACAAAGGAGTCTGAATGTGAGGTTCACACAAAGATCCTCCATGTTTTATCTTCCCTGTATTACTTGTCTTTTATACACTTAAATGTATAAATTACTTATTATATATCAGGCAAATTTTCTTATGATACTGTTGAGGTATGAAGAACCACAACAAGTCTATATAATAACAGAGTAATAGCAATATCTCAGCCAACAGCACATCCTTATAGCAAAGAAAACATGAGTTTGCTGTGCAGTATAAGGTTAATGTCTCCTATAAGATAAAGATTAATTAGGTGGAATGTGTGCAGCCTCCTTTATCTGTAGAAGCTGGGGGTTTCTAAGCTGAGTGCTTCTCAACTGTAAGATAAGCTGACTGCATGTGTAGCAGTCATCTAGATATTAGCCCCAGAGACTTGGGGGATTATGACACTATACGAAAGTGATAGTCCTAGCATTTTTAGCATCATTAATAATACATATCTGTATCTCAAATATAGAAGTCTGAGGCCTTCTGCCATCATTAAGAAAGCCTGCAAGAGAGTTAAAATTTCATAATTTTCTTTAATATATCTGTATCTGTTATTATGTCATATATGAAAATATCATCTTTCTAATAATGTATCAATTTTCACCTGTGTTTAATCTGTGTATCATCTACTTATCCATGTTCAGAAGTTCATCTAGAAACTTTCTTTGTCAGTGGGAATGGTCTATCTAAGTAAAATACAAACTTCATGCAATGATGTGCATTCATCCCTGTGCAGGATCAAGAACACAGCATTCTCTTATGTCCATGTTTATTATATGTGTACATCTGTGTAAGTCTTTAATCCTTCAGACTTCTTCTCATCCTTCATGGTGAGGTTTATCAGTGCTGTATAATGGAGGTGAGCTTGTTACTTCCCCACTGATCATTCTGTTTTTATAGTTGGTCTATTCTGTCACTGATGCCTGTATTCATCTCAGCTGCTGCTGATAAACAAGGCCAACCACGTTTCATAATCTTTCCAGTGAATGATGGAGGGAGATTGCATAGCACTAACACTTTGGACCTGTAGTTAGACCTCCATGACACTTCCTCTCTGGATACTTTGTCTCTCTTAAAGAACGAGGAGGCATCACTCCAAGGCTTCAAAACTTGGATCATACTTTAATATTTGGCCAACTATTCATAGATCTTGCTCCTTGGGGTTTAGAAAGGAAACATTATTAATTTTTGCTCTATTCACCAGAGAGGAGGGCTTTTTTAGTTTACAAAGAACCAAGGCCAAAATTTGTTAAAATAAAAAAAAAAAAAGGAACATGTAACTTTCTTTTTATTAAGCTGGCTAATAAACATATTTCCCACTGTCAGAAAGTGGATGTCATCACTATTGAAAATTAAAAATCTGCTCTTGTATGAGCTACCTAAGCCATGTGTGGATTGTGAGAGAATCCATGCATAGTAGGAGCAAATGACTCTTTCTTTGTTTGTTGACGAATGGTGGTGTCAGATCTGATCAGGGCCTTTCATTGTTATGTAAAGAGACATTTCATTTCCTCCTCTTACACTTACATTTAATCAAGTTTACAATTTGTCCTTTGCCTATTGTGTTAATCTAATTCTTTGCCCTTTTCACACATGGACTCTCAGTTGGAGTAGAGCTGATTCTAATTTCTTATAGTGTCCTATTATAGCTTCTTGTCCTTTTTGATTTTCATAAAATCTCATTAAAATAAAATCTTAGGGGAAGCTCAAATTAGAGATAAAATTTAAGATAAAAATTGAGTGGCTAAACAAACCTTTAGTGTATATATTTTGAGATCTCAAAGGACAATTTGTTTGAATTGCAGCCTGCCTTTTGTAAGTAGCTTTTAAACTTAAATCTTTCCAAATCCTATGTGCCTGTCTCTGCATTCTAAATTTTGGGATCAAAGACATGTGGTTTCCAACTGATGGGATTAAAGATGTGCTCCTCCACTCCTGGATCAAAGTTTTTCTCTGTTTAGAGCTTGTTTTGTATCAGGTGGCCTTGAGCTCTGAGATCTGCCTGTTTCTGTCTCTTGTGTGTTGGGATTAAGGGTGTATTCTTCCCCAATGATGTGACTAAGGGTGTGCGCCATCACCACCCTGTTTCTTGTAACTCTAGAATTTATAAGACAACTAACTCTATAGTGATCCTCCTGTCTCTGCTGGAGGTAAAGGCATGGGCTAACACCATGCATTATTTTACCTTAGCTCTAAGTTTTTTCAACTCTTGGAGGTTTGTAAAACCAGGTTGAACAGCTGTCACCTTTAATTTATTTACAGTGTTTTAAACCTGTTACCTGCTTTTTAATGCCAAACCATGGAAACAGCCTATACCTCTACAAAAAAAAAAAAAGAAAAAACAAAAAAAACAAACTTTTAAGCTGCTATCAAGTTTGTGTAATCTCTGTAGCCACCTGCACTCTAACATTCTAATCTGAAATTAAGGCCATTTTCTTTTCATGCCAGTAAGGTAAATTATAGTTTGAAACTTTTATATTGTATTTTTATTATATTTTTAAGCTTATTAACTCTTTTCTTTAAAAAGTATTATTTATTTCTAGAACATAGTTTCCTCCCTCCTCCCCTCTTGGCTCCTCCCTTCCTCTCTCCTTCCCTCCCTCTCTCCTTCCCTCCCTCCCTCCCTCCCTCCCTCCCTTTCTCCCTCCCTCCCTCCTTGTTCCTCTACTTGGTACTCTCCTTCTCCTCAGATGAGGTGGGTCCTCACATATCATACTCCCTCAGATCTTGCGTCATGTGAGGCCCAAGAGCTTACACTAGTACTAGAGCTTGATAAGGCACACCATCTAGGGTGTGGGGTTCCACTAACCTGCAGCAGATTCCATGACTCACTGGTAGGTAGAATTTTTCCTAGGATAGATATGCTAGGTTCCTGTCTATTTGGGTGTGTGGGTTGTAGGATAGTTATCCTCTGATGTATGGTTATTATCCATTTGTAAGGGAATGCATACCATGTTTATCTTTCTGGGACTGCGTCAGCTCACTTAGGATGAGCTTTTCTAGTTCCATTCATTTGGTTTCGAATTGCATGATTTCCTCATTTCTGATAGCTGTGTAGTATTCCATTGTGTATATGTACCACAGTTTTTTTATCCATTCTTCAGTTGATGGACATCTGGGCTGTTTCCAGTTTCTGGCTATTACAAATAAAGCTGCTATGAACATTGTTGAGGCAATGTCCTTTTGGTTTCGTTTCAGATCTTTTGGATATATGCCCACGAGGGGTATGGCTGGGTCTTGAGGTAGATTTATTCCCAATTTTCTACTATATCTCCAGATTGATTTCCAAAGTGGTTGCACAAGTTTGCAGTCCCACCAGCAATGGGGGAGTGTTCCCCTTTCTCCACATCCTCGCCAGCATGTGCTATCATTTGAGTTTTTGATCTTAGCCATTCTGACAGGTGTGAGATGGAATCTCAGAGTTGTTTTAAGTTGCATTTCCCTGATAACCAAAGATGTTGAACATTTCCTCAAATGCATCTCAGCCTTTAGAGATTCCTCTTCTGTGAATTCTCGGTTTAGCTCTGTACCCCATTTATTGATGGGGTTATTTGATTTTTTGGTGTTTAATTTCTTCAGTTCTTTATATATTTTGGATATTAGCCCTCTGTCAGATGTTGGGTTGGTGAAGATCCTTTCCCAGTCTGTAGGCTGCTGTTTTGTTCTGAGGACAGTGTCCTTTGCCTTACAGAAGCTTTTCAATTTTATAAGGTCCCATTTATTGATTGTTTTAGTGCCTGTGCTATTGGTGTTCTATTCAGGAAGTTGCTACCAGTGCCAATGATTTCAAGGCTTTTTCCCACTTTCTCTTCTATTAATGTTAGTGTGTCTGGATTTATGTTGAGGTCCTTGATCCACTTAGACTTAAGTTTTGTACAGGGTGATAAGTATGGATCTATTTGCATTCTTCTACATGTTGACATCCAGTTAGACCAGCACCATTTATTGAAGATGCTTTCCTTTTTCCATTGTATGTTTTTGGTTTCTTTATCAAAAATTAAGTGACCATAGATGTGTGGGTTTATTTCTGGGTCTTCAATTTGATTCCATTGGTCAACTGGTCTGTTTCTATACCAGTACCATGCTGTTTTTATTACTATTGCCCTGTAGTACAGCTTGAAATCCGGGATGGTGATACCTCCAGATGTTCTGTTATTGTACATGATTGATTTAGCTATTCTGGGTCTTTTGATATTCCATATGAAGTTGACAATTGTTTTTTCAAGATCTGTAAAAAATTGAGTTGGTATTTGGATAGGAATTGCATTGAATCTGTATATTGCTTTTGGTAAGATTGCCATTTTTATTATGTTGATCCTACCTATCCATGAACAAGGGAAATCTTTCATCTCCTGATATCTTCTTCAATTTCTTTCTTCAGGGTCTTGAAGTTCTTATCATACAGGTCTTTCACTTGCTTGGTTAGAGTTACCCCCAGGTATTTTATATTATTTGTGGCTATTGTGAAGGGTGTTGATTCCCTTATTTCTTTCTCAGCCCATTTATCTTTTGTGTAAAGAAGGGCTACCGATTTTTTTGAATTGATTTTGTATCTGGCCACTTTGCTGAAGGAGTTTATCAGCTGTAGAAGTTCTCTGGTGGAATTTTTGAGGTCACTGATGTATACTATCATATCATCTGCAAATAGGGATACTTTGACTTCTTCCTTTCCAATTGTATCCCCTTGATCTCTTTTAGTTGTCTTATTGCTCTAGCTAAAACTTCAAGTACTATGTTGAAGAGATATGGAGAGAGTGGGCAGCCTTGCCTTGTCCCTGATTTTAGATGGAATGCTTTAAGTTTCTCTCTATTTAGTTTGATGATGGCTATTGGCTTGCTGTAAATTGCTTTTATTGTTTTTAAGTATGGTCCTTGTATGCATGATCTCTCTAAGACTTTTATCATGAAAGGGTGCTGTATTTTGTCAAAAGCTTTTTCAGCATCCAATGAGATGATCATGTGGTTCTTTTCTTTCAGCTTGTTTATGTGGTGGATTACATTGATGGATTTTCTAGTGTTGAACCACCCCTGCATCCCTGGGATGAAGCCTACTTGATCATGGTGTATGATACTTTTGATGTGATCTTGGATCCGGTTTGCAAGTATTTTATTAAGTATCTTTGCATCCATGTTCATAAGGGAAATTGGTCTGAAATTTTCTTTCTCCGTTGGGTCTTTGTGAGGTTTAGGTATCAGGGTAACTGTGGCCTCATAGAATGTGTTTGGCAGTATTCTTTCTGTTTCTATGTTGTGGAAGAGTTTGAAGAATATTGGTGTTAGCTCTTCTTTGAGTGTCTGGTAGAATTCTGTGCTGAAACCATCTGGGCCTGGGCTTTTTTTGGTTGGAAGACATCTAATGACTTCTTCTATTTCCTTAAGGGTTATAGGATGTTTAATTTGTTTACCTGTTCTTGATTTAACCTTGGTAGGTGGAATCTATCAAGAAAATTGTCCATTTCATTTAGATTTTCCAATTTTGTGGAGTACAAGTTTTTGAAGTAGGACCTAACGGTTCTTTGGATTTCCTCAATGTCTGTTGTTATTTCCCCCTTTTCATTTCTGATTTTGTTGATTTGGGTAGTTTCCCTCTGCCTTTTAGTTAGTTTAGCTAAGGGCTTGTCTATTTTGTTGATTTTCTCAAAGAACCAGCTCTTGGTTTTGTCGATTCTTTGTATTGTTCTTTTTGTTTCTAAGTTGTTGATTTCAGCCCTGAGTTTGATAATTTCCTCTGGTCTGCTCCTCTTGGGAGTGTTTGCTTCTTTTTGTTCTAGCTCTTTCAGGTGTTCTTTTAGGTGGCTAGTATAGGAATTCTCCAGTTTCTTTTTGAAGGCACTTAGAGTTATAAACTTTCCTCTTAGCACTGCTTTCAATGTGTCCCATAAGTTTGGGTATGTTGTGCCTTCATTTTCATTGAGTTCTAAGAAGACTTTAATTTCTTTTTTTATTTCTTCCCTGACCCAGAGGTCATTGAGGAGAGAGTTGTTCAGTTTCCATGTTTTTGCAAGTACTCTGTTGTTTTTGTTACTGTTGAAGCCTAGCTTTATTCCATGATGGTCTGATAAGTTACAAGGAGTGATTTCAATTTTCCTGTATCTGTTAAGGCTTGCTTTGTGACCGACTATATGGTCGATTTTGGAGAAGGTTCCGTGAGGTGCCGAGAAGAAAGTGTATTCTTTTGTTTTGGGGTGAAATGTTCTGTAGATATCAATTAGGTCCATTTGATTCATGACATCTGTGAGGTTCATTATTTCTCTGTTTGGTTTCTGCATTGTTGATCTGTCCAGTGGTGAGAGTGGTGTGTTGAAGTCTCCCACTATTAATGTGTGAGGTTCAATGTGGGATTTGAGCTTCAGTAGTGTTTCTTTAATGAATGTGGGTGGTCTTACATTTGGGGCATAGATGTTTAGTATTGAAATTTCATCTTGGTGGATTTTTTCCTTTGATGAGTATATAGTGTCCTTCCCCATCTCTTTTGATTAATGTTGGTTGAAAATCCAATTTGTTGCATACTAGAATTGCTACTCCAGCTTTTTTCTTGGGTCCATTTGCTTGGTATATCTTTTCCCAGCCCTTTACTTGGAGATAATGTCTATCTTTTTTGCTGAGGTGCGTTTCTTGTAAGCAGCAGAATGCGGGATTCTGTTTTCGCATCCATTCTGCTAGCCTGTGCCTTTTTATTGGGGAATTGAGTCCATTGATGTTGAGAGATATTAATGACCAGTGATTGTTACTTCCTGCCATCTTGATGTTGGTAGAAATAGTGTGTGAGTGAGCTTCTTTCCTTTTGTTTTTGCTGCAGGCATGCTATTTGCTTCCTGTGCTTTCTTGTGTGTAGTTAACCTCTTTGGGTTGAAGTTTTCCTTCTAACATCTTCTGTAGAGCTGGATTTGTGTATAGATATTGTTTGAATTTAGCTTTGTCATGGAATATCTTGTTTTCTCCATCTATGTTGATTGACAATTTTGCAGGGAATAGTAGTCTGGCCTGGCATTTGTGGTTTTTTAGGGTCTGCAAGACGTCTGTCCAGGCCCTTCTGGCTTTTAGAGTCTCTGAAGAAAAGTCAGGTGTGATTCTGATAGGTTTGCCATTATATGTTACTTGACCCTTTTCCCTAGCAGCTTTTAAAATTCTTTCTTTGTTCTGTACATTTAGTGTTTTGATTATTATGTGGCAGGATGATTTTCTTTTCTGGTCTAATCTATTTGGGGTTCTGTAAGCTTCTTGTACAGTTATAGGCATCTCTTTTTTTAGATTTGGGAAATTCTCTTCAATGATTTTGTTGAAGATATTTTCTGGTCCATGGAGGTGGGACTCTTCTCTTTCTTCTATTCCTATTATTCTGAGATTCCGTCTTTTCATTGTGTCCTTGATTTCCTGAAGGTTTTGTGTCAGGACTTTTTTAGATTTGACATTTTCTTTGACAGATGTATCCATTTCTTCAATTTTATCCTCTGAGCCTGAAATTCTTTCTTCCATCTCTTGTGTTCTGTTGGTGATGCTAGTGTCTGTAGTTCCGATTCTTTTCTTAAGGTTTTCCAGTTCTATGGATGTCTCAGATTGGATTTTCTTCATTGCTTCAACTTCCCTTTTCAGGTCTTCCATTCCTTTAAGTGCTTTATTCATTTCTATCACCTCCTTTGCAGTACTTTGTTGTTGCTCTCTGAGGTATTTGATTTCTTCCCTTAGGCCTTCTATTATTAATATAAGCGTAGGATTAAGGTCATTTTCCTTTGCTTCAATTGGGTTCAGCTGTCCAGAGTTGTCTGTAGCATTATTGCTAGGATCTGGAGACATCCTATTGTTTTGGGTTTTTTTTTTACCATGTTCTTG
>CAJQZJ010032173.1:8968964-8990889 GCA_907164525.1 Lophiomys imhausi | reverse complement strand
TTCAATAATCTGCCCCTTCTTCTTGGACCTTCCTGTGCTATGTCTATGTCTCATTTTTCTTTTATTCTCAGTCTTTCTCTTATAAGAGACACTGAACTAAATCTGCAAATCTAAAGGTCTCATTAATAACCTTACACAAAACCTTCTTCTACGTTTGAAATGCTGTCTTTGGATATCACTAACATAAATGAAAGCCATTGTATCTACATGTGAGTGTATATGTATGCCTTTTTGTATACCTGCAGATGCTGGCCTTCCTGGAATAAATGGTTCCAACAGCAGTAGTCAGTTGTTTACTATCAAAATGACTTCTGGGTATGAGAATCTGAGTCTTATAGATATGTGTACAGCATACTGTGTATTTTTTATGATTATACATGGTCAATATTTTCAATGTGAATAAAACTTTAAAAAGAAAAATTTTAAATGTTCATTTATTACTTCAGGTTACATCTCCATCACTGTACCCTCTTTCCACCCCTCTCAGTGCTGCCCTCCAACCCTCTACCCCCTATCACTTCCATCCCTCTCCTCTGGAGTGGAGTGTCCCTACATATCAGTCCCTTACCCCAGTTCAGCAATCATATGAGGGCCAAGAGCCTCCTCATACACTGGAAGCCTACAAGGCAGCACCACTAAGGCAAAGTGTCTCATTGACAGGTAATTTTACAGTGGAAATCTGGTCACAAAATTATAAGAAAGAATACTTTTTTTTGAAATTTTTTATAGGTTTTGAGATATATTTCAGTATGCTGAATTTTCCCTTTCCTATAAAAAACTATTTTACTATATAAAGTTTACTAACTAAAACAAGTCTATTTTCCTACACACCTAACAATTTATATTTAGAGTTATATTTTAATACAATAGTCCAAGAATTATAGACTGTCTAATAAAAGAGATTTGTATTCTGCTTTATAGTGTAAAATTTCTCTTTATTCTATTTATCACATATTTTCATACATTTAAAATTTGATTACATTTAAGCAAAAATTGGGGAAATGTTTGACCCATCTTGAAATAGAACATGCAACCTGAAAGAGGTATAAACAAGCTTCCAATAATTATATAAGTAAGTTTATTATTTTTGTATCATTTACAAGATTTTTTGAAGCAAAATTGCATTACCTTAGTAGAACTACCTCCCTTCCATGTTATTTAGTTTAAATAACTATCAATTAAAATATGACACAGTTTTTCTGTTATCATATTTATAGTCATATTGATGGAGATTCATTTCATTTACAGAATTATATTGATCCTGTGAGTTCCTAAAAGGCACTTGGAAAGAACAGTAATGGAATGGGTGGGTGCCTCTCCTTACAGATCAATCAGTGAGAATTTCATGGATTGTAAAGTGAGGGCAAATTTACCGAGGTCAGCATTTTGTTCCTGCTGCTCTTTCTGGAATTGCAGCCCAGTGCTTATTAGGGCTGGCTACAGACTTTCTGGAACATTGTGAATATGGGCACAATGCAGAGGAGTTTCTTGGCAAGGAACAACTGCTTTAATTCCTCTGATTGCATTAGATGCAGTGCATCTCTGATGAAATACTCTCAGACAAGACCTGAGAATATATCAAGTAGGAGCTGATGGCTCATCGGTGAGCAGGGCATCCCACTGCAGAAGTGAGGATGGAAAAACTTAAGTGCAGTTGCAGTAGAAATGAGAACACTAACAAACAGTTTTGATAGTATTTTGTCTTTTCCTGAAAAGGTAGTTGGGTGAAAGATAATAATGATATAATATGGTTTATGTGTGTGTGTGTGTGTGTGTGTGTGTGTGTATGTGTGTAATATAAAAGTCTCTAACTATTGTGACTTATTGTATATATATATATATTCTCTGTTTACACCCCAAATAAACCTCATAGATAATCAAGTTCATATGTAATTATCCCTATACAAACTTAGTTGACTGTTATCCTTGAAAACATACACAGTGATTTTTCACACTCTGAAATTGCAAGTATATTAAGTGTTATTTGATTATGAGATGGCCAGTTTGGGAAGGATTAGGAGGTGTGGCCATGTTGGAGGAGGTGTGTCACTGGCGACCATCTTTGAAGTTTCAATTTGAGGTTGCCATTCCCAGTTAGCTCTCTATACCTCCTGTTTGTGGATCAAGATATAAGCTCTCAGTTCCTCTCCAAAGCCGTGTTTACCTGCATGCTGCCACACTCCCTGTCATGGTCGTCATTGACCCACCATCTGCCACTGTAGTCTCTAAATAAACTCTTCTGTAAGTTGATTTGGCCATGGTATCTTATCACAGCAATTAAAAAGTAAGACATTAGTGATGGACTCTACAAAAGTTCAATAACATAAGAATGAACAGGGAGAAATGACACTCACTGCACAGCCTGTTGAAGACAGAATTGATGCTATAGACTCATACAATCAATATAAGTGTGAAAACAAATGCCATTCACCAATGGAAATAGTGTAATTACTCCACTGGAGTTATGAAGTTCTATGACATAACATTTGTTATCCATACTCGAGGTGTTATTGTAACAATTTAGGGAGCTGGAAGCAGAAATGTGTACTAAAGGAAAGTCAGTGTGGCAGAAATTGCTTCACCCTGATATAGCTGATACTGGTGCCATGGCGGCATGCAATCTTCTTCGTGTTCTTCAGGCTCCTGTGGAATTTAGGTACCTAAGTCGTCCTATTAAGTAAACTCAATAAAACTCCAATTGCTGTAGATTATTGTGTTGAGTTTTGCAGCTAAAAATTACACAAGGAATTCTAATGCTTATTCTAGGTGATAAAATTTTTTTTGTATATATTGTGTAGTTTTTTCTCTTAATCTTATTTCTTGGTTAATAAAAAAGAGGTACTATACTTAAGTGCCCAGAATTGATGGGAGCAAAGATGAGAATGGGTCTGGAAAACTCTTCCAGTATGTTATGAGCACATACCTAATAGTTAGAATGACTGGGAAATATCACATGGACTATGGTGCTAAAAGGGTTCTTCTCTAATTACATTAATTATAGTAAATTATTTCTTGATCTTTACTTCATTGTTCTGTTCCATCTTCTGTTACTTAAATCCACAGAAACTAAAAGCTGTGTCTCTACTTTTCTTGCCTTAGCAGACTAATTTAATGAAAATATCTCATTTCTGGGAAGAGAGCATCTTCCTGTAGTCTGCTCTTCAGGCACAGTCCTAAGGTCTGAAGGTAAATGGAGAGATGAAAAAGAAATGGAAGGGAATGAAGACAGACCATTCACTGTCCAGCATTTGTGTACTCTAGTCAACCTCATTAGACCTCAAACTGTCTTATAAAATGAAAAGGTAAACTTGCTGAACTTTGAAAGACCCATAATATCGTGAAGCCAGGACAGTAGTGAACTCAGGCCATTTTTACTTTTTAAATCCTAATAGCTTTATGAAGAGCATAAGCCTTCTACTGAGCCAATGTTTGATTCATAAATGGCTTTTCACTGTTTCTGTCCTTACACATATAGGCTAGTGCAAAGAGTCCATATATACTCTTTGTACCCCAAGGGAGGGCAGAGCTGTTCATCATGAAAGCTGGATATCAATTTGAATTTATTTACTCAGGGATTACTAGCATTCTGTTACTAAAAACTCCAGGTACAAGAAGAGCTGTAGAAATTGATCCAACAAATGAGACAAGGGATGCTATTTGAACAGTACAAATGATTCACGTTATTAGTGTCTTAAATAATGTAGAAAATTTTTAATGGTGGTGGTTTGTAGAGAAGGACTCTGGGCATTTTTGAGTACTTTAATGCGTGATATATCTAAATTTATGTTTCCAGCAGTTTGATAGTATTGCTGTGTGTGGCAGTTTCTTTCCTCTTAAAAATGTGAAGTTTGATTTAAAAAATGTATGGATTTGTTATTTATCTCACACTATTTTGGAATAGTTTTTGTATTCATTTTAGACATTTCTTTTCAGTATGAGAGTCCTTTTTAAAAAAAATGGGCTTATTGAGTGAGGCCAACCTGGGTTTGAGGAGACATTGGATTCTATCCATCAGGTAACTTGACTTACTAATGTTTTGTTACCATGCTGTACAAGCATACTTATACAATAATTTTATTCCTCACTTCTGGAACAGACCTCAATAAGCTACATGCCACACTAAGTGCTATATTATAAAATGTGCTTCTTAAGGGATGAAGATGGCTAAGGGCCTAAGAATGCTGGCCTTATTTCCAGAGGAACTGGGTTAGATTCCTAGCAGCCAAGTCAGGCAGTTTGCAGACATCTGTAGTTCTAGTCCTAGGAGATCTGATACCTTCTTCTGCCTTTCATAGGCACTGAACATACATGGTACACAGACAAACATACACTCTATAAACCCATACACATAAAATAAGAACAAATAGAAAAGTTTGACTCACATGGGCAATGGACTTACCAATTTACAATAGGCAAAGTGGTATTAGAGTCTTTGCTTCATGTTAGATGGATTTACCAAACTCTAATCTAATGTTAGTGTATTGAGCACATTTATAGCATTATATAGCTAGTTCCTTTAATTGAAATATTCCATTTGGTAGGATTTGAGAAACTAATAAGATTCAGAATACAAATAAAACAAAAAATGCTGAGGTGAGGGCTGAAAGGAAACTACAAGACTAAGGAAGCTGCTGAAAGTTACAAGGTTCATAAGACCCCATACTAAGGGCACAGGCAGTAGCAATTGCTTGGCCTGTCTTACAAGGTGAATTGCATGTAAATTGTCCAAAGAAATTCAGAGGTGCAGTTCTATGAGGAAATGAAGAAAGGATAGACACACAGACACATAGATACACAAACAGTGAATGTGAGATCAGGTGGAGTTCTCTAACTCCCTGAGTACCACCACAGTACCACTGCAGCCCAGAACCCTTTATTATGTACACAGGACATGGGTTCCCTTAGACTGCCCACCTACAGAGGGCAGCTGTTTCATGGGAGACTACTGCCCTCTGTAGGTGCACCGTCTAAGGTTGTAAACCTCCATGAAGAGGGCACTGCAGCTGCTAGTCTTCACATACATGAATCAATCCTATTTAAACACTAGCACTGGACTCCCTAGAAAGGCTTTACCATTCTTCTTGAATCTGGCTAATATGGGTAATGGATTTACCAACTTACAATAGGCCAAGTGGTATTAGAGTCTTTGACAGGCTGGGTCCAAATCAAAATACGCATCTACTAAGAACCTCACCCACTCCTGAGTTTTTACACTTACTAAAAATAGAAATCATATATCTACACAACTAAACATAGACACAAGAGAATAAACTGATTAGCTTGTCTACAGAAGCTCTTGTAAGAGAAAAGTAATGGAATTTAATTTCCACTGTTGTCTGAGGAAAAAGGCATGACATTTATGGGACTCAGTGCAGAAGGGTTTTTAGTTTTTGTTTGTTTGTTTGTTTGTTTTGAGACAAGGTCTCACTATGTAACTCTGATTGGTATGAAATTTGATATGTAGGCTAGGCTGGGGCAGGCTTGAAATGACTTCCTCAGCATACTGAGTTCTGGTATTAAAAGTGTGAGCCACCATACATGGCCTAAGAATAGAAGTAATTCTATAGATTTCATAGATTTGGTTAATACACATGTCAGTCCTTGAACTGTGCTTTAGTTCTGTGCCATTCATCAACCAACTGATCCAATTACTGAGTATAAATATTGGAGGTTATGTGATTATCTAAATGCTTTGTTACACTATGAATTAATTTTGAGCATTTAGTTGGCCCCTGTGTCCTTTATCTGAGGTCAGTGTTAAGTCCCAATTTCTGACTTTGCAAGACTGGGAGATCAGACTCCAAATCAAGGTCAGTATACCTGGAACCTGTCATTCTGAAAAGCTATTTAATTTGGAGGTTGTTTTTAATGTCCCCCTCCTCTTCATCCTTCCCTCCCTCCAGCTCTGTCCTCCCTCTCTCTTACCATTGCTCCCTGTCTCTCTCTTTTCCTCCCTTGTTTTCTTACATCTTTTTATCTGTAACACAATGGATCATATTTGTGCTAAGCAATTACTCTTTCACTAATCTATATCAAAAGCCAGACTTTTTTTCCTTCATAAATTTAAGCAATCAATTTTCTATTCCAAGAATTCTTTAATCTGGAGTTCTTCACTGTTCAAATGTTCTTTTCCTATTAAATGTGCGGTCAGATCTGCCAGGACAGTCATCAGCCCAACTGTAGCTGGCTCAATGCCTGGAGCAGTGCATGGTAAACTGTGCTGGCTGACTGGGGTCTATTTGCATTTGCTGGTTGCAGAATGCTTAAGAGCTTTGTGTGTTTCTGTGCTCTGGCTCTTCAGATATGGACAGTTCTAAGTGTTTAGATATCCAGTGTAAACGAATATCTGAAGGAAAGAAACAGTACTACTCGTTAGTTAAGGTTCAACTAAAACTGATGGAATCAGCACTTCTCAGAGCTCATTGAAATCACCCATCTACCCTTCTATGTTTTATTTACTTTCATTTGATAGAACTGATTGACTTATAGGAAGTCCCAGAGGAAAACACGTTACAAATGAACTGAATGAGTAGCATAAATATTCTATTTGTCAAGACACTAAGTGCTGGGAGTTCAACTTCCAGGTTAAGCACCCTGAATTATTATTCTCCACCTGTTAAGAAATCAAGGGCAGCACCATAGCTATGCATTTATTCCGCAAAAATGAGTGTGTCAATTGATATCTTACATTCAGCCGATATGAAACAGTTATTCAGTGTCTAACATATTCATCACTAGAAAAAGTTGAAAAGTCATGATTTTAACATTTGCATCATCATTTTTTTATAGAAATGAATTTGCTATTTCTCTCAAACTGTATTTCAAATAATTTTCAATGGTTATGATGTAAATGTATGAATCCTGGAATCCTGGAGCAAGATGGACTGCAATTTAATCTCAGTTTCAGAGCTGGTGAGAAGGCTCAGCTTGTAGAGTCACTTGCTGCCACGCTTGATGGACCATACCAGTCACATGGCAGGAGAAGAGAATGGCCAACTGCAGGCTGTACTCTGACCTCCCTCCAGACATGTGCACATGAGCACACACACACACACACACACACACACACACACACACACACACACACACTCTATGGAAAAAAATCTTAGTTTTCTTATAGATTATCCCTGTTACTTTGGAGCCAAAGTATAGATGAGAGTTTAATGGGCTGCAGCCCAATGGGAGAATGCTTATTTAGCTCATGTAAGGGCCTAGGTTTGATCCCCTGTACACAAGAAACGGAATAGTTCTTATTTTTCTAGCTTTTATTAGATAATAAAAATGGTTTGAAATATATGAACTATTTGATATTGTTTCTATAATTTGTTTAATGCTATATAACGATTTGTCATTATTATTTTTTCATTATTATTATTATTATTATGAAAAATGTCTTTATTTAGATATTCAGACAACTTACAAAGATTTTTTTCCAGAGTAATGACATCTTGGCTTATGAAAAATTACTTCCTGCAAGTGGTTAATAATTAGGGCATACTTTTAAAAAATTACATATCTGGCATTTATTCAATATAATTGAATATTTTTCCTCTTTTATTCTTGAGTCTTACATTTCCATTAACTTATCTAACACAACCCAGGTAAGTATACTGAGACAACACCATATCCTAGATTGAAAAATTGGTTTAGCTATCCATATTCATCTGAAATATTTTACATATGATTTGATAGGATGTTTGAGTTTGATTAATGATTTTATCTCTACTCCATAGTATCTGAGACTATCTATCCATCTATCTATAGTTTTAAATACATATTGTTACATTAAAAGTCCATTTATCTTTAAATTCCTAGTATCATTTATTGTAAAGAAAATAACATCAGCACTATTTGATATTTGAGAAAATATTTATTCATATATTACATTATTATATTGTACTATCCCATAGCATTTGTTAGTTAAAATATAGATTAAAGCATTTAAGTGTGAGTAATGCAAAATAATACAACAATTTCAATTTGCCGCTAGAAGAATTGGTGTAGATTGTTTCATTTATCATTCTTCATTTTATATGTACAACTTACCTTGAGGCCACATTTTACATGGAACTTAGTTTTCTCTCTCCAACCGGTATCGCTGTCACTTGCAATGACTTCTAGTTTATGTCCCACAAAGCAATTTCAGGTAGTGCTTAATTTAATATGATTTACACTCACACACAGGGCCTCTGTGATACCATTTACAGATGCCAGTACACAGAAAGCTCCCATAACTCTGTTTCACTAGAGAATTCATTTTAAATATTTACATTAAATTTTATTGTTTTAAATGTTGAATGTGACTTTGACATCTTCTTTCTGCTAAAATTAGTGAGAAAAAATGTAATTACCTCCACCCAAGAATGAATATGGTTATGTTTGATTTGAGATAGGAATAGGGCACACGTGTTTATAAAGTGGTAAGTTATTGAAGTAAAAAGATAAAATGTCCTAAATAAAGCATGCTATAGTCAGAATCACATTATCATAGTAAAGAATTGGAAAATTTTTGAAAATCACCACAATTTTGAAGATAAATTATACAAATTATAAGTTACACTGAATTACAGTCACCAGTGTTCAGTTTTACTTTGAAGGAACAAAAACATAGAAGAGTGATCTTTGTATTGTTGACAATTTAATTTTAAGAGATGGGGATATAGTTCAGTTATAGAGCACCTCACTAGCACAAACAAGACCATGAATTAAATTTAGCACTGTAAACAAAAACACTTTTATTTACTATGAATGCAATCGTCACAAGGGAGAACAATTGAGTTGCGGGGGTGAAGTAGGACATATCCATGCTTGTAACAACTGTAACTCACACTGTGACTTTTGTCCACTTGACTCTCACTCTCACTGTACACAGAGGAAAGATGCTGTGTGCATCAGAAGAGGGTTTGAACAAGGAAATAGTCATAACTATTTTGTTTGATAAGTTCTCACTACTTTATTTTAAAAGTTATTATTCTGAGCCTCTTTCTATCCTGTTGGATGCACGTTATAAAGGAAAATAAAGTTTGGAAAACCCACTTTTTCTAACTTCGTCTCCAGAAAAAACAATCCAGTTTGCTGGCATTGCAAAGGTTTCTAACCAATGTTATTTTGATCAAACCTGAAATGTGTACCTTCTCCCAAGCTAGTGTTTCAGGATCTTGGAAGAGAGTGAAAGTGACTCACCAGTTTTCCAGTCCTAGTAATGAGCTTTTTTTGGCCTCTTTGTTCTGCTTGGCAAAGGGAGAGTAGCTTCATGTTCTGACCACTGGAAGATAGCAGTAATATGTTTCAAATATGTTACAGTGCTCTAGGACCATCCTGCTTGGCAGACTTCATACTTCATATTTGTCTGAGCTCTTCCTCTTGTTCCTGTGTTTGAGCTTGTAAGTAATTTAAAAGAGCACCCTGGGTGAGCAATGTTTTAATTTCGCTGTGTACACACACAAGAATGGCCTGCTGCACCTCAGAAAGCTAGCCTTTAGGAAGCACTTGGCTATTCTGTAGCCAGTGCTTCACATCACTAAAATAGCACTTCTCCTCTCCAAACATCCATGGGCCTCAGACTGCTTCCGGGGCTCTAGTCCCTCTGTGCTCCAATTGCATTGCCAAGTCTTCCTTTGTCAGCTAGCTAGCAACCAGCTAAACATGATAGTAAAGCACAAGACTAAAACCTGTGAGTCCTCTGCATTAGGCTTCTAGCTATCATCTCCGTTTACATATTAACTATATCTTTAGGATCACTGAATGCTAATTTAGAGTTTTGTAGAACATTCTGATGTGCTTTTGAACAGTAATGTGACATAATTTTTTTCTTTTTTTATGTTTATTTATTACTTCAGTTTACATCTCCATCAGAGTACCCTCTTTCCACCCATCCCAGTCCCACCCTCCCACCCTCTACCCCCTATCCCTTCCATCCCACTCCTCTGGAGTAGGATGTCCCTACATAACAGTCCCCCTCAACAACCCCCCCAGTTCAGCAGTCATATGAGGGCCAAGAGCCTCCTCATACACTGGGGGCCTACAAGGCAGCTCCACTAGGGCAAAGTGTCTCATGAACAGGTAACAAAGTCTATGTTCCTGTTCCCGTTGGTGCATTGTCTGTAGTCTAGTTATCCTGTACTATATGGCTAAAATAGTGTGACATAATTTATTGCATATTTATCCTTTATTGTTTTTCCACATTCAGAACTTTGGCTGTTCTGAATAACAGGAAACAAACAAACAAATAAATAAATAAATAAATGGAGTCAAGAAGGTGGCTCAGTGGGTATAAAAATGTTGCCTGGCCGGCCTGGCTCTGTGGCGCACGCCTGTAGTCCCAGCTACTCGGGAGGGTGAGGCAGGAAGATTGCTTGAGTCCAGGAGTTCTGGGCTGTAGTGCGCTATGCCGATCCGGTGTCTGCACTGAGTTCGGCATCAATATGGTGACCTCCCGGGAGCGGGGGACCACCAGGTTGCCTAAGGAGGGGTGAACCGGTCCAGGTGGGAAACGGAACAGGTCAAAAGTTTGCCTGGTAATCCTGACTGCGTGCCTTTGACTCCTCAAACCCATGTGAAAGCTGCAGACTGTCACACGCTTGGAAGTTCAGCATTCCTGTGGTGAGTCGGGAGGCAGAGACAGGACAACTGTCCTCAAGCTCTCAGGCCAGCAGTCTTACTCAGCACACTGTGTAGGAGCAGAACCAAAAGGAGGTAGATAGCGAGACCTTACTCCAAGTATTTAACTCTTGCCTCCACATATGCTGCAGAACTCACACATTGCATAATAAAAAAACTTAGAGTGCTTTGATTAAAAAATGCTTGTTTATACATATATATACACACACATATATATGTTTAGCTTCATTTAAATATTATATATATACAAAAAGTATAATATATTTCCTTATTAGGGTATTAAATATGTGAAAATAAAGGGTATTTGGCAAACTTCAAATGGGAGGTATTTCATTTGACTGAAGACCTGACTGAGTTCACTTCTTGGAACCCACATGATGGAAGGAAAAAATTGACTCTAGTAATTTACTCTCTGGCTGGCATGGGTACATTGTGCCACGTTCCTGCCTACAACTTTACCCCACACAATTAATCAATGGAAAATTCAGGTGAAGAACAGTAGAGCAAGATATCCAAAGTTGACTTGGCCTACAAACACAAACATACACTCGCACACATGCACCTACATAGTCACACATACACTTGCACACACACCCTAATGATATAACAAGAACAAGAAGTTTAAAATGTTAGCTGTTACTGGATACAAGTTTATGTGGAGGATCTTTTCCCTCTCAGGAGTCATGGATTAAAGTTACTGATGTCTGTAAAAGCAAACTCTTTTGTCTCCCTATTTTGTAATTAGGGAATCTATTTTTCTTTGCTGAACATCCATTCTGCTTCAATTTGTTTTTCTGTCTTCTTTGATTTCTTCCTGATTTGTAAAACAAGCACCAGAGTTAGAATTGTGATTCAGCTTTAATGACATTTGAAGGGAAAACCAGAAAGGGGAAACTGCCTTTCTGAGATCAACTGTTGTCTTTTGCATGGCTCCTCCATCTGGATATGATTGGTGGGCCTGGCTAATCTCAGAGTGAAAGGGGCTCACACCGAAAGGACCATCTGCATATGAGCATCTCTGAGGCCAGAAGCCATTTCTCCACCAGATGAAGAAATTTTTACCGAAGAAGCACACTTATTTGAACAGATATTCAGCCACATAAATGTTATAGAGCCCTTAGAACCAAATCTCACCCAATTACAGGAAATGTGAGGATCAAATTTTTAAAAAATGAGAGTCCCAAGATTCATCTCTACAGTTCTCTACTTTTTTGTTTTTATAAACATGGATATTTTAGTCTTTTGACTAGCTATATATTTTAAGTAAACATTAGGGGTTCCAAAATTTTACATAATAGTTTCATCACAATAAGAGGATCAGCTAATTTTGCATATTAAATATGTTCTTTGAGGATGGAGCCTTGTGCCTATTTCATGCAAAGTAATCTTACCAAGTGGTAGCTAATAATTTAAGCTGTTGTCTGATAGATAGTTTGCTTAGTGAAATGAAGCAATGCCTTAATTCAGTCTGTTATATCAAAGTACCATTAACTGAATGGCAGAAAGAATATAAATTTATTGGGTTTATGTTGTCTTGTTTCTATTTTAATTTTATTTTTGATGTTATGTTTTGGTTTTGATGCAAGTTTTCATGAAGAGCATACTGGCCTTGAACTGTTGATATTTTTGTTTCCACCTCTCTGCTCTCTGGATTACAGACTAAAGTATTGTATTCTTAAATTATAGGAAGAGGGTGAAAGAACTTTCTGATGTCCATTTTGTTGTTTTGATTTAAACTTTTTATTTTTTGAGGCCTTCACAGATGAGTGTTTATTTTAATCATTTTCAGCCCCCGCTGAATCCTACCTTTAGACCCTTTAGACCCCTCTTCAACTCATGAACTCTTCTTTAATTTTTATTGTTGTATAAATGTCCACAGATTTTTATGTAAATATGTAAATATACAAATGCAATCTGCTGAATCCATTAGTGTTGCATATATATGCACGTATTTAGTAATAACCGCTTCTTGGGATTGGATAAGTTATCAATTGCCTCATTTCCAGAGTATCCTGATTTTGTAATTTTTTAGCAACCATCCACTGCATATAGCTCTTCATATAGCAGTGGAGCCTTAAGAGATTCTCCCCATCCATGTTGGCATGTTAACTCCTGTGGTCATTGTGCTGGTCTTCTTTAGATGACCATAGTTTGAGATGTCATGGATGTAGATACCCAGACATATATAGAAGACACTATTTCACAGCAGATGTCCTGGTTCTCTTGCTCTTAGAATCTTCCCAGCCCTAGTTCTGTAATATTACCCAAAATTTAGGTGTAGAAGTTTTGTTGCAGATGTATAAATTGGGTTTGGGCACCCCAAGATCACTTATTCCCTGAATTTTGAGCAGTTATGGATTTCTACATTTTTAAAAAAGTTTATTTATTACTTCAAGTTACATCTCCATCACAGTTCCCTCCCTCCACCCCTCCCAGGCCCAGCCTCCCACCCTCTCCCCCTTCTCCCACTTATCCTACTGTTCCTGTGTGGGGTGTCCTTACATATCAGCCCCCTTCAGTTCAGCAGACATTTGAGAGCTAAGAGCTTCTTCTTGCACTGGGGGCCTACATGGCAGCTCCACAGGGCAAAGTGTCCTACTAACAGATAACAAAGTCTATGTTCCTGTTCCTTCCAGTCTGTTGGTTGTAGGGTAGTTATCTTGTACTATATGGCTAAAATCCAGTTATAAATGAATAGATGTCATGTGCGTCTTTCTGGGTCTGAGTTAACTCACTCAGGATGAGCTTTTCTAGTTCCATTCATTTGGCAGCAAATTGCATGATTTCGTTGTTTCTGATGGCTGGGTAGTATTCCATTTTGTAGATGTACCACAGCTTTTTTTTTTTAATCCATCCATCAGTTGAGGGACATCTGAGCTGTTTCCAGTTTCTAGCTATTATAAATAAAGTTGCTATGAACATATTTGAAGAGATGTCCTTGTGGTTTGGTGAAGAATTGTTTGGATGTATACCCAGGAGTGGTATGCCTGGTTCTTGAGGTAGAGCTATTTCAAGTTTTCTAAGATATCTCTAGACTGATTTCCATAGTGGTTGTACAAGCTTGCACTCCCACTAGCAATGGAGGAGCATTCCCTTTCTCCACAACCTTACCAGCATGTGCTGTCATTTGAATTTTTGATCTTAGCCATTCTGACAGGTGTGAGATGGAATCTCAGAGTTGTCTTCAGTTGCATTTCTCTGATGATTAAGGATGTTGAATATTCTTCAAGTGTCTCTGGGCCATTAGAGATTCCTCTTTTGTGAATTCTCGGTTTAGTTCTGTACTCCATTTTTTGATTGGATTGTTTTGTTTCTTGGTGTATTCTACATGGTTTTTATATGTTGTAAAAAGAAACTTTTTTTCTGTGAGTAGTGAAAGCTACATTTATCTGTGGGTATGAGAATAAGTTTGGAGAATATGGTTAGAAATTATACTGTTTAAGAAAGTGGCAGTATTAGATTCTTTTTTAGGGCCCTTGACCTACCAGTCAGAGATAGTTGTCTATGTTTACAGTATCGGGCACAAAGTCCCTTCTACTAAGTATGCCATAATTCCAATTAGATGGATGTTGTTGGCTCCCAAAATTCAAGTGCCACTGTTTCCCTTTGGGGATATATTGCTGTGACATTCATTGTCACACTTGGGTAGAACTATTAGTTGATTTTTCTCTCCTAGCAGCTTTAATAGCAAGCAGCTCTGGATATTTTCAGAGCTGGACCTTAGAGAAGGGGCTTCCAGGTCAATTCTAGATCGAGTTTGGTGTCCTTGCAGTTTTGACATTCTTTAGTGGTGACTGTGTTTGTCTTGTTAAGTGCTTTCTTGAATAGAGCAGTCTACTTGTGGCAGCTTAATTATTGTACAAACTAGCATCTTCTGTATATATTTGTTTCTTATATAACAAATCAGAAAAGAAATTGCTGAAAAAACATGTTTATTGTTTATCAGTTCACTAAGAGAAATTTGGGTGATGTCTTATGCTTGAGTCTGTAGAACTGAAATCATGTTTCCACAAGAACCAATTTCTTCTCAAATCCTGGCCAGTTCTACCTCTAAGTTAATTTGTATTGTTGTCAGATTTATGTTCTATGGGACTACAGGATTGACAACTGCATTTCCTTATTATATGTTGACTGAAGGTATTTTGTAGCTTCTAGAAGTTGACAAATTCCTTATCTCTACTTTTTTTTTCATTTTCAAAACAAAGTTGCAAATTGAGTCATTCTTGTGCTGCAAATTGTTTGTAAGATAACATCTCTAGTTTAAGGTGAAGGTGATTAGAATATGGCACTTTGGCATAAGGACGATTTTGAGCTGAAGAAAATTTAAAATCAATAAATGTATCTACACTCCTAGGCCTTTTCTATTTAAAAGTGGAATAAAAATTCCTCTCCAGGTAGTTGTGCCTCGTACTCCTCTACCAGAGACAAAAAGAACTCAAATCACCAAAATGGGGAGCTGATACAAAAGTGAGTTGCATGAACAGACTTTATTAAAATACTTTTCATGTTCCATTAGTACCAATATTTATATCCTTGTCACATCACAATTTATCATTTATGTAAATATTAATTAAATTGTGACTTTTTATTACTCTCTTCATTGTTAGTTTAATTTGTAAGTCCTAAGAGGCAGAATTAAAGGCATAGAGGAAACATTTTTCTTCCTGCACAAGATTAGCTGATTAGCCATCTTGACTCCCTCTCCCAAGGCCCTACATAGCACTATTTACATTAGTTTTTGATTGCGTAAGTAAGGGACAAAAGACTAGAAGAGAGATTGTAACCTCGAACTTTTCCACTCATGCTCCAGTTCCTGAAATAATGATTCGGAGGTTTATTATTACTTACAAATGCCTAGGCCATATAGATATGCATATTGGCCGACTAGCTCATAACTTAATTAATATATTTGTTCTATTCTATGAGTACCACATGGCTGACTACCTCTCCTTAATTTCATTCTTTTTCCTTCCTCAGAGTCTGGGGTGAATCCCCGGCCTCTCAGTATCTCCAAGAGTTCAGTCTTTCTACTGGAACACCCACCTATTACTTCCTGCCTTTTGCCAATAGACCACCAGATTTTTATTGACAGGTGATGCTTCAACACAGTACATGAGAGATTCTTTCCACAAGAGCTATTTGTATAACTGTACCTACCATAATTTTATACCTAACATTAATTTAAAAACATCTGTAGCATGACTTTCATGTTCTTTTAAAAAATATTGTTGTATAATTTTTTCTGGAGACATATTAAAAAAAACAATTACTCTTCTCAGATTGAGCACCAGAAGACCAAAGAAAGATTTCCTTCCAAATCCAGCTTGGTGAAACTGGGAGTGTACTGGAATAACTTACAGCAACATGAGTAAGCCATAAATAGGTACATCACCAGGAAGTTCTTTAGATGACTTATGGAAATCTATAACACTAAGAATGTCTATTCTAGGTAATTGTTTCCCTGTTATGAGGTTGGAATTGACATCCTGAGTAGGGAAACAAGACTCATGAGGATCTTGTGGGGATCTACTGAGGGCCCCATGAATCACATACCCCCCGCCAACTCCATAAGTGGATTTTTAATAGCATCGATACCTCAAAGGTCTTGTGTTGATGATTTTCTCTACATCAAGAAAGCAATGACTATGAGAACAGTGATTATGACAGTCAAAACCATATCAGTTATTGTCATATAAAACCCACAAGAAATAGTTTTATTACAAGTATAAATGACATAAAAATGAGAATGATGTGCTCATTCTGTCTAAGGGGTTAAATTTAGTGAAGGAAAGTCATTGTTATAATATCCTAAAATGAAGACAAGTGGAAACTGACTCAGCAAAGGCATGAGAAGTGGTTCACGACTGGAATGGTGTTCAGGAATACAGTCAACATATGACAGAATTGGGTGTCATATGTAGGAGAAATTTCAATAAACATTATATAATGAAGGAATTGAGACAATGTTCGAGCATACTTATTCTATGAATTGTCTTGTATCCTAGAAGTCAGTCTACTATTAATTTGTTCTTTTAGCACCAAACATGATTACATACATACATACATCTTCACTATCAGAATTTTGCACTTCTTGCCGAACAGAATGACAGTTTGGTTGGAGAATTCAAATAACATGAACAACACTGATCAATTTTAAATCGGAGAACAGGTTAATAAGTTAACCATACTTAGTCATTGTTCCCAAGGTTGGTCATGCCTCTTGAACTCCTTTGAGATAACCTGCCCTTCCTTACAAGCCCAACGCCATAACAAAATGTGGAATTTATATTTCCGTGTATACAATGGAAAAAAGAAGGAAGGAAAGAAAGAGGAAGGGAGAGAGGGAATCAGAGAGAAGGATAAAAAAGAGGTGGAAAGGAGCAAGAAAGGAAAGAAGGAACAGAGGGAAGGATGGAGGGAAGGGGGTGGCAAAAGAAAGGGAGGAGGAAGATAGCAGTGACACCAGGCTTGTTCAGTTTCTTCTACTATGAAAGATAGCCCACAGAGGACTACATGTTTTCCCACCAATACACCAAGGGCAGCAAACTCTTAAAATATCCTCCATGGATAATATGAAAATGACAAAACAAAAGGGAAGAGCTTTTAGGGTTTTCAGGAAATCATGAGGTATAACAACAAGGCCACTGAGTTTAAGGAAATCATGCTCCTTTTATACGACTTCAATTAGAACAGGGGTCGCACAGAGCTTATCTGTGTAAGAAAAACAGTCATGAAAACTATGATCCTCATGTAACAATTTCTTTCATGTGTAGCATTTAGGCTTCAGTGCTCAGTGTTGGGAGAAATGTACTGATTTAATTCTCGTCCTTTCCAAGGCCAGCATAACTAGCTAATTAATGAAGACAAGGCCTCTTGTACTAAGTAGCTTTAAAGCCTCAAGGTCAACAGTCCACTAGAAGGAAATACCGGAAGCAATGAATTTAAAGGCTCTGTGAACATGGGACTCTACCACTGTAGACTGCAGGCCAAATAACCATGCTGCTCATCTGTGCTGTTAGATATGCAGACACTGGGGAAGTGGCTTACTCTTCCTAGGAGAGCTGCTAAAAGCACTGCACTATATGAGAAAAGGACATTATAAAAGGCAACTCATTCTGAATTTGTGTTCTGTTTGCCATTTGTGTTTATATATGTACAGTGCTGTTATCATATGTGTGTGTGTTTATGTGTGAACAATCTGTAGGTTACTCTATGTGGTTACATGTGTGTGTGTATGTGGGTATGTGTGTAGGTTTGAAGTTGAAATTAAGTGTCTTCTTTGATCATTGTCCATTTTATTGATGCAGGATTTCTTTTTTTTTCCCTTTATTTTTTATTTCTTCAAGGTACATCTCAATCGCAGTCCCCCCCCATTCCCCCTCCAGTCCCACCCTCCCACCCTCAACCACCCATCCTCTTCCCTTTTTTTTTCTTTTAAGTTTAAGGTATATCTTATTTCCCCCTACAGTTTCCCCTTTCAGTCCAACAAATGGCTCTTTCTCTTATAATAATAAATACAATACAGTACAACAGAAGTAATTAGGCCACAGTTATGAGGGTTATATGGCTTAAAGTACATTCCCAATGACCAGTCCATATGTATTAGGTACCTGATTTTAACATTCTACTATCTAAACATCTCCATGAGTTTAAAGTTCTATATCTGACTCAACATTCATACTAACTTGCAACACAATTTTAAAAGTATCTTCTTAGATCTATAACACTCTCTTGACTCCTAAACAACTCAAAATTTAATTATGAGACTCTAGCTATCTGTTCTTCAACCACCTCAGAGACCTGAGATGGATAAATATATCTGATTTTATAGGAAGTACAGGGTCTGCAGCTTCCCTAACTAAGAAATGACATACCAGTGGCTGCCTGGACAGTTCCCATTTTCTCTCCATACATTACAGCATCGATCTTCAGTCATTTGGCCCCATTTCTCTGACAGACATTAAATGTAGAGCAGGGGTTATGAAGGACTTACCTACCCTGTCTTGGCAGAGCTAGGCTGTCGACTTACCTGCTTCCAGGTTTTCCCCTTTTTGGACAGCATTCTGTCTACAGTTGGAGCAAGGGGCTTTTCCTACCAAGAGATAGGCTTGCGAATAATTCAATCATCTCCCACTGGAGATTCTTCGATGCTCATCTTCTACTTGGAGAAGAATAGGGGGTGCTGTCAGGAGTTGATATGTTGATATGTCTTGATATAAAAAAATCTAAAGTTACGAAAACATCTCTGAATGCCATATTCTGCAGATCTCTTGAGGTTTTTGAAGAGGCTCTATCTATTTCTTATATTAGGGTAAGCAGATGTTGCTTGTCTCTTAGCAGGTTTATTTCTGATTAGCTTAGCAAGTAACTATAATAGGCTGTCATAGTACCTAACAGAATGACCGGCTTCAATAACCATTAGTTTGCATTTCTTAATTATCCTAAACAGTTTATGACAATTAGTAGTAAAAGGCTGAAACATCACATTTCATTTTTTTTCCTTTACCTCCTAACCCTTCCATCCCATTTCTCTGGGGTGGGGTGTCCTTATATAACAGTCCCTCATCTCAGTTGAGAGGTCGTATGAGGGCCAAGAGCCTCTTCATTCATTGGGGATCTACGAAGCAGTACCATCAGTGAAAAGTGTCTCGTTGCCCGGGAGAGAGAACTACTAAACAAACAAACCAATAAGCAGACAAATAGATAAAAAAGACTAAAAAATAGAAAAAATATAACTAATATATAAAAAATAAAAAAAAATAAAAATTAAAAATAAGAAGTCTATGTCCAAGTTCCCTTTGGTGTGTTAGTTGTAGTATCGATACCTTCTACTATACAGCTAAAATCCTACTATAAGTGAATAGATGCCATATGTGTCCTTCTGAGTCTGGGTTAGTTCACTCAGGATGAGCTTTTCTAGTTCCATCAATTTGGCTGCAAATTGCATAATTTCATTGTTCCTGATAGCTGAATAATATTCCATTGTGTAGATGTACCAGTTTTTTAGCCCATTCTTCGGTTGAGGGACATCTGGGTTGTTTCCAGTTTCTAGCTATTACAAATAAGGCTTCTATAAACATAGATGAGGAAACTTCCTTATGATTCCATGAAGAGGCATTTGGGTGTATACCCAGAAGTGATATGGCTGGGTCCTGAGGCAGAGCTATTCCAAGTTTTCTAAGATATCACCAGACTGACCTCCATAGTGGTTGCACAAGCCTGCATTCCCACCAGCAATGGAGTAGGGTACCCCTTTCTCCACACCCTCGCCAGCATGTGCTGTCATTTGAGTTTTTGATCTTAGCCATTCTGACAGGTGAGAGATGGAATCTCAGAGTCGTCTTGAGTTGCATTTCTCTGATGATTAAGGATGTTGAGCATTTCTTCAAGTGTCTCTCAGCCATTAGGGATTCCTCCTTTGTGAATTCTCTATTTAGCTCTGTCCCCCATTTTTTGATTGGATTATGTGGTTTCTTGGCATTTAATTTCTTGAGTTCTTTGTAGTTTTTAGATATTAGCCCTCTGTCAGATGTGGGGTATGTGAAGATTTTCTCCCAGTCTGTAGGCTGCCGTTTTGTTTGAATGACAGTGTCCTTTGCTTTACAGAAGCTTTTCAGTTTCAAGAGGTCCCATTTATTGATTGTTGATCTCAAGTCCTGAGCTGTTGTTGTTGCGTTCAGGAAGTTGTCGCCTGTGCCAATTAGTTCGAGGTTTTCTCCCACTTTTTCTTCTAGTAGATTTAGTGTGACTGGCCTTATGTTAAGGTCTTTGATCCACTTGGACTTAAGTTTTGTACAAGGTTATAAGTATGGGTCTAACTTCATTTTTTACAAATGGACATCCAGTTGGACCAGCACCATTTGTTGAAGATGCTGTCCTTCTTCCATTGTGCCATTTTTGCTTCTTTGTCAATAATTAGGTGGCCGTAAGTGTGTGGGTCTATTTCTGGATTTTCAATTTGATTCCATTGATCTACTGGTCTGTTTCTATACCAATACCACAATGTTTTTAAAAATATTGTTCTGTAGTACAGCTTGAAATCTGGGATGGTAATACCTCCAGATGTTTTTTTATTGTACAGGATTGTTTTAGCTTTTCTGGGCTTTTTTGTTGTTCCATATGAAATTGAGAATAGCTCTTTCCAAGTCTATAAAAAATTGTGTTGTTATTTTGATAGGAATTGCTTTCAATCTATATATTGCTTTTGGTAGGATGGCCATTTTTATTATGTTTTTTTTTTGTTTTTGTTTTTGTTTTTTTGGTTTGGGCAATCTTTTTTTTTTAATACTTTATTTTTTTTCTTCAAGTTACATCTCAGTAACAAACCCCTCCCTATTCCCCCTTCCTATCCAGCCCCTCCACCCTCTTCCCCCCAGAAGTTTCCCCTTTCAGTCCAACAGATGGTTCCTTCTCTTATAACAGTAAGTATTATACAAAACAACAGATATAAATATGCCACATTTATGAGAGTTAAATGGCCCAGTATACCTTCCCAATGTCAAGTTTATACATATTTGGCCCCTGACTTTAACATTCCGCTATCTAACCATCTCCTTGAGTTTAAAGGTCTATATGTGACTCAACATTCATACTAACTTGCAACACACTTTTAAGATTATCTTCTTAGATCTATAACACCCTCTTGATTCCTAAACAACTCAAAACTTAACTATGAGACTCTAGCTGTCTATTCTTCAACCACCTCAGAGACCTGAGAGGGATAAATATATTTGCTTATATAGGAAGTGCAGGGCCTGCAGCTTCCAAAACTAAGAAAGGACATACCAATGACTGCCTGGACAGTTCCCATTTCCTCTCCATACATTCCTGCATCAGTCTTCAGCCTTTGGGTCCTGTTTCTCTGACAGACATTTGTTGTAGAGCAGGGATTATGAAGGACTTACCTACCCTGTCTTGGCAGAATTAGGCTGTCGACTTCCCTGCTACCAAGTTTTGTCCTTTTTGGACAGCAGTCTGTCTGCAGTTGGTGCAAGGGGTTTTTTCATGCCAAGAGATAGGCTTGCCACTAATTCAACCATCTTACAGTGGAGGTTCTTCGATGCTTATCTTCTACTTGGAGTAGAATAGGGGGTGCTGTCAGGCGCTGATATGTCTCGATATCAAAAAAAATCTTGATTTAAGATAACATCTTTGAATGCCATATTCTGCAGATCTCTTGGGGTTTTTGAAGATGCCCTATCCATCTCTTGTATTTTGATAAGCAAGTGTTGCTTGTCTCTTAGCAACTTGATTACTGGGTAGTTTAGAGAATATCTGTGATAGACTGTCATAGTAGCTAACAAAG
>CAJQZJ010032173.1:8923588-8958964 GCA_907164525.1 Lophiomys imhausi | reverse complement strand
CCCATTTTCTCTCCATACATTACAGCATCAATCTTCAGCCATTTGGCTCCATTTCTCTGACAGACATTGATTGTAGAGCAGGAATTATCAAGGACTTACCTACCGTGTCTTGGCAGAGCTAAGCTGTCGACTTATCTGCTTCCAAGTTTTGTCCTTTTTGGACAGAAGTCTGTCTACAGTTGAAGCAAGGGGTTTTTCTTGACAAGAAAATGGTTTACCACCAATTCAATCATCTCCCACTGGAGATTCTTCGATGCTTATCTTCTATTTGGAGTAGAATAGGGGGTGCTGTCACGAGCTTACATGTCTCGATATCAAAAAATCTTAAGTTAAGAAAACATCTTTGAATGCCATATTCTGCAGATCTCTTGAGATTTTTGAAGATGCCCTATCTATCTCTTATGTTTAGATAAGCAAATATTGCTTGTCTCTTAGCAACTTGATTTCTGAGTAGCTTAGAAAATAACTGTGATAGACTGTCATAGTAACTAACAAAATGACGCGTTTTCATGACTATTAGTTTCCGTTTCTTAATTATCCTAAACAGTTTATGTCAGTTGGTAGCGAGAGGTCAAAATTTGATGTTTCATTTTTAAGTATTACTATGAACAATACCTTGAAGAAGCGTTACCCTTAATTTTGTATCAATATACAAAGATATGCCTATAATTCTTAGGTTCTCTCTTTTCATTGAGTCCTTGATTTCTTGGATGTTGTGGGTGAGAGATTTTTTAACTTTCTCATTTTCTTTGGATGTTGTACTGATTTTTTCCATCGAATCTTCCATGCCTGAGATCCTGTCTTCCATCTCTTGCATCCTATTTTTCATACTCACATCCATAGTTCCTGTTCTCTTCTCTTAATTCTCCATTTCCTCTTTTAACTCTGACTGTGTTTTCTTTATTGTTTCCATTTCTATTTTCATGTCTTGAATGGTATTGTTCATTTTGTACATTTCCTTGTCCAGTTACCTTGTTTTTGTTTGGAGATCTTTCATTGCTTTATCCTTTTCCTGTTCAAGCTGGGTCACCATGGCTTGGAGCTCTTTTATGAATGTATTCATTGTTTTGACTTGTAAGATTGTGGCTTCTTTGAATTCCTTCATAGTTTTAAGTTCTTCTTGAAGGGACTCTATCACTTTCCATAATGTAGAATTGTCATCGTTTTCATGTGTTTCAGTTGTGGTGAGGTCGTTCGGGCTGGATGGAATAGCGTTGCTTTCTTTTGTTGGAGACATTTCGCTCTGTTTTTTTTTTTTTTTTTTTTAATCTGGGGCTTCTGGCCATGTGGAATTTTTTTTTTGGTGTCTTCTGGACTTGGGTCCAAAGGGGTCACTGTGGTGTAGGATTCGATTTGGCTTACTTCACCCCTATAAGGTGAGTCATTCAGTCCCGCCTCCCAGGTGGAGACCTAATTAATTCAGGTGGTGGAGCTGTGTACAAGTAAGCTCTGGTTCCCTGCCAGAAGGGCCCATGCTAGTACATAAGTTCAATATACGACAGTTTCAAATATCTCGCAGTTTGCCCGGGGTTGGTTCCTGTAGCGGGTAAATCTGCAGTTCAGCTTCAGTATCCTTGCCGCTCCCACGGCTTTGAAACTGGCCATTGATGTCACAGACTGTGATCTATGGTCTGAAGGCACTTTGCAGCAGATCTCAGCTCATTTCCAAGGGTCCCAACCTTTCACTAGATAATTGGATCGTCTGTGTGAGACCTGGGAGTGCCCAGCAGGGTGGGGATTATCTCTGCGTGGTTTCTGAATCTACCGGCTGGGTATTAGGTTGGAGCTTACTGGGGGTCTCTCCTTTTGGGGGATGGGTGATCCCGATTCCCGGGTCCAGAGGCTTCCTAGCATGTCCGAGAGTTGGAAGGGGCATCCTGCCCAGGGATCTTCCGTGGTTCCTGTGTAGCTGGGTGAGATTTAGAAGGGGTCGTGCCCTTTGTACAACATCCTGGAACACTTGCTGCCTTGTGACTGTTGACCCCGAAATCAAAATACGTCCGCGCTGGCCGCCACCATCTTGGATCCCCCCAATGCAGGATTTCTTAACGAATCTGGAGCTTGACAATTCTGTCTAGTCTAGCTGGCTAGCTTGCCAAGGTATATTTTGCTGAGGTATATATCTGCTGAGATTGCAGGTGTGCACCACCATAATCATGTGCTATTTAAGTGACATCTGGGGAACCTGAACTTTGGTCCTTATACTTGTGCAGCCTCACAAGAGGATAGCAGGTTCTTTATCTATTTAAAACATCCCCAACCCCAATAAATTTATCTTCAAAAGAAAAAACAATCTCTTAAATCAAACTGACATTTGCCTCAACTTCAGAATTTACCAGGTTTATGTAATAATGTAAGAAAAGCACCCACATGTACTGGCGAAGCAGTCTGTAAAGACCTGGTTTTCAATTCTATTTTCCAGATTATGTAATGCCAATTAAGTTCATTGTAGCCATGGATTTGTTCTTGTTAAATTCACCACACATAAAATATTGAAGTATGCTTGCTTATGGCTTGTCCATTTGTTCCATTGATTATTGTCATGAAACTAATCTGCCCAAGTTTGGCTGAATGAAATGAATATGCTCTTAGCTTTAGTGTGTCTGAAGTTTCTGAAGAGGGCAGTGGATATGAACTTTGTTCTAAAATATCAGGAACTTAGGCCAAACACGTTTAACAGCAGGGTCTAGGGACAGAGCTGTTGTTAAAGTACTTGCCCTACTTACATGAAGATCTGAGTTTGACCACCAGGATCCACAGAATATGCATAGACCTATAACCCAGAACTGGGGAGGCAGAGGATTCCCAGGAAGCACTGGTTAGAATTTGTGAATATCAGGACATATGAGAGGTCTTGTTTCAAAAGAAAGTTGGTGGCTCTTAAGGAAAGAATCCTTAGTCTAACTTGAACTTCCAAACAAACAGATGTGCACAACATATATTAACACCACAGATAAACACACACACATACACAAACCACATAGTATTTAATAATGGAAGGAAGTCTAGTGTCTAGTGTTTCCTTAATTAATATTCATTTTAAAACTGCCCATGGGCTAGAGATACTCAAAGTCTAGGACTGGCCACAAATGTGCCAACCCTTGGCCTCTCCAAGTTGATTGACTTTCTCTATAGTATTGTGACTTTCATGAGAGTTGAAGGTTCTAACTTCACCTATGATAACATCAGAGGTATGACGTGGCACTAACGTCATCACTCTTTTCACTAACGTTAGTCACATGTCTGCTTACCATGGATTAAAAACTGGATAGCAACAGCAACAAATACTGCTCGCATTCAAAAGGAATGTTGCAGAGGCTCTGCCTCTCACTTGGAGAAGCATGAGGTCATACCGACGAATCAAGGGTAAGATGGAAGATCGCATGGCTATTTCTGAAAGTACAGTCTTGCCATGCTTCTTATAATAATGTGCCTGTTTATTAACTACTTGAGAGTATCTTTCTCCCTGCAGTGAGTCTTGCTTGTCTGCCATTATACATTTGGGAACCATCAGTAAGAAATATTTAATGGCGGCCAAATGGAAAATGAAATTTCATCTTCTAGTATTTGTGATAAGAAGAATAAGATTTTTAAAAGTAATAATTTATTATTAAGCTTACCTCTGACATGACAGGTACACGTTATTTAAAATTCTATGTATTTTTCCAGGAAGAGTTTATCTCTCTTTTTTCAGGGAAGTTGGGATACCCAAAGAGCAGATGGCATGCCCGTAATGCCTTTGGGCAGATGTTCTCACTTGGGTCATAACGTGTGAGTAAAAATGCCATATTCCAAACTGTCTCATCTTCTGCAGTAATTGCTGGAGACTGTCCAATGTGTGCAGAGGCCTTTGATAGCTGTGCATTATTTTGGCCATATCTATGCTGGAGGCTGCATTCTCAGACTGTTTAGCTAAGTATTGTAGTAGACTATTTGGCTTCATTCAATTTAATGTTTATGAAATAGACATAGTCCATATATGTTTTATACATAGAATTTAGGATTAAGATTAAAAAACTTTTTTATTAATTCTAAAGTTCTGTTTTTTTAAAATCAATTTAAATATTGCAACAAGAGCATATAGCTATTGTCTCATCTAATAGATTAGAAATCTAAAAAAAAAAATCAGTCTATTCCAAAAAGTTTTTTTGAGAGCTGATATGAAGCTAGGCAATTGAAAACACTGGTGAAGATTTATTGTATGTTTTATTTAAAGTTTGATTTTAACCACAGAAGATTACAAGAGGATTTTTTCCCCTTTAATTCAAGTGTTCATAATTTGCAAAATTTAGAGAGATACTAGAAATAAACTTTGTGGAGTGGTGGGAGTGAGCATGAAGGAGAATTACTCCATTCTATGAAAGTATGAAGTATTCTGTGCCTGTTGCACAGGAAGCTTTGTGGGGATTGTTTTCTTCTCATCAATCTTGAGACAGTCAATCACTCAGAGTTTCTTTATAGAAATTTAAGAACTCCAATGTTTTCCTGAAACTTCAGAAGCAGCGAGAGAAGAAACTCTCCATGACAACCTTATTGCCACAGAGTTTGCAGACAAAAGGCAGAAATTAGAGCACAAACTCTCATGCTGCATTGCTCCTGCATTCTTTTTGTATTCTGTTCACATCACCTACACACCCAGGAGGAATTGCTGAGGAAATGACATTTCTGGGAAGACAAATATGTCAGATGAATAAAAACTTCAGAGTGTGTATTTTCTCTTCAAAATACTACTGTATTGGGGTCGTAGGCAAGCAGAATATTGAGTACCTCAAAACCAGATTCATTGTTTCATGAACAGTTTGGCAGTGGGCCACAGCTTTTGTTTTTTAAAATGCTATTCTTCAAATGTGCATCCATTAACTAGACAGTTTATATATTTTTATTCAGAGTATTGTTTCTCAGCTGAAGGCAATTTTGACCCTCACGGACATTTGACAATATCTGAAGACGCTTGTTTGTCACAATTGAGGGAGAAGAGGTGTTGCTGGCATTTGGAGGGGACAGGTCATCAAGACTGCCAGATAAACTGCAATGGACAGGATAGAGAGACACCTCCCTCTCCCAGTAAGGAATTTACATGAAATATAGTGGCACTTGTGTAGGGGATGAAAGATGTTAGAATTTGTTGAAACACAACTTCTTGGAAGAGAGTTCTCTGGTGCATGAGGGAGATGATGCTGACAGTGTGGGCAATAGTTTTCTTTCACTTCTGCTTAGCACAAAGTTTTATTCTAACTTTAAATGATTTTGTTTACTTTTATTTTGAGAAACGATTTTGTACAGTAGCCCAGACTGGTTTAGAATTCACTTAGTATGTATCCCAGGGGACTTCTAAATTGTAGCAATCCTCCTGCCTGGGACTTTCAAGTGATGGGATCATAGGCATTCACCACCATGCCTTGAGAGGTCATTTTATTTATTTATTTTTATTAATTTGTTCACTTTGCATTCCAATTGCCATTCCCCTCCCCCCCCCCCGGTTCCCCCCCCCCCCCCCTTCCCCCCCCCCCCACACACACTCAACCTTGTATCAATCCACTTTGGGATATCAAATCACATCATGACTAACTCCCTCCTCTTCCACTGAGTCAAGGCAAGGCAGTTCTGCCAGGGAAATAGAATCTAGAGGGAGGCAACCTTGTCCAAGTCAGAGATAATTCATGTTCTAATTGTTAGGGGATCCACTTAAATAGCAAGTAGGCCACCCACTTCATATGTGTAGTGTAGCTAGGACCAGTCCATGCATGTTCTTTGGTTTTTGGTTCAGTTTCTATGAGCCCCCCTTTGTGTCCCAATTAATTGGCTATGAGGGGTCTCTTTGTGGTGTCCTTGATATCTCCATCTCCCTCAAACCTTCCCCTGACTCTTCCTCAAGAATCCCTGCTTTTCACCTAATGTTTGGCTGTGGATCTCTGCATCTGTTTACATTTTCTGCTGGACAAAGCTTCTTGGATGGGAGTTATGTTGGGTTCCTGTCTGGATCACTTTCTCTCTTTTTTTTTAATACTTCATTTTTTTATTTCTTCAAGTTACATCTCAGTCACAATCCCTTCCCTATTCCCCCTTCCTGTCCCACCCTTCCATCCTCTTCCCCCCCACAGCTTCCCCTTTCAGTCCAACGAATGGTTCCTTCTCTTATAACAGTAAATACTATACAAAACAACCGAAATAAATATGCCACATTTATGAGAGTTAAATGGCCCAGTATACATTCCCAATGTCTAGTTCATACATATTTCGCACCTGACTTTAACATTCTACCATCTAACCATCTCCATGAGTTTAAAGTTCTATAATTGACTCAGCTTTCATACTAACTTGCATCACTATTAAAAACATCTTCTTAGATCTAGAACATCCTCTGATTCCTAAACAACTCAAAATTTAACTATGAGACTCTAGCTGTCTATTCTTCAACCACCTCAGAGACCTGAGAGGGATAAATATATCTGATTATATAGGAAGTGCAGGGCCGGCAGCGTCCAAAACTCAGAAATGACATACCAATGACTGCCTGGACAGTTCCCATTTTCTCTCCATACATTCCAGCATCAGTCTTCAACCTTTTGGTTCTGTTTCTCTGACAGACATTTATTGTAGAGCAGGGATTATGAAGGACTTACCTACCCTGTCTTGGCAGAGCTAGACTGTCGACTTCCCTGCTACCAAGTTTTGTCCTTTTTGGACAGCAGTCTGTCTGCAGTTGGTGCAAGGGGTTTTTCATGCCAAGAGATAGGCTTGCCACTAATTCAACCATCTCACACTGGAGATTCTTCAATGCTTATCTTCTACTTGGAGTAGAATAGAGGGTGCTGTCAGGAGCTGATATGTCTCAATATATAAAAAAATCTTAATTTAAGACAACATCTTTGAATGCCATATTCTGCAGATCTCTTGGGGTTTTTGAAGATGCCCTATGTATCTCTTGTATTTAGATAAGCAAATGTTGCTTGTCTCTTAACAACTTGATTTCTGAGTAGCGTAGAGAATATCTGTGATAGACTATCATAGTAGTTAACAAAGTGACATGCTTGCATGACTAGGAGTTTGTTTTTCTTAACTATCCTAAACAGTTTAAGACGGTTCATATCAAGAGGCCAGAGCTTCATATTTCATTTTTAAGTATCTCTAGGTACAATACCATTAGGAAGCATTACCTTTAATTTTGTATCAATATACAAAGATCTATTCAAATGTGGCTAAATATACTCTTAATTTTGTATCAATATACAAAGATCAATGCCTATGTAGCCCAACACAATCTTCATATTACGTCAATATACAAGGGTCAATACCATTGTGGCCAACTATAATCTTAATTTTGTATCAATATACAAAGATCAATACCGATGTAGTCTAATACAATCTTAATTTTGCACAATAAACAATGGTCAATACCACTTTAGCCAAATATAGTACTAATTTTGTATCAATGTACAAAGGTATAAGGGCATATTCAATAATCTGTCCCTTCTTCTTGGTCCTTCCTGTACTATGTCTATGTCTCATTTTTCTCAAGTCCGTGCACTCCTACATAGGAGAGAAAGAAGGATACAGAAAAGGAAAAGAAGGAAGTCCCTTTGTCTAACCTCCAAAACCCATTTAACAAAACCATTTAACAGCTTGTAATCTCTTTCCCTAAATAACAGAGTTTTCAGTTATCCTTCAAATAACCAAAAGGGGGGGCGGAGAAACACTCTCCCCACCCTCTGGGCATGGGACATCGCTCTCTTAAAATGACTTCCTGCTGATTTGGGTCGTAGTAAACCTGTTTGGGGCCCGAACCAGAATGGAAAAATGGTTAAAAATGTTAGTACAATCCTTTTATATTCAGTCCTTCTGTGCTCAGCTGTTTAGATGTCCTAAGGAGTTTGTAGGCAGAAGCTGATCTTCCAGGCTTTACTGAAGTTCTGGCTGGGTTAGTGTGTAGAGCTGAACGGTCTTAGCGATTTTGAGTTGTTGTGGTTGTAGACTTTTGATGGAAACAGCTATTGAGGGAGTCTGTAAGGCTGGATCATCTGGGTCACTCGTCTTCTTTGGTGTCTGATTCTGTTTTCTGCTGAGGTTTCCGTTGTCCAGTTGTCCCTGGGTTCCTTGAATGGATGCTTTGAATTTCCTGGAAAGATAAGAACAGAGCCCTGCCCTAATCCTAACTCTGGGACAATTAACCTCTCTTTTTTTGGGGGAGGGGAGTGTTAGGTAATATTTCTCCCAAAGCAAATTTGGTTTTTTGACAATATATAAAGTATTATCTTTCAATCTGGGTTAAAGAAGAAATTATTTTGTTATTTTGGAGCTAAACCAGATTTACTGTATATATTTTGAGATCTCAAAGGACAATTTGTTTGTATTGAGTAGGCCTTTTGTAAGTGGCTTTTAAACTTAGCTCCTTCCAAATCCTATGTGTGTGTCTCTGCATTCTAATTATTGGGATCAAAACCTGTGGTTCCCATCTGAAGGGATTAAAGATGTGTTCCACCACTCCTGGATCAAAGTTTTTCTCTATTGAGAGTTTGTTTTGTATCAGGCTGACCTTGAGCTCTGAGATCTGCCTGTTTCTGTCTCTAGTGTGTTGGGATTAAGGGTGTACTCTTCTTGAATGATGGGATTAAGGGTGTGCACCCTCACCACCCTGTTCCGTGTAACTTTAGAATTTATAAGACCACTAACTCTATAGTGCTCCTCCCGTCTCTGCTGAAGTTAAAAGCATGGGTTAACACCACATTTTTCATGTATTTTACCTTAGCTCTAAGTTTTTTCGACTCTTGGAGGTTTATAAAACCAGGTTGAATGGCTGTAACCTTTATTTTATTTACAGGGTTTTAACATTGTTACCTGCTTTTTTTTTTTAATTAATAAATTTAGTTGTTTGTTGCTTCAGGTTACATCCCTATCATATTGTCCTCTTTCTCTCTTCATCCATTTCTGATGTCCATTTTATTTCCCCTATTTAGACATATTCAAGCATCATCCCTTGTGCCCCCCTTGTTATTTAGTTTCATTACGTCTATGTATTGTAGCTTGGTTGTCCTGTACGTAATGGATAATATACAATTATGAGTGAGTAAATATTATGGGTCTTTTTGGGTCTGTGCTAACTCACTTAGGATGATCTTTTTTTGGTTCTATCCATTTGCCTGCAAATTTCATGATATCTTTGTTTCTGATTGTGGAGTACTACTCCGTTTTGTAGATGTACCACAATTTCTTTATCCATTCCTTGGTTGAGGGACATCTGGGTTTTTTTCCAGTTTCTAGCTATTCCAAATAAAGCTGCTATGATCATAGTTGAAGAAATGTCCTTGTGATTTGGTGATGCATACTTGGGGTATATGCCTGGGAGTGGTATAGCTGGGTCTTGAGGTAGAACTATTCCCAATTTTCTTAGAAAGCACCATATTGATTTCCATAGTAGTTTTACAAGCTTGCACTCCCACCAGCAATGGAGGAGTGTTTCCCTTTCTCCACAACCTCGCCAGCATGTTCAGTCACTTGAGTTTTTGACTTAGCCATTCTGACAGGTGTGAGATGGTATCTGACAGTTGTTTTAATTTGCATTTCCCTTATGACTAAGGATGTTAAGCATTTTTTAAAGTGCTTCTCTGATATTAGAGTTTCCTCTGTAGTGAATGCTCTGCTTAGTTCTATACCCATTTTTTAATTGGATTATTTGGTTCGTTAGTATTTAATTTCTGGAGTTTCTTATATATTTTGAATCTGTCTGACGTGGAGTTAGTGAAAATCCTTTCTCAATCAGTGGGATGCCATTTTGTTCTATTGACAGTGTCTTTGGCCTTATAGAAGCTTTTCAGTTTCATAAGGTACCATTTCTTAATTGTTCATCTTAGTGCCTGCCCATGTGATGTTCTGTTCAGGAAGTTATCTCTTATGCCGATCAGCTCAAGACTTTTTCCCGCTTTCCCTTATTAGATTTAATGTGTCCGATTGTATGTTGTGGTCTTTGATCCATGACAGGTCATTTTTAGGAAAATCAGGTATATTGAAACATTCAGTTTCAAATAATTCTAGAGTGGTTTGTTTCTCTGAAACCATGGCTTGCTTGCCAGATTCTTGTATATCAATGCTTACTGCAGTGCTATTCACAATAGCCTACTTATATAACCAACCTAGGCATACAACAACAGAGGAATGGATAGAGAAAATGTGGTACTCTCCCTACCACTGCCTTAAACAAGAATAGAGTTATGTGGTTTGGGGAAAAATGAATGTAACTGGAGATAATCATATTAATTGAATTAAAGTAGTGCCAGAAAGGCAAATAAATGGTTACTTATGTTTCTTGTTCTTAGAGTTTACATAGATACATTCAATTCTGTATATCTATATACATGACATGAAGGTAGAAGTGAGACTGTCTAGGAGATAAGGGGATTAGTGGGAGGGTACGTGATTTGAGGTAATTGTACAACATGTGTGAATGCTGAAAACAATAATAAAGAATTTGAAATTAAGACAATAACTTCAGCTTTATATTAAGCATGATGATAAGCTGTGTGCTCCACCCATACCCACTCCCTCATCCAAAGGTGGCCCTGAGTAATCATGAGAGTCTTCAGATGCTCAACACCACTTCAGCTGTGCCCATAGCATGCAATGGCAACCAGCACCAGAAGGATTTGGCTGGGTTTGATTCCTGTGTACTTCTGTCTTTGAACATAGAGGATCTCTATCATGAGCCAGGGAAATGGTGTCCCCTGGAACACAGAAGGGGTGAGAAATTAGAGTCTTCGCTAGAGTCCTCAGAGAGGAGCATATCGTTGCAGTCATCTTAATTTTGGTTTAGAAAGACCCTTCAGACTTTGGAGATTAGGGCCTATAATATATAAAAAGCTGTGTGTGGTAGCAATATCTGTAATCTCAGCTACTTAGAAGGCTGAGGCAGGATAAATGAATTTTAAAGGCCAGTCTAGACAACTAGCTTCAACAACAATAACAAAAAGTCAGGGATATATGTCAGTGGGAAGATGGCCATGTATTTAATTTCCAGAAGAAATGTCCTTTTAAGCCAAGAAGTTTGTGTGAACCTATCATTTTATAAGAATAATTTGATAAAAGTATGTTTCTGTGAATGTATCCTATTGTATATCCCATTTAAACATTTCCACACTGCAGGAGAAGGGAGGTGTTATATTCTTCACATTACAGATGACATATGAGTGTGTGGAAGGAGAAAGTCTCACACTACTAGTAAGTGATGAGACTAGACCCAAAGGCACATGCACTTAACTGAAAGCTGGTGATTTCATAAATGTACCATAAGAGTGAAAAAATTTGATGGTTTTTACTATAATTTCTTTAGCAAATCCTCTTTTCCTTAATATTTTTATTACATTTTATTTTGTGTGTATGTCTTTATATGCCAGCATATGTCCCTTTTTTCCTTAAAATTCTTTATTTTTTATTATTTTAATACAATGTTTATTTATTGCATCAGGTTACGTCTCCATCATAGTGCCCTCTTTCCACCCCTTCTGGTTCTCCAATCTCCCACATTCTTCCTCTCCCACCCATCCCACTCCTCCAATATGGAGTGTCCCTACATATCAGCCCCTCTCAGTTCAACAGTCATATGTGAGCAATGAGCTTCCTCTTGCACAGGGGGCCAACATGGTGGCACTCCTATAGCAAAATATCCCCTTAAGAGGTAACGAAGTCTATATTCCTTATTCTTTTGGTGTATTGGTTGTAGGATAGTTATCCTGTACTATATGGCTAAAATCCAGTTATAAGTGAGTAGATGCCATGTGGATCTTTCTGAGTCTGAGTTATCTCACTCAGGATGAGCTTGTCTAGTTACATCCATTTGGATGCAAATTGGATGATTTCCTTGTTTCTGATAGCTGAGTAGTATTGCATTGTGTAAATGTACCACATTTTTTCTTCTTTTTTTTGTCCATTCATCAGTTGAGAGACATCTTGGTTGTTTCCTGTTTCTGGCTATTACAAATAAGGTTTCTGTGAATATAGATGAGGCTATGTACTTGTGGTTTGGTGAAGGATCGTTTGGATGGCTGGGTCTTGTGGTAGGGCTATTCCAAGTATTCTAAGATATTGCCAGACTGATTTCCATAGTGGTTGTACTAGTTTGCACTCCTACCAGGAATGGGGGAGTGTTCCCCTTTCTTCACAATCTCGCCAGCATGTGCTGTCACTTGAGTTTTTGATCTTAGCCATTCTGATACGTGTGAGATGGAATGTCAGAGCTGTCTTGAGTAGCATTTCTCTGGTGATTAAGGATGTTGACATTTCTTCAATTGTCTCACTGCCATTAGAGATTGCTTCTTTGTGAATTCTGGGCTTACCTCTGTTACCCATTTTTTCATTGGAGTGTTTGGTTTCTTGGTGTTTAATTTCTTGAGCTCTTTATAAATTATGAATATTAGCCCTCTTTTGGAAGTGGGGGTTGGTGAATATCTTTTCCCAATCTGAAGATTGATGATTTGTTTGAATGACAGTATCCTTTGCCTTATAGAAGCTTGACAGTTTCATGAGGACCCATTTATTGATTGTTGGTCTTAGAGCCTGAGCTATTGGTGTTCTGTTCAGGAAGTTGTCTCCTGTGCCAATGATTTCAAGGTTTTTTCCCACTTTCTCTTCTAGTAGATTTAGTGTAACGCTTTTTAAAGGTATTGTACCTAGTAATGCTTAAAAATGAAATGTGAAGTTTTGGCCTTTTGCTACCAACCGTCATAAACTGTTTAGGTTCCCAAATTTCTTACTCAGCCCAATTATCTTTTGTATAATGAAGGGCTTTTGATTTTTTTTGAAATAATTTTGTTTCCAGCCACCTTGCTGAAGGTGTTTATCACTTGTAGGAGTTCTCTAGTGGAATTTTTAGGGTTACTTAGGTATACTATCATTTTGTCTGCAAATAGGGATAATTTGACTTCTTTATTTCTGATTTGTAACCCCTTGATCTCGTGTAGCTGTCTTATTTCTCTACCAAGAACTTCAATTGCTATGTTGAAGAGATATGGTGAAAGTGGGCATCCTTGATTTGTCCCTGAGTTAAGAGGAAATGCTTCAAGTTTCTCTCCATTTAATTTGATGTTGGCTACTGGCTTGCTATATATTGCCTTTATTATTTCTAGGTATGGTCCTTGTATGCTCATTCTCTCTAGGACTTTTAGCATGAAGGGGTGTAGGATTTTGTCAAATGCTTTTTCAGCATCTAGCGAGATGATGATGTGATTTTTTTCTTTCAGCTTGTGTATATGGTGAATTACATTGAAAGATTTTCATATGTCGAACCACCCCTGCATTCCTGGGATGAAGCCTACTTGATTATGGTGCATGATACTTTTGATATGTTCTTGGATTCAGTTTGCCAGTATTTTATTAAGTATTTTTGCATCTATGGGCATGAGGGAGATTGGTCTGAAGTACTGTTTCTTTGTTGAGTTTTTGTGTGGTTTAGTAATCAGGATGACTGTGGCATCCTAGAATGAGTTTGTCAGTGTTGCTTCTGATTCTACCTTGTGGAAGAGTTTGAAAAGTCTTGGTATTAGCTCTTCTTTGAAGTTCTGGTAGAATTCTGTACTGAAACCATCTGGCCCTGAGCATTTTTTGGTTTGGAGACTTTTAATAACTGTTACTATTTCCTTAGGCATTATAGGACTGTTTAATCTGTTAACCTGAATATGATTAACATTGGTAGTTCAAATCTATCAAGAAAGTTGTCCATTTCGCTTAGGTTTTCAAATTTGGTAGAGTGAAGATTTTTTTTTTTGTATTTCAGTGATTTTTTTAATAATTTATTTTTTATTTCTTCAAGTTACATCTCAATCACAATCCCCTCCCTACAACCCCCTCCAGTCCCACCCTTCCACCCTCCTCCCCCTCAACCCCCCATCCTCTTCCCTTCTTTTTTTTTTTTTTTTTTTAGTTTAAGGTATTTCTTTTTCCCCCCAATAGCTCTCCCTTTCAGTCCAAAAAATGGTTCTTTTTCTTATAACTATAAATACAATACAAAACAACAGAAATAAATAGGCCACAATTATAAGAGTTATATGGCTTAGCATACATTCCCAATGTCCAGTCCATATGTATTTAAAGTATGTCCTAAAGGTTCTCTAGATTTCCACAATGTCTGTTGTTATTTTTCCCTTTTCATTTCTGATTTTGTTGATTTGGTTTTTTTCCCTCTGCGTTTTAGTTAATTTGGCTAAAGGTTTGTCTATTTTGTTGATTTTCTCAAAGATCCAACTCTTGGTTTTATTGCTTCTTTGTATAGTTCTTTTTGTTTCTAAGTTGTTGATTTCAGCCCCAAGTTTGATTATTTACTGCCTTCTGAGCCTCTTGGGAATGTTTGCTTCTTCTTTTTTTTTTTTCTTCGAGTTCTTCCAGTTCCACTGTTAATTTGCTATTATGAGCTGTCACAATTTTCTTTTTGAAGGCACTTAGTGCTATGAACTTTCCTTGTAGCAGCACTTCTTTCATTGTGTCCCATAGGTTTGGGTATGTTGGGCCTTCATTTTCGTTGGATTTTAAGAAGTCTTTGATTTCCTTCTTTATTTCTTCCCTGACCCAGTAGTCATCAGTAAAGAGTTGTTCAATTTCCATGTGTATGTAGGCTTTCTGTTGATTCTTTTGCTGTTGAAGTCCAGCTTTATTCCATGGTGGTCTGATAAGATACAAGGGGTTATTTCAATTTTCTTATATCTGTTGAAGCTATCTTTGTGTCCAACTATATGGTAGATTTTGGAGAACGTTCTGTGTGGTGCTGAGAAGAAGGTGTATTCTTTGGTGTTTGGGTGAAACGTTCTGTAGATATCTGTTAGATCCATTGTTTCATAACTTCTGTTAGACTCATTATTTCTCTGCTTGGTTTCTGTCTTGATGGCCTGTCCATTGTTGTGAGTGGGCTGTTGACGTCTCCCACTACTAATGTGTGGGGATCAATGTGTGATTAAGCTTTAGAAGAGTTTCTTTTACAAATGTAGGTACCTTTGTATTTGGGGCAAAAATATTCAATATTGAGATGTCCTCTTGATGAATATTTCCTTTAATGAGTATGCATTCCCTTCTCTATCTTTTTTTTGATTAACTTCAGTTGGAAGTCTATTTTATTTGATATGAAGATGGCTACTCCAGCTTGCTTCCTGGGTCCATTTGCTTGGAACACATTTTCCATCCCTTTACTCTGGAGGTAGCTTCTATCTTTTTTAGTGAAAGGCATTTCTTGTATACAGCAAAATGTTTGGTCTTGTTTACAGATCCAATCTGTAAGCCTATGTCTTTTTATTTGGGAGTTGAGTCCATTGATGTTGATGGATATTAATGACCAAAGGTTGTTATTTCCTATTATTTTGGTGTAGGTGTTGGTTGTGTGTTTCTTTTGGTTTAACTGCAGTGGAGTTTTTTGTTTCCTCTGTTTTCTTAGGTGTAGTTATCTTCTCTGGGTTGGAATTTTCCTTTTAGGATCTTCTGTAGAGCTGAATAGATACTGTTTAAATTTGATTTTGTCATGGAATATCTTATTTTCTCCATCTTTGTTGATAGTGAGTTTTGCTGGGCATAGTAGTCTGGCCAGGTACCTATGTTCTCTTAGGGCTTGTAGGATGTCTGCCCAGGCCCTTTTGGCTTTTAGAGTTTCTGAGGAGAAGTCATGTGTAATTCTGATGGGTCTTCCATTATATGTTACTTGACTTTTTTTCTCTTACTAAGCTTTTAATATTTTTTCTTTGCTCTGTACATTTGGAGTTTCAATTATTTTGTGGCTAGAGGAGTTTCTTTTCTGTTCTATTCTGTTTGTTGTTCTTCATGTCTCTGGGAATTTTATTGGCATCTATTTCTTTAGGTTTGGGAAGTTTTTCTCTATGATTTTGTTGAAGAGTTTTCCTGGACCTTGGAGTTGGAAGTCTTCTCTTTCCTCTATGCCTATAATTCTTAGGTTCCATCTTTTCATTGAGTCCTTGAATTCTTTTATGTTATGAGTGAGAACTTTTATAGATTTCTTATTTTCTATGTTTGTTGTACTGATTTCTTCAATCGAATCTTCCACACCTGAGATTCTGTCTTCTATCTCTTCTATCCTATTTTTGATATTCATGTCTGTAGTTCCTGTTCTCTTCCCTTGATTTTCCTTCTCCACCATTTTCTCTGCTTGTGTTTTCTTTATTGCTTCCACTTCCAATTTCAAATATTGAATAATTTTATTCATTTTATATGTTTCTTGTTCCAATTTGCTTATTATCTTTGTCTGGAAATCTTTGAAATCTTTCAAATCTTACATTGCCTTGTCTCTTTCCCTTTCACGTTGGGCTGCATTGGCTTGGAGGCCTCTAATGGTATTCTCTAATGGTATTGCTTTCATTTGTAAAATTGATAATTCTTTATAACCTTTCAGGATTTAATTTCTTCTTCTAAGGACTGCATCATTTTCCTAAATATAGATTTGTCATCATTTTCATGTGTTTCAGCTGTGGTGGGATGGTCAGAGCTTGCCGTGTTAACCTCGCTGAATTTTGTTGGCATCATATTTCCCTGATTTTTGTTACTTTTGTTCTTTCACTGACTGTCCTTTTTAGAGTGCTGCAGTGACCGTGTGGATCCTGGGTGCTCAGGTAGCTTGTAGGTACTTCTATCTGGCAGTTGGGGCTGCCTCCCAAGGCCCTATAGTGATCAGACCTTCGAGAGACTGTACCAGTGCAAAAGTGCAGCTTTCTGCCCTGTCTGTGTGCAATGTTCTTCCAAGTGGTTGTATAACCAGTAGAGGGACATTTATGTTCAACACCTTTCTGGCTAAGCCCAGATATGCTTGTGCCTCCCAGACATCCACTCTGCTGAAGATAAATCTTGGTGTACCCGTAGTTATCCTGTGTGGAATGCCGGTGTGGAAGCTGGGTTCTCCGGATCATGGTGAGTACCCCTGTCTGAGGTTTGGAGCTGCTCCTTGTGTCTGCTTCTGTGGCAAACTCCATGCCAGCCTCTGTCCTATGCTGAGCTCCATGATATCCTGTGTTCTGGGCCCTAAGTCTCTGCCCCGCACAGCTGGCATCTGTTCTGGGTCCTGGGTCTGTGCCCTGTGCTGCTGACCTCTGCTTTGGTCATTGGGTCTGTGTCCCTCCGGGCCTCTGCTCTGCAGCTGGTAAGTCTGTTTCCCTGAGTGTCTGGGAGTCCCACCCTGGGACCCCCACTAGTCCTTGGGTTCACCGGGTAAACCCCACAGTTCCTGCTTCTCAGGTTGTTGCTCAGTTTGTTTATATTTCTTCTATGGTGTAGTTATTTTTCCTGTGCTCAAAATGTGTCCATGCTGTCTGCTGCCATCTTGGATTCCCTTTCCTTAAAATTCTTAAAAAAAATTATTTCTCTGTCTCTGTCTCTGTCTCTCTCTCTCTCTCTCTCTCTCAATCTCTCTGTATATGTGCATGCATGTATGTGTGTGTGTCCCTGCGTGTATGTATAATCATGTTGCACAGTCCCTAACTCTTCATTTCTTGTTTTTTAAAAAATATAGACACTCTGGATTATTCTATTCCTTTTGTTTTATACAGATTGATTATGTAATTAAACTAATTAGTCAAAAAGTTACAGAGTACATCAGTATTATTAGCAGAGTTTTTTTCTATTACATTTCAGTAACATACTTATTCTCTCCAAAATCTCTTTTAGGAGATAGAATTCTTTTTCTAGTGTTAATAATATTTTTAAAAGTTTATTTATTTATTCAAGCTACATCTCAATAAGCAGTGGATTAAAACAGATGCTGAAGCACACTGCCAAACATTAGGTGGAGCTCTGGGAGTCACATGTAACAGAGGGAGGAGGATTAGAGAGATCCAGAGGGGGCAAGAATTCCACATGAAGGCCAACAGAACCAACCAACCTAGGGCCCTAGAGACCTACAGAGACCGAAACACTAACCAAAAACAAAACAAAACAAAAAACTGGACTGTGACTCCCTACATATATATAGATGATTGGCAGCTTGGTCTTCATGCAGATCCCTTACCAAGTGAGTAGGGGGGCTGTCTCTGACATGGACTCTGTTGCCTTTTAATGGAACATTAAACTTCCCCTAACTCTTTACATTATATTGGCTTAGGGAGTATTTTAAATATCTGTGTCCTTGTTTATATTCAAATTTTAATATATAAAGAGGGATATCTTTGCTTGCACAGGTTTTTTTTTTTTTTTTTTTTGGTGTGGCAGAATTAAAAATAAAATACCAAAAACCAAAAGCTGTATCCATAAAAGAGGTATCTTAGCCAGAATAGTGATCCATCAAATAGGGCTAAGCACATACTATTATTTTGCTGATCACCAGTGTGATGAATGCTTAAAAAGGAGGAAGAGCCGCATTTCAATTCCCTGTTCATCCTTCTTAGCAGCAATGGATTAAATGCTTGTAAGAGGAGTTGTTTCTATAGCATGTCTTGAAAGAATTAAATTTTAATCACCAAGTGCATTAAACCTGTATATTAATTAAGTGGTTTGGGCTGCAGTGCTTTGGGCATCAGCATATTTTTTCTGATGTCTCATTTTGCTGACTGTAGTCTGAAGGGAAGCTCACCCCAGACTGCTGCAACAGGACAGGGCTGCCAAGCAGCAGTAGGGCCAACCAAAAGGGCTTGCACCCCAATTAAGTTAAAAGTCTTTAAGCTGCTCTTCAATTCCAGATGACAAGTAAATTCAAATCTACAGGAGGGATTTAATTAAGATATGCTGATTGCAAAAATGAAGGCAAGAGTTCAGTCTCCACCAATCTCAGGAAAGAATGCAGTGGTGTTTAAAAGTGAGTGCAGTTTAAGTACTATCTAGACCACAGTCTAAAGCAGGGATCTGGTAGCTGGGAAGAGTCTTTATTTTGGACTGTTTTATTAATTAGGCACCTTGATTTTGTTTTTGTTTTTGTTTTTGTTTTTTCAAGACAGGGTTTCTCTGTATAACAGCTCTGGCTGTCCTGGACTCACTTTGTAGACCAGGCTGGCCTCGAATTCACAGAGATGTGTCTGCCTCTGCCTCCCAAGTGCTGGGATTAAAGGCATGCGCCACCACCACCCGGCTTAATTAGGCACCTTGAAAGGATGGAATATTTGGATAATAACGTCAGGCTCCTTATTTTTCTTTTGTGTTTTGAAGGCTAAATTGGAGCTTCTAAAACTAGAATTTTTTTTTCCAAAGGCTAGTCTTCCCTGTGACTGCTTTATGTCAGAGCCTCTTTTACTCAGTTGCCATATGAGAAAGCACATTTATCATAATGTGGCGACTGAATGATAAGTATCCTAACCGTGTTCAGATCTGTCATTATCCAATGTCCTTTTGAAAGTATAGCCTCCCAACGGTTGATTCCTCCTGTGTCCATGGGTGGGCAGACAGAGAGAGTACTGGGAAAGACTGATGAAATTACGGAGCATTATGGGACTGAGGTAGAAGCCTAGTGCAATGGGAACTTTCTGGAATCTATGAGGGTGATCCTAGTTAAGACCCCTAGTAATGGAGAATATGGAGTCTGAACTGTCCAACTTTTGTAGCGAAGCAGGGTTTGGCTTCTAGTAGAGGGACTGGGCCACCAACCCAAGCACAAAACCTCCCACTTACAATTTGTCCGGCCAGAAAACTGTGCTGGGATAAAAGTCACTCAGAATTTGTGGGAGTGACCAACCAATGACTGACTGGTCTAACTTGAGGCCCACACCAAGAGAGGCACTCCATGTCTGATACTGCCTGGCGGGCCACAAATCACAAGCTACATAGTTCAGAGACCAAGGATAGAAAAAAATCAACAAAACAATTCATAATGATATTCTACTATACTCACAGATCGGTGCCTAGCCTAATTGTCATCAGAAAGGCTTCTTCTGGCAGCTACTGGATGCAGATGAAGAGACCCACAGCCAAACATTAGGTGGAGAGAGAGTCAAAGTTGGAGACCTACATTGGGTTCATCCCCTTGGAGCTCTGAGAAGCTTGATGGAGAGGGGGAGGAAGAATTGTAGAAACCACGAGGGTCAAGGGCACCACAGAGAATGTGGCTCATCAAATAAACAAATTAGGGCTCAGAGAGGCTCACAGACACTGAAGCAACAGTCAAGGAACCTTTATGGTCTGCACTAAGTTTCTGCATATACTGTTATGGTTGTTAGCTTGGTGGGGGTTTTGGGGACTCTTATCCCTGGGAATGGGCTACTTTAGACTCTGCCTACTCTTTGGGCTTTTTCTTTCCTACTTCGTTGTCTCATCCAGCCTTGATATGAAGGTTTGTATATAGCCTTATTGTACCTTGTTATGCCATGTTTACTTGATATCCCTGGGAAGACTGCTCTTTTCTGAAGGGAAAAGGAGGAGGAATGGATCTGGAGGAGGGGGAGGTGAGGTAGACGGCCTGGGAGGTGAGGAGGGAGGGGAAACTGTTGTTGTGATGAAATTTTATGACAAAAGAATAAACTAAAAAGAAAAAGAAGCTATAGCCTTATCTACCCAGTTGTTTAATTTTCATTTTTACAGTAGCACAGCTGTATTCTGAAAAGGTCTTCAGATATGGAACCACAAATGAGAATCACCATTCTCATACAGATTGCCATCCTTCCATTTAAACTGTTTATTTCATATTTGTATTCACTTGTCTTTGAGACAGGGCCTCACCCTATGCAACTCAAGTTTGCCTCATCCTCCTAGGTGGACTTGCCTACTCAATTGGCTTCTTCTTCTTCTTCTTCTTCTTCTTCTTCTTCTTCTTCTTTTCTTCTTTCTTTCTTTCTTTTTCTTTTTCTTTCTCTTCTTCTCCCAAATTGCACTCTGTTCATGAGTTATTATTCCAGCTCATCATGACCCTTTAACACCCAAAATAAGCACTGTAGATTTTATCTGAAGTATTTTATTTTATTTTAGCTGTAAAGATCCACTTACATTTTATGTTGCCTAATCATGTTATTTAACATTTAAAAAATATTTTTTCTTCCTTTCAAATGTCAATGCATTTTCTTTTTTATTTTAATTATTGTTCCACCATCTTTTGCTACACAAAAATACTCTTAATAGTTCCAACCATTAATAACAAGTATTTTGCTCATAAATCTTTAATTTTAGCAACCTACATGTCAGGGAACTTTACATTATTACATTTAAAAAATGATTATTATCATTTTGGTTTTTATGTTGGGATTCTGTAAACTGCAAAACAGATACAGCCTAGTTAGCAAGGAATCTCTAATTTATAATGGTGTCTTTACATGTTTATTTCATGCCTTTGTTTGTTTTACATTATTTAGCAAATATTTTGTAGGTACTACTAAATGCTAGGTACTGGTATAGATGATTAAGCTACAAATATATGGACTTTGCCCTCATGAAACTGGAAATCAGATAAAGGAGACAGAGAAAAAGATACCTGAAATATTTAAAACTTATGATAATTTTAGTGAAATAATCTAACTTGGCTCAGACAGAGTTTAAGGTTGGGGAGTCTATTATTTAATAAACAGAAAAGACCATTTAAAGAAATACTGTTGCATCTAACCTGTATTTTAAAAGCCAGTGAGTGTCTGGTAGATTTTTGTAGATATGTGAAAACATAGTAAAGTATGAAAGACCCAGGGTTGTTACAAAATATAATGTGACAAAATAAAGCTAGACAGAGACACAAACTTGCTGATAGTGCATCTAAATGTTAGCTTTGAATACATTAATTTTGTTATATTTTTAAGACATCCAAACAGACAGATTATAGGCTGTTGAATATGTGAATCAGGGACTCAGGAGAATATGAGCACAGAGAAATAATTAGGACATAACCATGTAGTTATATTCAAATGAACAAGTTCCCTCAAGAAAAGAACACATTAAGAGGCAGGATCAAGAACTGGCCAGGCAGGGATGAAGATGTTCAGAGGTCAGCTAAAAGACAAAGGACCAGCAAACATGCATCAAAAAAACAGTGACAGTGAAGAAAGCATGGAAGATGTGGTGTTAGCTTCTTTGGGCTCATTTTTAGGGAAAAGGCTAAGTTCATTGTGCAGTGTCTTGGTTATATAAACTTCAAAACATCAGAGACTAGAACCAGTTATGGCAGACTAGTGGAATTTTGTGGTCATTCTACATATATACTTAAAACTCCAATAATTACTCTCAACAGAAGATTAAAAATTATGAACATGTATTGATACTTTCATGATTATTAATTTATCTAAAATGATATTAGTCCCACAATGAGCTATTTTCTTTGTACCCAAAAGCACAATTCCCTTTTCTTTGTAGTCAGACAAATCAGTACTTTTTAAGATTGTTAAGTGTCTTAGGGTTTCTATTGCTGTAATAAAATAGCACGAACCAACAAACTCTCCTAAAAGAAAGCATTTAATTAAGGATTGCTTATAGTTTTAGAGTGTTAGTCTATGATCATCATGGCAGGAAGCGACAGGCATGGCATTAGATCAGTAGATGAGAGCTTTACAACCACAGGCAGCAGGCAGAAAGAAAGAAAAAGGAGAGAGAGAGAGAGAGAGAGAGAGAGAGAGAGAGAGAGAGAGGAGAGAGAGAGAGAGAGAGAGAGAGAGAGAGAGAGAGAGAGAGAGAGCGCTGTGGGCTTTGAAACCTCATAACCCACCCCTAGTCACATACCTCCTCCAACAAGGTCACACCTAATCCTGCCTGAATAGAACATTAACTGGGGACAAGGTTTCAAACATATGAGCCTATGGGGGCCATTCTATTTCACACTACCACAGTAAGTATTCCAGAAAATATTTTGAAACAAATATGTTGCCCATTTTTTCTTTTTTTGTTTGTTCCTTTTCTTCTCATGCTTTTGCAAGGAGTCTGGCCTAGAGTCTAATGCATGCTACTAGAAGATAACATTTGACTAGATCCCTAGATCAGCATATGTATTTTAAAGCACAACTAAATATGCTAAACCTTATTATTGGAAATAAAAACAATTTTTCAGTTGAAATGGAGAAAAATTATGATCTAAGTTGTGATTCAGTAAATTTACAGTAGAGTCAATGTAACGGTTAAAGATGTTTGTCAGTTAATTGGATTGAAGATCTTCCAGATTAGTAAATCACAGCTCTTGGTGTGTCATATTTCCAGAGATGGTTTGCTAAGGTGGGTAGCACCAACCCACAGGCCGAGCCACCAGATAGGATAAACAAGAAAACGTGCCAGCTGGTGTGCACATTCTCCCTGCTTCCTGCCCACTGTGATTTGACTACCACGCACTGCTCAGGCCCACCATAATGGATGAGACCTCAGAACCGTGACTCCAAATTAATCTGTTTCTGTTCTACTGGACTTAGGTATTTAATCACAGGAATGGATAAGCTAGTACCAGTATCATTGAAAGGGTGATAATACAGGTGAGATTACTAGTGGGTAGGATAAGCAAGAGGAGGGTCAAGAGGTGAAGGTGTGACCCAAAGACATGCCTCATAAAGAAGTGAAAAGGACAGAAATAGATGGAATATTTCTTGTCTAAAGAAAATAGAAATGCTATTTTAGTTTGAAGTAAACACTTAGAAGGTATTATTTCTAGATATTCCTAACAATGATCTGGGTAAAAACTCACAATCACAGTAGGAAATGGAGGCTTGAAGAATGGATATAGAAGGTAAATCCTGATGTTAAATAAAGTTTGTATCCACTGGAACTTCTGGGAGCTATTAATAAAAGGGGGACTTGAATTCTCAACAGGAAGGAGGTCAGTTCATTCATACCATGGGGATGCCTGTGAATAATACACATAGTGGGAATTATTTTGTTTAGAGAATAAACATCTATTGAATCAAAGTCCATTAATGTTTCTTGTTCATTATTTTGTAAATTATATTGTAATTTTTTTTGAGATTTCAGAAAATTTCCTTTCTTTGTGATACCTTTTCTGATTATCAGCTTATCTCCCTACTTCATAGTGTTACCAGAAAAACCTTTATTTTTTTATTGATTTCATTTTTATCTGTTACATTTTTCAGTTTTCATTCAAAAAGCAATAGCTAGCTATTATATTCTTCTGGAATCTAGAATTTTCTATAGCATATAAGATTAACATCTGTATACCACACTATCCTATAAACCCCAGGAAAGCTAGCATGTTCCTTTGTCTCACTAAACCCTATAGACTTATGGGATGTTTGGGGTATGCAACCAGAACTCTTCTTAAGAAAATGAGGGAAAACTCAATCCATATTTATTAATAAATTCAAAGTATGTTTGATATAGAAATGGTGCACAATGACAAGACAAGTGATAAAACTGAATTGGAAGAAATTTTTAAAAAGACTTTTAATGTGGAAACTCATAAGAAACATAATTATTAATCATAGAGTTATAATTGGAAAGAGATTCAATACTTGTTTACTAGAGAGAGTTAAAGAGCTTAGATATTAAGAACACATGATGCCATTACAATTAAATTGTAAAAATATTTTAAATTAAAATTACAATATAATTTCTGGCTTATCAAAACAACACAAACTGTTGCACACCTGCTAAGCAAGAACAGGCATTTCTATAGCTTTTGTTGTGCACTGAAATAAATTATCAAATATGTCTGTTCATCTATCTGTCATTTATAAATGCATCCATGTGTCTATTTATTTATCTATCGTCTATAGCTATCAACTATCTACCTACCTATATTCTATAACTACCATCTATCTATCCATTTCCAGTTTCAATTTGTCAAGTTTCCCCATATTTAATTAATTATAAAAGTTTGTTCTCTTCAAAATGCATTTAAAATCATAACAGTTATTTGGCTATTGAGAATAATTATTGTGCAAAGGTCCTCACTGCCAAGACTGAAGGCCTGAGTTCAATTCTTGGAACCCACATGATTAAAGGAGAAAATCAAACCTACCAACTTATTCTCTGGTTTACATGTATACACTGTGCCATTTCCATGCCTACACCTTCTCCACACACAATTAAGGAAAACTTTATGAGTTATATGGTTTTTCTGTAGTATACCTAAATATACTATGTATTTTAAACATATTTTATACTTTAAGTACATAGTAACTGCATATATTAAGCTTTGTTTAGCATAGCATATCGCAGTCAATTTTGCAGAATACACTTTCAGGGAAAATTAGCTGAATTTACTAAATTGGTTTAGAGTACTAGGACATAAACAAATGTGTTAGCCTTGAAAAATGATATTGAGTACAAATGAAAATGCTATCTTCAATAAGCATGTGGTAATGTTTCTCAGTACCTGTATTTTCTCTCTAGTTTCAAGAATTGTATGTAAACCTTGAGAAAGTGGCCTTGGATAAGTACCAGTTATCAGGTTTATAGTTGGAAATAATTACCACGGATATCTCCTTACTATCAAAACCACTGTTTTGCTAAAATTTTTAATACATAATTTAAGTTATGCCTTAAAATACATATTTCATAACTAAGCATTGTTATATCTTTTTAGAGGTTATATCGTTTCAGAGGACTGTTTAATAATAGGTCATGACTGAGTGAAAAAATTTTTATAATGGCAGTTGTTAGTACTAATATTATTTATGACATTTGAATAACATTTATAAAGGGCATTTGTCTTCATTTATCTATTCTATTCCTTTCTGAGGTAACAGAATACAATAAGAAAGTGAAGTGAGGCTTATATGTGAAATCAGAACTTGGACAAATTTTGAGCTGTTTTCCCTGTTTTGAGTACTGGGAATGAAGCTGCTTTGAGTATTCATGACTACAGTTTTGTAAGGAGATCCATTTTCAGTTCTCTTGGGTATATATCTTAGACACAGTATTGATAGGTCATATGTTAGTTCTATGTTTCTGCTTTGAAGATGCTCCAGATGTTTTTGCACATTAGCAATATACAACAGCAATGATCATTCACAGGAGCACTACTTTGAAAACTACTATTGCAGGCCACTATGTGTGAATAACCTGATATTCTGGTGATTTCAGAAAATGGCCATGGATATGTCAAAAGAATGATGTAAAGTCACAAGTCATGATCTGGTCCCAAAGCAGTCTGGTTCCAGTGTTTTTTGCATTTTCTCCACTTGAGTCCTAGTGATATGTTCTGAGAGCATTGAATATCAGCAAAAATCGGCTGGGGATGAATTTTCTGCTTCCCAATCACCTTGGTTCAACAATTCTATGAAGTAAAGAGTGTGATGAAAGTTACGTTCATTTTTATCTGTGACTTATCAAACTTATTTATTTCTTTCATGTATGTTAGTACTTTGGCTGAATACATATATGTTCACGATGTGTGTGTCTGTTGCCTTCAGAGGACAGAAGAGTGTAAAAATGCCATGGAGGTGGAGTTCAGATGGCTGTTAACTCTTATTTTTGGGTTTTGGGGACTGAGCCAAAAAAACCCAACTATGAACAGTTTATTTTATCCACAGGAAATAGAACACTCATATACATTCAATTGTGTGTAAACTGATTTCAAAATGAAAGCAAATGGATTAATTGCTCTTAGGGTTACTTCATTTCTTGATCTACATTTTTAAGAGTGTTAGAAAAAAATCTTTGTTTTTTAATTATCTTCTAAAATTTTAGTAAAGAGAAGACAAAGTTGTTGCTTCTTGCTACACAGACTGCCTCCCACTCCTCCATATTTACACTGTAAGAATTAGTATCAAGGGCTGTGGCACAGTCATATCTAATGAGAATAGCGAAAGCCATAAAGCCAGCCCAGCTGCTTGACAAAGATCCAGCAAAGTTGAACTATGTGATGCAATCGCTGTTGCGCCGTCTTTCACATTTTATCTTGATCTCTATGTGCTTTTAATATTTGTACCCCTTCAGGACATTGGGTTCATGGGAAATTTATTTATGAATTATTTGTGCCTTCTCCCAGAAGTCCTGCTTCTAGGCTTCCCCAGGGAAGTCCTGAGCACATTACCCCTTCTGCTTTTAGAGAAATATCTTTATCTGACTTACTTAAAGGTCCTCCTTATGCCCTGAAAGTTGTGACTCATATAAAGACCCCAGAGAAATCATTATGAGGGTTTAACTCCAAGATACTCTTGGAACATCTACCTCTGTACTTACTTATGAAGAAGGTAATCAGAAACAAGTAAACTTAAAAATGTAAACAAGATTCATATTAAAAGCCTCTTCTTATTATATGCTCAGGCAATTATATGGCATATAAGATTGGTGCTGGATATGGTATGCACTTCAAGGAAAAGACACAACAACAAAGTTAGATTTGCTGGATTTATCTCTGGGACGTATACTGATGGATGAGGAATGGTGTGGATAAATGATAAAAGAATGAAGTGTTAAGACTATCTTTCTTAGAAAAGCTTGCTCAGGCTGGACCGCTGTGGTATCATATGACCAAGAAACTAAAGAATACAAAGATGAGACAAAGAAATCAATTCTACAAGTACAATACATAAACATTGTGTACTATGCCAGAAATTGAATAATAACTGTGGCAGCTTTTGTCTAAAGATGTTTCTTGGGGCTAATACACTTTTTGGGACCTGACAATCTGCCCAGCTTGGCTTGGGGTTTTCTTTCTGTCTAATTCCCTGAGCATGCAAGATTCTTAAAAGTTGGGTTGTGGGGTGGATGAGAGAAAATGATTGTAGAAGATGACTCTGTTCTTTCACAGTTTATCAACAATGACTAAACTTATGACCAAGAGGAAGTTAAAACACATGTCTAGGGACAAAAATAATATGATCTATGTTTTGGTAAAGATAAGTCTATCCTTGCTTAATGAGTTCTGTATGCATAAAGAATGACTGTGTGTACCAGTCAGTCAGGATGCAAGATTCATCCTGTTTGTACCTGACTCATTCCTCCCTTGCTTACTACTTATGTCCTCTGAAGGACATGGCCATTGTAGGAGGATGGCCACTAGAAGGGCTGGGAAGATAGTAAAGTACTTGTCTCACAACCATAAAGACCCAAGTTTCAGCACTAGAGCCCAGGTAAAAATGCTGGGTGTGGTGGCTGGATTTGTAAGCCCATTGGTGGGGAGATAGACACAGATCCCTGAGGTTGACTGACCAGACAAGTTGTATTTCTGAGTTTCAGACCAATGAGAAAGATGCTGTTTCAAAGGAAATGGACCATATTTCTTGTCATATAAAATCTATAGTGCAAAAATGGATGTCGGAAGTGGATGAAGAGAGAGATCCAGACAGGAACTCTACATTACTTTCATCTGAAAAGCTTTATCCAGCAAAAAAAAAAAAAAAAAAAAAAAAAAATGGAAACACATGCAGAGACCCACAGTCAACATTAGGTGAAAATCAGGGAGTCTTGAGGAAGAGTCAGGGAAATTTTGAAGGAGCTGGAGAGATCAAGGACACCACAAGATACCTTCATAGCCAATTAACTGGGACACAAGGGGGCTCATAGAGATTTAACCAAAAACCAAAGAACATTCATGGACTGGACCTAGGCACACTACACATATCAAGTGGATGGGCTGCTTGGTACTCAAGTGGATTCCTTAACAACTGGAACAGGAACAATCTCTGACTTGGACAAGGTTGCCTCCCTCTAGATCCTATTTTCCTATCAGAACTGCCTTGACTTGCCTCAGTGGAAGTGGAGGGAATTAGTCCTGATGTGATTTGATATCCCAAAGTGGGTCCGTACTGGGTTGGGTGGGGTATGGGAGAAGTGGGTGGGAGGGTAAGACTGGGAGGAGGGAGGGGAATGGCAATTGGAATGTAAAAGAAATAAATAAAAAAAACCCAAAGTGGGTGGAGCCTGAGAGTTCTCACATTAGAGACAAGAGATGAAAGACGGCTTGTATCATTTGGTGGAGCTAATGTAGGTGGACTGAAAAGCTGATCTCCAACAGAGCTGAAAAAATATGGTCACCTCTCCCTGAGGCAAAAAGAAGCTGGTGAGCAGAGAAGGCCCCAGAAAGGCACCAAAAAGTCAAGGACTACATCCCCGTGGCACAGCATTGAACACCTCATGTCTTGAGGTGTTCAACCAGTTCAAGACTGCCTGAATGGAAGTGTGGCCAGCCCTGATGAGTGCAGCTAGTGGCTGAGTGAGTGGCTAATACAAACTTACCAAGTTGGTCTATGGACAGCTGAGGATCCAGAGAGAAGAAAGCCTTAAGTCTCATTTAAAGAGAAGCTGCCATAGCAGACTTACCCTGATTTATGTCTGAGTTGTTCCTGAAGAGAGACTGTTGACTAAGTGCCTCATAGGATCTATTCCAGTGGTGTTCCTAATGACTGAGGACCTGCCCCAAAGACTGTATTCTCGTAAAAGGTTAGGTTTAGTTGTTAGATAATAGGGGTTTGTAGTTATTAATAGGGTTAATTGTTAAGTAATAGAGGTTTGCAGTTATTCTTAGGTAATAGGTGTTATATTTGTTATAAGTGCTTATAGTTATTAATAAATGTGTTTGATATTAAAAAAGACCTATAGTGAAGACAATAGAATGGAACTGTGTAGATTAAATGCAAAACTGATTCTTCAAAAAGTTCATTATCTATGCTTAAATTGCCACCATATATTCTGATGGTAGGACGCTGGAGCCATAGTTTCCCACTTCCTTCATCTCAGCCCTTAGTTGGAGTTGATTATAGGATACAGGAGATGCCAGTTGTATAGTGTATAGGAATTTTGTTTAAATAAGAAAATAAGAGAAGGTATTGAGAGAGAGAGAGAGAGAGAGAGAGAGATTCCAGTTCTCTTGCAGAAACTAAATCATCACCTTTGGTACATTTTGATCACCATTGCTTCAAACCCACTGCCACTAGCTCCTGCTGAAAAACCACAGGAACCAAATCTTAACCATCTTCAGTAATTTCTTATTCAAGTGATGTTTTTGCTTTTTTTTTTTTAAAAATAATTTTCTCCCTAATCTTTCTCTTAAAGTAGCTTGAGGAGTGAAATGTATCAGTGACTCCCTAGATTCATAGAAAATAGAAACAAGGATTTCCCACTGTGATGCTTGAAGTTACTGATGAGATTGTGTCCAAACCTGTGACAGGTTTGCATTCCTAATGCAGCACAGAGAAATCCTTCCAAAGGGAGCTGAGTGCCCTGACATCTACATCATCAACCAGCAACCCTATGTTTAACATTTTAAATTTGATTAAATACATTTCTGTTTGTAGTGTTTCGCTTCATTGACATGTGAATTTTCTTGCCATACTATACTACTTTAGATTTTTGAAAACATAACAGTGTTTTTTCCCCTCAAGAAAACATATTTTCATGACATAAAAGTCTTATTAAAAACATAATACTAAAAGTAACTTTCCCATAGTCGTTTTCGTTTTGGACACAAAATTAGATTTAAGTACATGAATTATTCATTATTTGGAATTAGTTTACTATTTCTAATAATTGGTTTTGTACCACTTTGCACATTCTTTTAATTTTGAGTTACTTAAAATATTATAAAAGAAAGCCTCAACAATCCCAGCTTTTGGAGATTGAATAACATAAAACTGGCAAAGAACTTGTTTTTTTTTTTGTAGCTGTGATTAGTTTTAATGTTTGGGAATTTCTTTACTTAAATTCATTTTTGAAATTTTGAAATCTGGATGACTTACCTTTCATTTTTGAATCACAGAATATATGTAAACTTCATTAGTATAGTCTTAAGTAGTGAAGAATTCATTGAAAAAAATCAAACTTGAATGCTTATTAATATTGAAATCTCATTGATAAAGAATTAGAATGAACATATTTTGTTTCAATTGTACAAAATCACACTCAGGCAATGTGTGTGTGTGTATGTATATATGCATATATTTATTGTCTTTTTTGTAGACTTTATTTATTCTTATTCTTAAAACATAAAAATCTCAAAGGAGCTGGTAAATACTTTCTATCACAATAACAAAAAACCAAAAAACAAACAAACAAACAAACAAAAAAACAGATGCTAGAGAGCTTGAGTAACTTGCCCAAAGTCACACAGTTAGTAATAGAGTTTATTTATTCTTCTCTTATACAATGTATCCTGATCACACTGTTTCCTCCCTCCACTCCTTCCAGTCTGCCCTCCTTTCTCCCTCAGATCCATTCTTCCTCTGCTTTCCTACAGAAAACATCAGGCCTCCCAGGGATATCAATCAAATATGACATAAAAAGATACAATAAGATTAGGCACAAACCTTCATATCTGTGGTGGGCCAGGCAACCCAGTAGGAGGAAAAGGGTCCTAAGAGCAGGCCAAAGAGTCTGAGATACTCCCACTTCCATTGTTAAGAGTCTCACAAAAACATTAAGTTAACAACCATAACATATATGCAGAGGACCTAGTGCATACCCATGAAGGCTCCATGATTTTCACTTCAGTATCTGTGAAGTCCTGTAAGCCTTGCTTAGTTGATTCTGTGGGCCATGTTCTCTATGGTGTCTGTGATCCTCCTGGTTCCTACAATTCTTTCTTCCCTTCTCCCACAGGGTTCCCTGAGCTTCAAGGGGGAAAAATACAATGTTGGTCTCCAATTTGTGCTCTCTCTCTACCTAATGTTTACATAAGAGTGATGTTTACATTAATTGATCATTTATATTGATGGTCAGCCTGGCAGGATCCAAATCACCTAAGAGAGAAATGAGCACAGTGAGGGATTATCTAGATTGTGATAGTCTCTGGGCTTTTCTGTGAGGGATTATCTAGAATCACTAAAGTGGGAAGCCTGATGATTTAGTTGTTGGCAAAGCCTTTCTATGGACTGTGACCTGAACTGAAGAAAACGCAGGAAGACTGTAGCAGCTTTAATCATGTTTTACTTCCCCATGGTGAATGGAGCATGACCAGCTGCCCCAAACTGCCACCATGACTTCCCTACCACAAATGACTGGAATCAGGAGCCAAAAGAAATATTTTATTCCTCTAGTTTTTTGTCAGCATGTTTTGTTGCAAAAACAAGGCAAGTGACTAGTGCAGTTGCAGCTAGGCTCCAGATATCTTTTACTTATGGAAACTTTCAAACCCTTGTCATCAAGTCATCCTTGGTCTTTCTTATTTCCCTTATCCAGTGAAGTGCCAAAGGTGTCTTTTCTCTTTTCTTGTTAGATATCTATCTCCTCCAAATCATCCTGTGGGCAAGGTGTACAAATCAGCCTCCAGTGGTGCAGCACACAAATGTGAAGCAAATGAAGACTAAACGGGTCTGTTCAGGCAGCTGTGACAAAATATAATGGAATTGTTAGCTCCTGAGCATCAAATTCATATTTATAAACAGTTTTGGCAGTTGGAAGGCTGAGAGCAGGGCCCAAAATGCTGTACTGATTAATGAGGGACTACAATTTGAATCACTATAACCTCAGATCTGGGAAAAGATGGGGTCTATTCTATGATTGCCAATTAAAGGACCCATCTCATTCTCCTGTGTGAAGATGAAGTCCTCCTGATCTACTCATCTCTCAGAGAACCTGCCTTCAGGAACCATTACTTTGGTGCTTTGGGTTTGTTTCTGTTAGTTTGTTATTTAAGACAAGGTCTTAATTAGCCTGGATAAACTTGAACGTTGCACCATACTGGCTCAGCATCCAAGGTGGTGGGACTGCGTGTCTGTGTTGCTCAGCTGAATATTTTTCATTGTTGTTGTTTTGTGGTTCTGGGGTCAGTCCAAGTCCTCAGGTACCCTAAATTCCCTATCAGCAAGTATCACTTACAATCCGTATATCCAAATAATAGAGTACATATAGGAGAACACAAACACACAAAGTAATTGAGAACTTCTTAGTTACAATTGGCTTCAGTGTTATTGAATATAAAGGTTAAGACCCTCTTAGTTCCATGCTTTGCTCTGATTTTTTCCTTGTTCTATTTATTTCCACAGTGTATTTACTCCAAGGGAGGAAGAGGCAGCTTCTAACAGTCCTTTTATTAGTTGACTTACTTTTATTAGTTTTATAATATCTCATATAATACTGTGATTAGTTTTGAGTGCAGGCTCATCCTTAAAGTAAGATCTGTGGCTGGAGAAGGGATTAACCTGGCCAGAAGACATAGAGTATGCCAGACTGCATCTGGATTATAATGAATGGAGAAGATGATGGCTCCTTGGAAAGGAAGTTGAGGGTGGTTCTGTTAGACACATATGCTTCCTCTCAGAAAGTATTCAAAAGATTCTTGATTTAAAGAATGCTATTATTTCCTTTGCATTTTGAAGCAAAATATCTGTTAGTATTTCTTTACCCAGACATGACCTTAAACCCAGGACAAAATTGTTAGACCTCATATCAGGAGAAGACCAATAGTACCTGTTGATTTTATCTCTTTAGTAGTAAAACCAAATTGCATCTTTATATGTCAATTTCTTATCCTTTATAATGTCCTAAGGTGGGTGGTATACCATGAGAGTCACGATGACAGAACATACCTAAAATACTCTGTTTGTTATCATTATGCCTAAAGTCCATATTAAAAACATGAACTACTATTTTAGAGTTAATTTAGAATCCTCTTGCTAGGACTTATGAATCACTTTTTACCCAGTGACAATTCTTTCACTTGCTTTCATTTAATACGCAATCAATGATTGCTTCTGGGCACATCCATATAATGGCTAATGTTATTTGTTTTTAAAGCAAAATTTACAATCTCTACTTTATTATTTGTTTATTATGTTCTGAGAAAAAAGCCTAGGGACTATATTTTAGAGAGCTATCAAAATGTTGAAAATGACAGGTTTGTTATTAGAAATCCAAATAATAAAGTAACAAGAACTGTAAATAGAGACTCTGTGTGAGATCAGAGTATGGGTTATCTGAGAATTCTCATACATTAGAATAAAATTCGGAATTATTAGACAGAGTCTGTAGAACTTAATGTTACAGCTCAAGTCGTCCTCTCACTCCTGTGATTCCTTCTCAGGTCCTGGGCTATAGGTGGGTGGAATGCTCACTGCTGGAATCTGACCTTCTATGCCCCTGTCTGCAACCTTCTCTTCATTCTCCCCCTTGACCCAGGCTCTCATTCCCATACCACAGCATTCTCCAATCTTTTCTTTCCTTGATACACAACCAAAGCCTTTTCTTTCCTTAAGGCCTTCTCCTCCTCCTCCTCCTTCCCTCCCTTCTTTTCTTAATTTTGAACATATTTTGCTTCTTTGATAACATGGTAGCATTCTGTGTTATCTATCATGGCACTTACCATGGTTTTCTTGCTGTGTTATAAATGGCACAGATTGTAGTTCCTTACATTATTTTTACACATCCATTCCAAACTCCAACTTTGATCCTTTCCTCAGCTTACAAATGTGTTTCAGTTTTCTTTAGGAAACTAGAAAGCTCTTCAGAGTTTTGTTATGTGCCTACCAATGGGATTCTTCACTAAAATGAAAACGTGCTTGTTCTCTCATGAACTTAATTCCTTGATCATCTACCAAGAGCTCTGATCATGGTGTCATTGCTACTGTCCTTATATCATTGGTTATTCCCCCTCTATTAAAAAAAAAGATTTCCTCAGCTTTGGAACAGTTGTTGTTGCTCTGTATATTGTTCTGTAACAGTTGCTATTTCTTTTCTTTTTATAACTTCATGAGAAAGTTCTCAAAAAGGTTTACCATAATCTCCATTCACTTATTATGTAGACTCAAATCAATAGCATACACCTAGTGTTATTTTTTTGGGTCAGGTTATTAAAAATAATCATTTTACAAACCTAATTTGTTCTTTGGCAATTTATAGATGTAGAAAGTGTATTCTAACTATTGAGACTTCCCACACCCTCTAATCACCATCCCATCCTTATCAAACCCTTATAATTCCCTTTTGAACAGTTATGTCTTTCTCTCCTTTGATATCTACAAGAATCATCTTTGTGACCATGGGTTTGAAACTATCCATTTAAGCTTGGTCGGCACTTATATGGGTTCACAAATGAAAGGCTCAATCCTAGAATCTATCAGTGGTCACTATTTCAGTAAGAAGTAGCAGGAACAAGTAGAGTCCTTTCCAAAAAATGAGTGACAGTTGATTGACCCAGACTTGTGTAGACTTATTTCAGGTAATTACAGCTGCAGTGAAGTCATGACTGGATTGGTTTTAGCCAGAGCTCAGCATTTTATAGCTCTTCTCATTCTCATCTGCCTCTTACATTCTGTCTGTCCACTATTCTTCAATGATCCCTTAACCATACAAATGGTGGTATAAATGTTCTGCTTAGGACTGAACACTCAATCATCACTTATTCTTAGCAACTAAGAGCAGCCATAAATCTCTATATTCAGTGCTCTTCATACAAAGAGAAGCTTCCCTGATTAAGGCTGAGGAAGCATTTACTTTTGGCTGTGAAAACAAATATTTAGAAGGCAGCTTTGTGCCATGAAAATTCAGATAAACAACAAAAATAAATTTAGCCCAAGGACTTCCGCCTTCCTCAGTTGTGACTGGATTTAGATTCCTGTTATAGATTCGTTCTTGGGAATGGACTCAGATCCAATTAGAGATCAGTTGTGAATGGACTCAGATCCCATTAGAGATCAG
>CAJQZJ010032173.1:8869803-8923578 GCA_907164525.1 Lophiomys imhausi | reverse complement strand
TGTGAATGGATCAGATCCCATTAGAGATCAGTTGTGAATGGATCAGATCCCATTAGAGATCAGTTGTGAATGGATCAGATCCAATTAGAGATCAGTTGTGAATGGATCAGATCCAATTAGAGATCAGTTGTGAATGGACTCAGATACAATTAGAGATCAGTTGTGAATGGATCAGATTCAATTAGAGATCAGCTGTGAATGGATCAGATCCAATTAGAGATAGGTTGTGAATGGACTCAGATCCAATTAGAGATCAGTTGTGAATGGATCAGATCCAATTAGAGATCTTGTGAATGGATCAGATCCAATTAGAGATCAGTTGTGAATGGCTCAGATCCAATTAGAGATCTTGTGAATGGATCAGATCCAATTAGAGATCAGTTGTGGTGAATGGGCTCAGATCCAATTAGAGATCTTGTAAATGGATCAGATCCAATTAGAGATCACTTGCTTACCTCCCTAACAGTTGTGCCACTACTTGGCATATATTGCATGGTAGATTGATGTCGTAAATTTTAGGGTTAAGTGTTGGTTAGATATTTGTTGAATTTTCTTCCTTAGCACTTCTTTTTTTTAAATTTATTTTTTATTTCTTCAAGTTACATCTCCAACGCAATCCCCTCTTTATTCCCCCCTCCAGTCCCACCCTCCCACCCTTTTCCCCCTCAACCCACCCATCCCCTTCCTTTTTTTAAGTTTAAGGTATATCATTTCCCCCCAACATCTACCCCTTTCAGTCCAACAAATGGATCTCTCTCTTATAACAATAAATACAATACAAAACAGAAATAATTAGGCCATGATTATTAGAGTTATATGGCTTAGCATATATTCCCAATGTCCAGTCCATATGTACTTGGCACCTGACTTTAACATTCTACTATCTAACCCTCTCCATGAGTTTAAAATTCTATATCCAACTCAGCTTTCATTCTAACTTGCATCACAATTTTAAAAACATCTTCTTAGATGCAGAACACCTTCTTAATTCCTAAACAACTCAAAATTTAACTATGAGACTTTAGCTATCTATTCTTCAACCACCTCAGAGACCTGAGAGGGATAAATATATCTGATTATAAAGGAAGTGGAGGGCCCGCAGCTTCCAAAACTAAGAAATGACATACCAGAGGCTGCCTGGACAGTTCCCAATTTCTCTCCATACATTACAGCATCAATCTTCAGCCATTTGACCCCGTTTCTCTGACAGACATTGATTGTAGAGCAGGAATTATGAAGGACTTGCTTACCCTGTCTTGGCAGAGCTAGGCTGTCGACTTACCTCCTTCCAAGTTTTGTCCTTTTTGGACAGCATTCTGTCTACAGTTGAAGCAAGTGATTTTTCTTTCCAAGAGATAGGCTTTCCACTAATTCAACCATCTCCAATTGGAGATTCTTCGATGTGCATCTTCTGCTTGGAGTAGAATAGGGGGTGCTGTCAGGAGCAGACATGTTTCAATATACAAAAAAAATCTTAAGTTAAGAAAACATCTTTGAATGCCATATTCTGCAGATTTCTTGAGTTTTTTGAAGACCACCTATCTATCTTTTATATTTGGATAAGCAAATGCTGCTTGTTTCTTAGCAAGTTGATTTCTGATTAGCTTAGAAAATAACTGTGGTAGACTGTCATAGTACCTAACAAAATGACATGCTTGAATGACTATTAGTTTGCATTTCTTAATTATCCTGAACAGTTTATGAAAATTGGTAGCAAAAGGCCAAAACTTCACATTTCATTTTTAAGCATTACCTAGGTACAATACCTTAAAAAGAGTTACCTTTAATTTTGTATTAATATACAAAATCAGTACTGATGTAGCTCAGTACAATCTTAATTTTGTATCAATATACAAAAATTAACAACAATTTAGCCAAATATAATCTTTATTTATATCAATATACAAAGGTATAAGGGCATATTCAATAATCTGTCCTTTTTTCTTGATCATTCCTATATTATGTCTATGTCCCATTTTTTCTTAAGTCTGTTCACCCCTACATAGGAGAGAAAGAAGGATACAAAAAGGAAAAAGAGAGAAGTCCCTGGGTCTAACCTCAAAAACCTATTTAACAAGACCATTTAACAGCTTGTAATATCTTCCCCTAAATAACAAGATTATCTATAACCCATGAAATGACCAAAGGGGGGGGGACATCCAGCCCACCTTCTGGAGATGGGATGTCGCTCTCTTAAAATGACTTCTGCTGATTTGGGATGTAGTAAACCTGTTTGGGGCCCAAATAAGAATGGAAAAATGGTTAAAAATATTAATAGAATCATTTGATATTCAGTCCTAAGCACACTTTTCTCCTGGATTTTGTGAGAATGTGGTAAGATCACTTGCTTCCAAAGTAGTACTCTCCCAAGAATACTACTTTGCATCTTGATTCTATTTAATCCTTAAAATACTGTAATCCTGACAGCTTAATTCTTGGACTTTTAAATTCCACATTATTTATTTTATTTGTGTACCATCAGAGTCAAATGTTGGATAAGGGTGGAATAAGTTGGGTGATTGGCTCACTTAAGTGATCTCTCACTATACAAACATCAATTACAAAGACTAAGAGAACAACAATGTTATCGGATGATACAATCTTATGGGACCTCTTAATTGCCTTTGCTCATTGACAATAGTATTTTTATAAACATCTCTATCATCTATATATCTACCTACTTTTCATCAATCAATCAATCAATCAATCAATCAATCAACTTCAGTTCTGACTTACATTAGAACTCCAGGCTAGCAAACACAGGTACTCAGCTGCCATGTCTACTTGGATATTTAACAATCAACTCAAACATATGAAACCATAATAAAACATTTTAGTTCTGCTTGCATTATCACTCATGGCTAAGTTGTCAATCTGACATATGCAACATAGGAATATTCTTCAAAAATAGGCATCATGAATTTAAGTGTTAAAAAAATAAATTGGTACCAAAAAGCAAATTTCCATCTGGGGCTTTTTACACCATTAGGGACAGTATCTTAAATATTTTCTTGAAACAACAAAATGTTTTGATACTTTCATTTCAGAGTCACTGCAATAATTAAAAGCCATGTTGAGGAAACAATTTTGTTATTGAAATTAAACATTTAAACATGACTATCTTCATTGTTAAGAAGTCCACTAAGTCCAGAAAATTTCAGGTTTATAAAATATATTTCTTTTTAACAATAAACAATTCTGTCTTTAGTTTGTTAATCAAGATTTCACAAACTGAACAAGAAATTGTATTAAAATATTTTTCTTGTATTATACATGTCTTCTGGTGTTAGTATTTACATTTTTGAAATGAATAGCCACATTTATGAAAGATAAGGTGACTAATATCACATTTTATAGAAGGATAAATTTTAATTTAATCTATTTAAAGAGTCTTTGAAACAATGGGCAAGCCATTGATAACTGACAAGGACTGAACTATGTGGAGGAGAGGCTGTTGACCTGATGCTGCAAGCCCATCAGTCACAAAGTACTTTCTACGTCCTGCCGCGTGTGCTGCAGTGACCAAACACTAGCAAAATGAGAATTCGAAAGATCATTCTTATCTAAAGAAGGGTTGTGTTGTTGTTTTGCAAATGTTTGTTTTGTGACTAAGCTCCCTCATAACTGATTTACTGTTATGAACATTTGTAGATATGAATTGTACAATGTAGAAAGTTTTTTGTTTTGTAGAGTGTTTGTATATTTGTCAATTTTTCTCATTACCGTATCTTTCTGTCATACCTTTTCCCAAGCATGTCTTGTAGTCTTTTTAATGTGGTGACTTCAAAAGATACATGAGTGGGAAATGGAAAATTTGAGGCCTGGATGAACATACTGCTAAGAACAATTTCAGAGCTGAGCGTGGTGGCACACACCTTTAATCTCAGCACTGGGGAGATAGAGGCAGGTAGATCTCTGTGAGTTCAAGGCCAGCCTGGTCTAAAAAGTGAGTCCAGGACAGCCAGGGCTATTACACCGAGAAACCCTGTCTTGAAAAACCAAAAAAAAAACCCATAATAATAGTAATAATAATAATAATAATTTCAGAGGCAGGGATGATTCATGGTAAAAACATCTAAAGTGCAGCCTGAACCACTGTGTTTGATCCTTGAACTCACATCCTGAAAATTGTTCCCTTATGACTGTACCTGAACCATGACACAGATGTGCACACATGAACACAGGAAGATCAACAAAAGTACTTTTGCAAAAATTGTTTGACATTGACATACACCCCTTTGCAAGTATACAAATAAGTAAATGTTAAAAAAAACTTAATTGGTTTGATGAATGGGTACATTTCATCAATTATTATTATGTGGCACTTATAAAAACTATAATATAATGTGAGTTTCAGATTTTTTAAACAAAAAAAGTTACCTAGGGTTAGCTATATTTAATGTCATTTTAATTAATGCCTGTCTTGAGGGATCCATGCATATGCCAGTGGTGAGCTTGACTTAGCAGTCAATATTGCTCCTATGAAAGGTTTCCTTTAGTGTAAAATAAAAGAAAAATCCCAACACAATTTTAACACCTTACTTCCTTCAGAGAGGAGCTTGCATAAAAATGATTAGAAGTAAAATGTAAAAATGTAGTCTATATAATGACAACTTTTTAGCTTTACAGTCTCTTTAACTTGATTAATTTTTATTAACGTCATTTTCACTCAATAATTTCTAAAAGTATAGAGCCCCTAATTAAGAACACACAATATTCTGGTACTATAGGTCTCTGGCATTTTACAGAAGCAGAGCTCCGATGGGTTACTCGTAGGAAGACTTTTCAAAATATTTTTAAAAATCTGTGTGTGTGTGTGTGTGTGTGTGTGTGTGTGTGTGTGTGTGTTTATGTATATGTGTGGTTGTGTGTGGTTGTACATGTGTATATGTCTGTGCATGTGTGCATGTTTGTGTGCATATGCACATGTGCATGTCACAACTTATAATGATTTATTTATTTTCATTTATTTGTATGGGAGTTTTGCCTGAAGTACACGTCTGTGTACTTCATGGACACATTACCCATAGAGGCAGAAGAGAATCATGTGTGTGGATGTCGGGAAGCAGACACTGGAAGAGTGACCAGTGCTTTTAACCACTAAGCCATCTCTCCAGACTCATTCCATTTTTGTAACTGAGTTATAGGAGTTGATAAATAAGGAAGCTACAGAGGTACAAATATCACATGATTCTACTTATATAAGATTTTCAAAGCAATCAGTTGTAGTTAGGGAGTAATTCTTAGGCAGAATTGAGAGGAGGGGACGACCTGGAAGCTTTTTTTTTGTTTTTTTTCGAGACAGGGTTTCTCTGTGTAACAGCTCTGGCTGTCCTGGACTTGCTTTGTAGAACAGGCTGGCCTCGATCTCATAGTGTTTGCCTGCCTCTGCCTCCCAAGTTCTGGGATTAAAGGCGTGCTCCACCCGCCCGGCATTGGAAGCTGTTTGATGAGTAAGATTTTAAAATGTTTTTTGATGGATAAATGCTAGAGATTTGCTATATAATGCCATGCTTAAAGTAAAAAACTTGGTATCTACCATTAAGTTTTTGTTGAGTGTTTAAAAAATGAAATTAATACGTTGTGAGAAATGTGCAGCAAATGAAAATCTTGAGAGACTGCCCCTGCTGCTTAGGTTTTAGAGAGGAAGGCAAGTGTTTGAGAGAGAGAAGGAGTAGTTCACTTTGCTTTGTATTTGTGTTTGATGATGAGATTTCCCTGCTTCCCACTGCCATGCCTGCCACTTGATTTTATACTTCTTTGACTTGGTTGACACTTGTCCCCCTGGAACTATAAGCCCAAATAAACTCTCTTCTACATGTTGCCTTGGTCTTGGTGTTTACCACAGCAACAGAAGAACAATTTCTGTATTGAATTCTCTCCTTAACCTGGAACTGTAACTTTTAGGGAAGGAATAAACTTGAGCACAAATGCAGATAGATGTCTCTGGAAAAATGAGGGTTTCTGCTAAGGGAGCTACCCGTCCATTCATAAGAGAATAATAAGTTTTCATCTCAGGTTCTAATTTGTTGCTTGAATGAGAATGAGTTTTCTTTATGAACATCACCAACATGAAAAGAAATCATCATTTCATATAAAAGTGAAATGTATGTACTTATCTTGTTTGGTCCTAATAAAATTATTCAGTAAAAAAAGTACAGTTTTGACATTAAAAATATAAGCTTATGCTTTTCTTTTTAGTTCAAAACATAATTTCCCAGGTTATAGCCTAATGTTAGATGCAAAGAAAATTATACAGTTTCACAAACTTGCTAGCCCTATTTTTTATTTTAAATGTTCCATATATCATCCAGTAAGAAAGTCAATTTTCCATGTTTTAAAGAAGACACATTAGCCTATAGTTTTGTTTATGTTTCTTGGAATTTAGAATTTAGTATTATTGTTTAATGTGATTAGTAAGATTTCTCCATAAACAAAATTATTTAGAATTTAGGTTTGCCTTTATTGAAATTATATCTACTCAGCATAGAAATAACATTCCCTTTGATTTAAGCCTCTGTATACTATTTTTATTATGTGTTTCAAAAATGTATTCAAATGGTGAGATTAATTCCAAAAACTAAAAGCAAACTCTTTCTTAGAAGTAGAGGTTAACTTTAAAACAATCAAAATTGGAAGAAAAATGACTCTTGCACTGCGTATAATATGTTGTATACTATTGATAAATATAGTAAAAATATCATAATGTACTTAGTCCCATAAAGTAAATATGTCAATAATAAATTCAATAAAGTTAAAACTAAAGTTTTCTTAGTCTAAACATTAACTTGCTTTAGAGGTAGTACCTATGGAATAAAGAAAATAGGAGTAAGTTGGTAAAAGCCATTGCATGTATTATTATTGTATTATTATCCATATAATATATAATTTTAATATGTAAATTATAAAAGTAAGAGTATTTAAATAATATAGGGCTTATCTGAGATCTGAATTATTATTAATAGTTTCCTTGTGATAAGATTGAGAAAGACTAATCCAGGGAGTCCAGCATTATAAAACTCAGAACATTTCATAGAAATCATTATGTATTGACTCTGACAACATCCTTGTGGTTTTCTTTTTTTACATTTATTTATTAATTCAAGTTACATCTCATTCACAGCCCCCTCCCTTCTCCCCTTCTGACCCTACCCTCCCACCCTGTTACCCTCTCTGTTCTATCCTTCTCCTCCATTGAGGGGAGGCCTCATATATTAACCCTTCCTCACAGCTAAGAGCTTCCTCTTGGGCAGCTCATCTAGGGTAAAATGTCCAATTTACAAGAAACAGGGAGCTGTATGAAGACCAAGTTGCTTATCATTATATTTGTATAGTAGGGTCTAGGTCTAATCTAAGGTTTTCTCTTCTTTTTTTGTTTAGTGTTTCAGTCTCTGCAAGCCTCTAGGGGCCTAGGTTAATTGGTTCTGTTGATCTTCATGTGTTGATCTTGATCCCTCCAGGTCTCTCTATATCCCCTCCCTCTCTTATATAGGACACCCCCAGAGATCCACCTAATGTTTGACTGCATGTCTCAGCATCTGTTTTGATCTGCTTCTGGGTGGATCCTTGTGAGTTTAAAAGAATTTTTTTTCTTTAAACATTTATTTATTAATTGAAGTTATGTCTCCATTATAACTCCTGTCACCCTCTCCCAGTCTCACCCTCCTATCCTCTACCGTTCTCCCACCTATCCTACTCCTCTGGTGCGGGGTACCTCCATGTTTCAGCCCCCCCCCCATTCATTAGTCACATGAGGTCTAAGACCTTCCTCTTGCCCAAGGGGCATACGTGGCAGTTCCACTAGGGTGGAGTATCCCACTAACAGGTAACAAAGTCCATGTTCCTGTTCTTTTGGGTCTATTGGTTGTAGGATGGTTATCCCATACTATATGGCTAAAATTCTGTTATAAGTGAATATATTCCATGTATATCTTTCTGAGTCTGAGTTAGTTCACTTATGATGAGCTTTCCTAGTTCCATCCATTTGGTTGCAAATTGCATGATTTCTTAACACTTAATACTTAATTTTTAAAAAATTTTTGCATTGAGGATACAAACCTACTCTTAGCATTTTTCACAAATCCAACACGTTAAATTTTATTCTCTCATATATTACATCCTAAATGCAGTTTCCCTTCCCTCCTAATCCCTCCCCATCACTCCATCCACTCCTCCTTTTATCTTCAGAAAAGGGCAGGCCTCCCATCAAACAAACATGGAGCATCAAGTTTCAGTAAGACTAGTCAACCCAGTAGGAGAAAGGGGTCCCAAAAAGCAGTCAAAAGAGCAGAGACAGCTCCAGCTCCCACTGTTAGGAGTCCCACAAGAAGACCAAGACATACAACTATAACATATTTGCACAGGGCCTAGGTCAGACCCATGCAGGCTTCCTGATTCTCTCTTCAGTATCTGTGAACCCCTATAAACCTATTGGTTCTGTGGGTTTTCTTTGGTTCCTTAATCCCTCTGGTTCCTACAATTTATCCTTCCCCTCTTCAGCAGGATTCCCTGGGCTCTGCCCAAGGTTTGGTTTGGGTCTCTGCATCATTTTCCATCAGTTGTCAGATTAAGCTTCTCTGATGACAACTGAGCTAGGTAGCAATCTATGAATATAACAGAATATCAGTAGGAACTATTTCATTGAAAAAAGTTAGTTGCTGGTCCTGCTTGGCTCTATTCTGAGTCTCTGGGATCTCCAATCTCTGGTTCCTGCTCCTTTTGGTAGTGTCAGAGATAGGCTTCCTCTCATGGTGGCATGGGTTTCAAGCTAGACCAGTCACTAGTTGGCACTCCAATAATTTTTGAACCACCTTTACCTCACCATATCTTGCAATCAGGACAAATTTTAGGTTGAAGGTTTTGTGACTGTGTTGATGTTCAAATCCCTCCACTGATATTCTTGCCTGGTTACAGGATATGGCCAGTTCAGGCTACATATCCCAGTTACTAGCAGTCTTAGCCAAGTTCATCCTCAGAGATTCCTGGGCATTTCCATTGCACTAGGTTTCTAGCTCATCCCTGAAATGGTCCCCATTTCCAGGTGTCCCTCCCAGTACTCTCTCCTTCCATCCTCCCTCAACTTGGTTCCTCCTGTTCCTGTTCCTACCTATCACCAATCCCCCATCTGATGGCTATTTTATTTTTCCTTCCCAAAGAGATTCATACATCCACCCTTGAACCTTCTTTGTTACTTATCTTCTCTGGGTCTGTAGATGTAGCATGGTTATCCTTTACTTTACAGCTAATATCGACTTATGAGTACATACCAGTGCGTGTCTTTCTGGGTCTGGCTTACCTCACTCAGGATGACTTTTTTCTAGTTCCATACATGTGCCTGCAAATTCAATGTCATTTTATTTAACAATGAAGTAAAAGTCCATTGTGTAAATGCAACACATTTTCTTTATCTATTGTTCGGGTGAGGGATACCTAGGTTGTTTCCAGTTTCTGGCTATTAGGAATAAAGCTGCTAAAAACATGGTTGAGCAAGTGTCCTGGTGGTAGGAAGGAGTTTCCTTTGGGTTTGTGCTCAGGAATGGTATATCTAGATCTTGAGGTAGATCAATTCTCAATTTTCTGAGAAACTGTCAGATTGATTTTCAAAGTGTCTAAACAAATTTGTACTCCCACCAGCAATGGAGGAACATTCCCCTTGTTCCACATCCTCACTAACATGAGCTGTCACTTGTGTTTTTGATATTAGCCATTCTGACAGATGTAAGATGGAATCTGAGTCATTTTATTTGCATTTTCCAGATGGCTAAGAATGTTGAACATTTCTTTTAAAAAAATATTTATGTATTACTTCAGGTTACATCTCCATACAGTGTCCTCTTTCCACCCCTCCCAGTCCCGCTCTCCCACCCTCTACCACCTATTCCTTCCATTCCATTCCTCTGGAGTGGAGTGCCCCTCCATAAGAGTCCCCTGCCCCAGTTCAGCAGTCATATGAGGGCCAAGAGCCTCCTCATCCACAGGAGGCCTACAAGGCAGCACCACTAGGGCAAAATGTCTCATTGACAGGTAACAAAGTTTATGTTCATGTTCCCTTTGGTGCGTTGGTTGTAATATAGTTATCCTGTACTATATGGCTAAAATCCAATTATAAGTGAATAGATGCCATGTGCATCCTTCTGAGTCTGGGTTAGCTCACTCAGGATGAGCTTCTCTAATCCCATCCATTTGGGTGCAAATTGCATGATTTCATTGTTTCTGATGGCTGAGTAGTATTCCATTGTGTCGACGTACCATAGTTTTTTAGTCCATTCTTCAGTTGAGGGACATCTGGGTTTTTTCCATTTTCTAGCTATTACAAATAAGGATGCTATGAACATAGATGAAGAAACCTCCTTGTGATTTGGTGAGGAATCATTTGGATGTATACCCAGAAGTGGTATGGCTGGGTCCCGAGGCAGATCTATTCCAAGTTTTCTAAGATATCGTCAGACTGACCTCCATAGTGGTTGCACAAGCCTGCACTCCCACGAGCAATGAAGTATGGTTCCCCTTTCTCTAAAACCCCGCCAGCATGTGCTGTCATTTAAGCTTTTGATGTTAGCCATTCTGGCAGGTGTGAGATGGAATCTCAGAGTCATCTTGAGTTTTATTTTTCTGATGATTAAGGATGCTGAGCATTTTTCTTCAAGTGTTTCTCAGCCATTATGGATTCCTCCTTTGTGAATTCTCTGTTTAGCTCTGTTCCCCATTTTTTGATTGGATTATTTGTTTTTTTTTGGCATTTAATTTCTTTTTAAATTTTAGATATTAGCTCTCTGTCAGATATGGGGTTGGTGAATATTTTTTCCCAATCTGTAGGTTGCCTTTTTTTTTGAATGACATTGTCTTTTGCCTTACAGAAGCTTCTAAGTTTCATGAGGTCCCATTTATTGATTGTTGGTCTTAGATCCCAAGCTGTTGGTGTTCTGTTCAGGAAGTTGTCACCTGTGCTGATGAGTTCGAGGGTTTTCTCCACTTTCTCTTCTAATAGATTTAGTGTGTCCAGCCTTATGTTAAGGTCTTTGATCCACTTGGACTTAAGTTTTGTACAAGGTGATAAGTACAGGTCTAATTTCATTCTTTTACATGTGGACATCCACTTGGATCAGCACCATTTGTTGAAGATGCTCTCTTTTTTCATTGTATGTTTTTGGGTTCTTTGTCAAAAATTAAGTGAACAGAGGTGTGTGGGTTCATTTCTGGGTCTTCAATTCGATTCCATTGATCCACTGGTCTGTTTCTATACCAGTACCATGCTGTTTTTATTACTATTGATCTGTAGTACAGCTTGAAATATAGGATGGTGATACCTCCAGATTGTTTTTGTACAGGATTGATTTAGCTATTCTGGGTTTTTTGTTATTCCATATGAAGTTGAGAATTGCTTTTTCCACATCTATAAAGAATTGTGGTGGTGTATTTCTTTAAGGCTGCTCAACCATTTGAGATTTCTCTACTGAGGATTATCTGTTTAGATCTGTACCCCATTTTAAAATTGGATTATTTCTTTTGGTGGTGTCTAGTTTCTTACTTTCTGTATATATTTTGGAAATTAGCCTCTGTCAAATGTGGATAATCTTTTCCTGCTCTTTAGGCTGTTGTTCTAACCCTGAGAGTGTCCTTTGCCTTATAGAACTTTTTCAATTTCATTAGGTCGTATTTATTAGTTGTTGCTCTTAGTGCCTTGCTGAAGTTTACTCTTGCGCTAATGAATTTAAGGTTATTCCCCACTTTCCTTTCTGTAAGGCTTAGTGTATCTGATTTTATATTGAGGTCTTTGATGCACTTGGACTTAAATATTTGGAGGGTGATAAATATGAATCCATTTTCATTCTTCTACATCCCAGCATTCAGTAATCCCAGCATCATTTCTGAAACACTGTTTATAATGTAATGAGTTATATTAACTATAATCTCTGTGATGGATAGTGGCTCTTCTATGTGTATTCATACTGTCAATATGAGACTTCCAACCATTCCCCCAAAATTTCTTATCCTTTTATTCCATTTTCAGCCCCTGGATATTAACATTCAATGTACTTTGTGTAGGAGTTTGACTTTGTGAGGTTTTGCCACCAGTGAGATTATGAACCTCCCTCTCTGTACCTTCTTTATCTCATTTATCATACTATCCTTTAAAGTCATCCACATTGTCACAGATGACAGAATTGCTTTTTTGTATCACTCTATTTCAGTTCTCCGTGGGGAACTTTTATAATGACAATTTCAAATTTAGATATTATTTGCTTTTTATTTCCTCTAAATATAAGTTAACCTAAATGAAAGCAGAGAGATCATGCATTAACTGTTTTGTTCTTACTGCATCTCTGACTGATAATAGTGTCTAAAACCAAAAATATTCAAACAAAGAATAACTAAGCATTTTAATATAGACTGTAAAAGCATATAAATTGAGGATGGTGATTACCATATCAAAACCATATGACTACCCTTCTGAGAATGCTAACTACAAAATGGCATAGCAACCTTTATGTAAGTCCTTGTTACTGCAGGTTTTAACATATAATATGAGGATTTTGAATTTGAAATACAGTCAAAAGCCTTATTATCATTTCAAGCCTATGCTATATAGTGAACTGTTATGCATTTCTTGAGGCCTTTAGTGACTCCAATTACTATGTGTCTACACTGGGACCTGAATTAAACTGTCATAGCAAGAATAACACATATGCAACTAATATGCACACTCTTGATAAATCTGCATTCTTTCATAATATTACTTATTAAAATCATATCTTAAGCAACTATTGCTATAGCATTTTGATATGAAACTTTTATCCAGAAAAAGAGAAAACAACTACTAATATCTCTAAGTTTCAGGACATCTTCTTCCTGTGTTGTTTTGGGACTCTTAAATGAACTTTCTACCTTATTCTAGAATGTTTATTTCCTTTGTGCAAAATTGTTGTGTTTCAAATAACAGGAAGAGGTACCTGGTAGTTATAACAGACAGAAACAGATTATTTTGTGAGAAGGCATTCATAAAAAATCAATATGAATCCATTTGGAAAAGTGAAATTGTTTAGAGAAATATAAACATTTTTAAAAATAATTTTTAGTCCATTTACTGAAGGCACAGTATGACAATCTATTTGAGAGGGCAATACTCTTCTAAAAATTTGCCCATTGAATTTATTATATGGTATAAAATGATTTTATTACTGTTATTACAAATTCTTCTGTCACATCAATAGCTCCCACATTGCCTTGAGACTGAATTTACACTAGTATTAGTAAGAGTTTCTTTAAATGAAATTTACTCAATTTTATAGGACCTTAAAAATCTTCTTTTACCATGTTATCAATGTGTTTAATATTTTTATAGATCAAAATAGATTTAAAAATTGTGTTGATTAGAATTATATGCACATAGTTTTATACTTTAGAGTAAATGTTTACTTTTCATCTGAATAATTAACAATAATCTCTTATAATAGCTGCATTTAAGGCTCATAAATCCCTCCCTCCTTACTCTAAATATTTGTCCTTGTACCCATAGGTAAGCACCAGAAACTTTGCAAAAGAAAGTGACAATTGCAGAAAACTGAAACCAATAAAATGCAGAGTTGTAAAGCCCAGTCTCAATGTATGTATGTATGTATGTATGTATGTATGTATGTATGTATGTATATATGTGTGTGTGTGTGTGTGTATACAACTCTTTTCCCCCATTAATTAATTTATTTATTCACTTTACATCCCAATTCAGCCCTCTTCCCTCTCTCCTCCCAGTCCCACCCTCCTCCCCCATTTCCTCCTTCATAGAAGGGGAGCCCTCCCTGTACCCTCCTGTCCTGGCATATCAAGTTGCATCAAGACTAAGGGTATTCTCTACCACTGAGGCCAGACAAGGCAGCCTAGCTAGTGGAAAGTGATCTAAAAGCAGGCAACAGAGTCCATGTTTGAGACCGCCTCCACTGCAATTGCTATGGGTCCATATATATATGTATATACCAAGCTGCCCATCAGTCACATATGTGTGGGGACCTAGGTGCAGTCCATGCATGGTCTTTGGTTGGTGTTTCAGTCTCTGTTATCCCCCATGGCTCTAGGTTATTTGACTATGTTAGTCTTCTTGTGGAGTTCTTATCCCATCCATGTCCTTCCATCATTCCCCCAACTCTTCCACAAGACTTTCAGACCTCTGTCTAATGTTTGATTTTGGGTCTCTGCATATGTATCCATCAGTGCTGGGTGGAGCTTCCCAAATTACAGTTATGTTAGGCTCCTGTCTGCAAGCATAGCAGAGTATCATTAAGCCTAGAGAGTGGGAGAAGATCTTCACCAACCCTATATTCAACAGGGCTAATACCCAAAATATATGAGGATCTCAAGAAATTAAACACCAACAAACCAAATAATCCAGTTAAAAATGAGGTACGGATCTAAACCAAGAATTCACAAGAGAGGACTCTCTAATGGCCTAGAATCACTTAAAGAAATCCTCCACATCCATAGTCCTTAGGAAAACACAAATCAAAACTATTCTGAGATTTTCTCTTACACCAGTCAGAATGACTAAGATAAAATACTCAAGTGGCAGCATATGCTGGTGAGGAGGTAGAGTGAGGGGAACACTTCTCCATTGCTGATGAGAGTGCAAACTTGTATAACCTCTTTGGAATTCAATCTGGCAGTTCCTCAGAAAATTGGGAATAGTTCTAGCCCAAGACCTAACTATACCACTCCTGGGTATATATCCCAAAGATGCTCTACTATACCACAAGGATATTTGCTCAAATATGTTTATAACAGCTTTATTTGTAATAGTGAGAAAATGGAAACAACCCAGATGTCACTCAACCAAAGAATGGATGAAGAAAATGTGGTATATTTAAACAATGGAATACTACTCCCTTATTAAAAACAAGGATATCCTGAAATTTTTAGGCAAATAGATGGAACTAGAACAGATCATTTTGAGTGAGGTAACCCAGACCCAGAAAGACTCAGATGGTATATACTCACATATAAGTAGATACTGTTAAGGATAACCATACTACAAACCACATATGCAAAGAAGCTAAGTAATAAGGAAGACCCAAGGGAGGATGGTTGAATCTCACTCAGAAGGGGAAATAAAATAGACACCTGAAGTAGATGAATAAAGGGAACAGGGTGGGCAATGGAGTGGGAGGATCAGATTTGGAGACTGTGGGGTGGGAGGAGAAAGGGCTGGGAAACCAGCGTGAGAGGCATCTCTCTGACAAGCTGGAGACCTGGGATAGGGTAGGCTCCTGGGAGAATATGGGAGTGGGAGATATGGAGATTGAAGTGACCACCTCCTATAGCCAGGACCAAATTCCAGTGGAGGGAGGAGGACACCAACTCACCCACAAAACCTTTTTTACTTAAAATTTTTCAAGATATTCAGGCATTAAGATGGAGCAGAGATTGGAGGAATGGACACACAGTGACTGTCCCAACTCAAGACCCACCCCATTGGAGAAAGCCAATCCCTGACATTATTAATGATACACTGCTATGCTTGTAGAGAGGAACTCTTTTGTAAATAAATTTTATTTTATTTATTTTATGAGTGATTGCATTTCCTAGGAATGCCAGAAGCTACAGTCATACAGTCTCACCAACATGGCTGCTTAAACATGTTCTGAGCAAGGACCAATAATAGAGATGCTAAAGTGGAGGGTGGGAAGTTTACAAGGCTTCAACATTACAAAACAGCTATAGACTACTAAGGAATGTTGATGGTGGAAGAAATATTCTTCCTCAAGAAAGAACATGAAAGTTGGTTATCCAATACCAAATGGTCAGCCCTGAAAACATTCATCCAAGAACAATATGTAGACTGATCAGGTTATATTTAGGAATATATATGTATTGTATACTTATCATTCTCCTGTTAGCTGGTGGTATTATTGGTCAGTATCAGTCATTTATTTTATGGGGGAATACTCAGCCATTTTGAATGTTACAGCTAGGAGAAGGCATACTTTGAGATGTTGGACCATCTTTAAGCAATTGCTAAGGACTCTGATTTACTAAATACATTCTGTCTTCAGTTTTCCTCACTAGGATATAACCTAGGTGGTAAATACAACAACAAATCAAGGGTAATGGAACCCAAAACCTTATGTGATGCTTGATCTGAAATAAACAACCTTATGTAAAAACTAAGTCAACTTGATGAATACATGTACTTGCTCAGTGATGACAACAGAGGACCAATGGAGCTTTGTATTTGAGAAGTCATCCTTGTGAGGATTCCTCCATTTTAAAGCAAGGCTTATGGATTGGGAGAAATTGGAATATATAATGTTACTAAGGATATCATAGTGGAAATATATAAGCAATAAAACGACAACCACACATGGTTTTAAAATTTTGAGAATGTCTTCTTATAAATGTCTGGGGGAAATCAATATAAAAATATTAATTGTCCCCCATTTTTTGATTGGATAATCCAATCAAAAATAGAGCTAAATAGATAATTCACAAAGGAGGAATCCCTAATGGCTGAGAGACGCTTGAAGAAATGCTCAACATCCTTAATCATCAGAGAAATGCAACTCGAGACGACTTTGAGATTCCATCTCACACCTGTCAGAATGGCTAAGATCAAAAGCTCAAATGACAGCACATGCTGGAGAGGGTGTGGAGAAAGGGATACCCTACTCCATTGCTGGTGGGAGTGCAGGCTTGTGCAACCACTATGGAGGTCAGTATGGCGATATCTTAGAAAACTTGGAATAGTTTTGCCTCAGGACCCAGCCATACCACTTCTGGGTATACACCCAAATGCCTCTTCACGGATTCATAAGGGAGTTTCCTCATCTATGTTTACAGCAGCCTTATTTGTAATAGCTAGAAACTGGAAACAGTCCAGATGTCCCTCAACTGAAGAATGGGTTAAAAAACTGTGGTACATCTACACAATGGAATATTATTCAGCTTTCAGGAACAATGAAATTAAGCAATTGACAGCCAAATGAATGGAACTAGAGAAGCTCATCCTGAGTGAGCTAACCCGGACTCAGAAGGATGCACATGGAATCTATTCACTTATAATAGGATTTTAGCTATATAGTAGAGGATATCGATACTACAACCAACACGCCAAAGGGAACATGGACATAGACTTTTTATTTTTTATTTTTATTTTTTATTCTTTTTATCTGTTTGTCTGCTTATTTGTTTGTTTGTTTTTTAGTTCTCTCTCCCTGGCAATGAGACACTTTTCACTGGTGGTACTGCCTCATAGACCCACCTTGTATGAGGAAGCTCTTGGCCCTCATATGACATCTGAACTGGGATGAGGGACTGTTATATAGGGACACTGCACTCCAGAGAAGTGGGATGAAAGGGTCAGGGGGTAAAGAAACAAAATGAAATGTGAAGTTTTGGCCTTTTGCTACTAGTAGTCATAAACTGTTTAGGAAAATTAAGAAATGCAAACTAAGTCATGCAAGCCTATTATCTGTTAGATACTATGACAGTCTACTATAGTTATTTTCTAAGCTAATCAGAAATCAAGTTGCTAAGAGACAAGCACATTTGCTTATCCTAATATAAGAGACAGATAGGGCCTCTTCAAAAACCTCAAGAGATCTGCAGAATATGGCATTCAAACATATTTTCTTAACTTTAGATTTTTTTGATATCAAGATATGTCAACTCCTGACAACACCCCCTATTCTACTCCAAGTAAAAGATGAGCATTGAAGAATCTCCAGTGGGAGATGATTGAATTAGTGGCCAGCCTATATCTTGGCAGGAAAAAACCCCTTGCTCCAATTGTAGACAGAATGCTGTCCAAGAGGACAAAAGTTGGAAGCAGGTAGGTCGATAGCCTAGCTCTGCCAAGACAGGGTGGGAAAGTCCTTCATAATTCCTGCTCTGCAGTCAAGGTCTGTCAGAGAAACAGGGCCAAACGACTGAAGATCAATGCTGTAATATGGAGAGAAGATGGGAACTGTCCAGGTAGCCACTGGTATGTCATTTCTTGGTTTTGGAGGCTGCGGGCCCTGCACTTCCTATATAATCAGATATATTTATCCCTCTCAGGTTTCTGAGGTGGTTGAAGAATAGATAGCTAGAGTCTCATAATTAAATCTTGAGTTGTTTAGGAATCAAGAGAGTGTTCTGTATCTAAGAAGATGTTTTTAAAATTGTGATGCAAGTTAGTATGAAAGCAGAGTTAGATATAGAACTTTAAACTCATGGAGATGGTTAGATAGTAGAACGTTAAAGTCAGGTGCCAAATACATATGGACCAGACAATGGGAATGTATGCTAAGCCATATAACTCTCATAATTGTGGCCTAATTACCTATTTTGTTTTGTATTGTATTTATTTTATAAGAGAAAGAACCATTTGTTAGACTGAAAGGGGGAGCTGTTGGGGGGAAAAAGATATACCTTAAAATTAAAAAAAAGGAAGGGAATAGGTGGGTTGAGGCAGAAGAGGATGGGAGGATGGGACTGGAGGGGGGAGTAGGGAGGGGATCGTGATTGAGATGTAACTTGAAGAAATAAAAAATAAAGAGGAAAAAATAAAAAATAAAAATAAAGGGATTGTAAAAAAATTGTCTTTACAAATTAAAGTAAGGTAGCATAAGCCTGGTCAGACTAAATCTTCTAGAAGAGAAAGTGGGAAAAACCCTCAAAATCATTGGCACAGGTGACAACTTCCTGAACAGAACACCAACAACTCAGGGCCTAAGACCAACAATTAATAAATGGGACCTCATGAAACTGAAAAGCTTCTGTAAGGGAAAAGACACTGTCATTCGAACAAAATGGCAGCCTATAGATTGGGAAAAAATCTTCACCAACCCCACATCTGACAAAGGGCTAATATCCAAAATTTACAAAGAACTCAAGAAATTAAATGCCAAGAAACCAAATCGTCCAATTAAAAAATGGGGAAAGAGCTAAACAGAGAATTCACAAAGGAGGAATTTTAATTGCTAAAGGCTGAGAGACACTTGAAGAAATGCTCAGCATCCTTAATCATCAGAGAAATGCAACTCAAGACTACTCTGAGATTCCAACTCACACCTGTCAGAATGGCTAAGATCAAAAGCTCAAATGACAGCATATTCTGGCAAGGATGTGGAGAAAGGAGAACCCTCCTTCATTGCTAGTGAGAGTGCAGGCTTGTGCAACCACTATGGAGGTCAGTCTGGCGATATCTTAGAAAACTTGGAATAGATCTGCCTCGGGACCCAGCCATACCACTTCTGGGTATACATCCAAATGACTCTGCACCGAATCACAAGGAAGTTTCCTCATCTATGTTCATAGCAGCCTTATTTGTAATAGCTAAAAACTGGAAACAACCCAGATGTCCCTCAACCGAAGAATGGACTTTAAAAACTGTGGTACATCTACACAATGGAATACTACTCAGCTATCAGAAACAATGAAATCATGCAATTTGCACCCAAATGGATAGAAGTAGAGAAGCTCATCCTGAGTGAGCTAACCCAGACTCAGAAGGATGCACATGGCATCTATTCACTTATAGTCAGATTTTAGCTTTATTGTATAGGATAACTATACTACAACCAACACACCAAGGCAAGCATGGACATAGACTTTGTTTTAGTTTTCTCTCCCTGGCAATGATACCCTTTTAACTGGTGGTACTGCCTTGTAGGCCACGAGTGTATGAGGAGGCTTTTGGCCCTCATATGACTTCTGAACCGGGATGAGGAACTGTTATGTAGGGACATTTCACTGCAGAGGAGTGGGATGGAAGTGTTAGGGGGTAGAGGGTGGGAGGGAGGGACTGGGAAGGCGGGGAAGAGGACAATATGATGGAGATGTAACCTGAAGCAACAAATAAATAAATTAAAAAAAGTAAGGTAGCCACAGTTTGAAATCCAGGTTGCATTTTTACATTGTGAAGGTAAATTCCAGAGAAATGTCTAGTATCTTCCTTTACTGATGCTCATGTAGAGGCTTTGTCAATGAAAAGGAAGCTCCAGGTTTCTTTAGTATCCTAGAAGAAACTGTCTTCCTAAAGTTGGTTCAGTTACACAAAGATTTCCCATTTAAATTATTGATTAAAAAGACTAAATAATTCATAAAACAGAATTATCATAACATGCTTGTAAGTGAGGTAAAATTTAAGAAAGAAGTGAATTCCCAACATCTAGGGTAAAACTTGGTGTTCAGTTTTACCCTTGCAGAATTCAGTGCCTATTGCAGGGATTCAATTGAATGTAAAGCTATTTTCTCATTGGTGTATTCCTTAGGATGCCAGTCGATTCCAGTTACCCACAACCTACAGCTTGAAGATGAAATTAACCTCTAGTGGGCAAAGTTCACTTTGCCACTACAGATATACAGTACCTGGACAATAAAATTCAGTGGTATGTACACCCTCTTTACTCAAAGAAAACATTTAAACAGAAATCCTGTCTCCTTCCCATGTTTGTACAATGCATCATGGGCAGCTGATATCAGAAGTATTATCTAAAGTTTCTTGATTTCCCATCAGCATATTTAAAAACTAATTTACATTTCTTCTTAATCCTCCTGTTTCTGGCCCTGAAGTACTGACCTCAGTGTGGTTTAGAACTGCCCATCAAGACTTGGCTATCTATAAAGATCAGCAAGGCATTGTTAGCCCTGTGACAGATTGGCTTTTCATTTACTACCTCTTTCCAAAGAAGCACTTAAGCCTGATAAATCTATGTCTTTGGAGAGTTTACTTTCTCATTTATAATAAAGCTATTTAGAAAAAAGCAAGATCATGAGGCCAAGTGATCTTTAAGTCTACACATGTGGAAGAAAAAATAAAATTTATACCCTGGAAAGTTCATTTCTTGTCATTAGACCTAAAGATAGATCAAGATGAAACAAGCAGCAATTTAAATTAATTTGGAATTCTTTGTTCATGCCCATCATAATTTAACACTGCTAGTTTCATGTAGGTGATATCTCTTAATTTCTCCATCCAGCTTTCAGTTATGCTTGTTAGACACAGCCTGGTTTGTGCTATCAATACAACTGAATCTGGGTCACTTATGTTTGGTGAAGAACTACAAACTTGAAATACATCTGGCCTTATTCATTGCTTGTCAGATTGTCTACATTGCTGTGCTGGTTAGTTTTTTGTCTAATTGACCCAAGATAAGGTTATCTGGGAAGAAGGGCCCTCAATTTAGAAAATGCCTATATGAAATTGGACTGTCTGAAAAATCTGTGGATCATTTTCTGTTGGCAATGACACATCTGGGCAGGTGGTAATGGGTGGTATAAGAAATGAGACTTAACAGGCTGCAGGGAAGAAGCCAGTAAGCATCATTCTTCCATGGCCTCTGCTTTGCTCCTGATTCCATGTTCTTGTCCATATTTTCATGATGAGCAATAGCATATAAGATGAAATAAACCGTTTCCTACCCAAATTGTTTTTTTTTTCATGCTCTTAATCACAGCAATAGAAATGAAATTAGTCCAATTGTCAATATATGTGTGTACTCATATATGCATATGTATATATGTATATATATATATATATATATATATATGCATGTGGGAGATACAACTAGTTATCCATAAACGTCCATTCTTCTTTTTCTCTGTGGCTCAGAAATGACACTCAGCCTATTCAACATAATCAGACTCCTACCATGAGTATTTAGTTGACTTTGTTTTCCCTTTAAAATGGAAATGGGTGATGGCTGCAACATCCTGGACTGAGGCATAGTAATGGTACATCTCTTCTAAATGTTATTCTTTGTGAGATATAATGACATTGATGTATCTCATAGACCTGGATTTCACCTGTATGTGAAAAAATTTCTTGCAGAAATGCCTTCAATTAAGATGGAAAAAATGCTTATCTTCTACTTGGAGTAGAATAGGGGGTGCTGTCAGGAGCTGACATGTCTCAATATCAAAAAATCTTAAGTTAAGAAAATATCTTTGAATGTCATATTCTGAAGATCTCTTGAGGTTTTTGAAGACACCCTATCCATCTCCTATATTTAGATAAGCAAATGGTGCTTGTCTCTTAGCAACTTGATTTCTGATTAGCTTAAAAAATAATGTGATAGACTGTCATAGTACTTAGCAAAATGACAAGCTTGAATGACTATTAGTTTGCATTTTTTAATTATCTGAAACAGTTCATGACAGTTGGTAGCAAAAGGCCGGAACTTCACATATCATTTTTAAGCCTTACTAGGTACAATACCTATAAAAAGCATTACCCTTAATTTTGTGTCAATATACAAAGATCAATACCAATGTGGCCAAATAAAATCTTAATTTTGTATCAATATACAAAGATCAATACCTATGTAGCCCAATACAATCTTAATTTTGCATCAATATGCAAGGGTCAATACCATTGTGACCAAATATAATCTTAATTTTGTATCAATATACAAAGATCAATGCCAATGTAGCCCAATACAATATCAATTTTGCATTAATATACAAAGATCAATACCAATTTAGCCAAATATAATATTAATTTTGCATCAATATACAAAGGTATAAGGGCATATTCAATAATCTGTCCTTTTTTCTTTGATCTTTCCTATATTATGTCTATGTCCCATTTCTTCTTAAGTCTGTTCACTCCTACATAGGAGAGAAAGAAGGATACAGAAAAGAAAAAGAGAGAAGTCCCTGGGTCTAACCTCCAAAACCTATTTAACAAGACCATTTAAGAGCTTGTAATCTCTCCCCTAAATAACAAGATTTTCTATTATCCATCAAATGACCAAAGGGGGTGAAAACACCCTCCCCACTTTCAGGAGATGGGACGTCACTTTCTTAAAATGACTTCCTGCTTATTTGGGACATAGTAAACCTGTTTGGGGCCCAAATAAGAATGGAAAAATGGTTAAAATGTTAATAGAATCATTTGATGTTCAGTCTTTTTGTGCTCAGCTATTTAAATGTCCTAAGAAGTTCATAGACAGAAACTGAACTTCAGGGATTTACTGAAGTTATGGCTGGAGCAGTCTGTGGAGCTGTGGTTGTAGACTTTTGAGGAAACAGCTATTGAGGAAGTCTGCAAGGCTGGATCATCTGGGCTACTTGTCTTCTTTGGTGTCTGATCTGTTTTCTTCTGAGGTTTCCGTTGTCCAGTTGTCCCTGGATTCCTTGGATGGATGCTTTAAATCTCCTGGAAATATAAGAATCTCCAGTGGGAGATGGTTGAATTAGTGACAAGCCTACCTCTTGGAAAGAAAAACCCCTTGCTTAAACTGGAGGCAGAATGCTGTCCAAAAAGGACAAAACTTGGAAGCAGGTAAGTCAACAGCCTTCCTCTGCTAAGACAGAGTAGGCAAGTCCTTCATAATTCCTACTCTACAATCAATGTCTGTCAGAGAAACAGGGGCAAACGGCTGAAGATTGATGCTGTAATGTATGGAGAGAAAATGGGAACTGTCCAGGCAGCCACTGGTATGTCATTTCTTAGTTTTGGAAGCTGCGGACCCTGCACTTCCTATATAATCAGATATATTTATTCCTCTCAGGTCTCTGAGGTGGTTGAAGAATAGATAGCTAGAGTCTCATAGTTAAATTTTGAGTTGTTTTGGAATCAAGAGGGTGTTCTGGATCTAAGAAGATGTTTTTAAAATTGTGATGCAACTTAGTATGAAAGCAGAGTTAGATATAGTACTTTAAACTCATGCAGATGGTTAGATAGTAGAATGTTAAATTCAGGTGCCAAATACATATGGACTGGACATTGGGAATGTATGCTAAGCCATATAACTCTCATAATTGTGGCCTATTTATTTGTGTTGTTTCATTTTGTATTTGTTATAAGAGAAAGAACCATTTGTTAAACTGAAAGGGGGAGCTGTTGGGAGGAAAAAGATATACCTTAAACTAAAAAAAAAGGGGGGTAGAGGATGGGGGGTTGAGGGGGAAGAGGGTGGCAGGGTGGGACTGGAGGAGGGAGTAGGGAGGGGAAAAAGATGGAAAAATATTAGATCTCATTTTTTATGTGATTATATCAATCTGAACTGTCAGCCAACTTGTACCTCAGATTGTTACTTAAAGGCCTCTTTCTTTAGCAGGTAGTATCAATATTAAGAAGATAGCAAGATGTAGTATGCTCTGCTTGAAGTGGTGTAGGTAGGCAGGCCTGCCTCTGTGGTAGTTTGTACCAGTGCAATATAAGTTAACTGGAAAAAAAATGCCACCATTGATAAAATCAAGTCATTTCTGCCAGGTATAGGGAGTTGGAGAGAGAGAGTGATGGTAGTAACAGCTGTGGATCAAGAGATCAAGTGACACAGTTGATAGAACACAAACTGTAGTCTTAGCAATATCAAAAGATCACTGAAGGGACTGATATAAAGATGTCAGATATTAAAACAAAAAGGGAAAAAGCAGCTAAACCCCAAGCAATAGTTAAATTCACCAGTTCACTAGATTGAAAACAGTGTAATGGCAGGTGCATCAAAAGTATGTATCTCTTTTCTGTTTTCCATAACAGAATATATGACAAAATCAACTTAAGGGCTGAAGGGTTTATTTAGCTCAGAGTTCCAGGTTGCAATTCATCATGGTGAGGACGTCGCGGTGTACGGACCTTGAAGCTCCATCTGGTTACATTGGCTCTGTAGCCAGAGTAGAATGATGCAGGCCTGCGTGTGCATGTGATTACTGTGATTACTTAGCTTTTTTTTTTTTTTTTCACTTTTATAGTCTGAGATTTCCAGGGAATTCTTGTCCAGGGAATACTGTCCAGGGAATTAAGATGCATTTACCCATATCAATTTACATAATTTAGATTATCCCCAAGAGACATCTTCAGAGGCTAGTCTCCCTGGTAATTCTTGATTTTCTCAAGTAGATAATTAACAGTAATCATCACAAAAATATAAACAGCAGAAGAGTGAGCAGAATTAATTACAAGTTGTGACCTTATGGGAACTACCACAATGGAAGTTTCTGAAAGAAGATATTTCTTTTGCTTATAAATCTTTGTATGCTATTGAGAATTTAAAAATATGTACTTTTTATTCCCATGCTCCTTGTAGCATTGCTTACAGCAACAAAGTTGTGAAACTGATGTTAATGGTCATCAATAAATAAATAAAGAAGATGTGATGAGCACATTCACTGAAATGATTCCTAGTCTTAACACTTAGTCTTAAGGCAGTCCTGTTGTTTGTGACATCTATGAACTTGGAGATCATGCTAAGTAAAATAAATCAGGGCAAGCAAGACAAAGACTGCATGGTTATACTTAGATGGGAACTTGTAAGATATTTAATACAAAAGCAGAGGGTAGAATGTGGGTTGCAGGGCATGAGAAAAGAAAATGAAGGGATGTTAATAAATAGGTCTGAAGATTTGGTTATGCATGTAGAATTTATTCTAGAAATATAATAGAGAGCAAACTGACTATCATTAAAGAGTATGTGAATTTTGCAAGTAAATTAGACCTTATTCTTTTTTTTGTTTGTTTGTTTGTTTTTCGAGACAGGGTTTCTCTGTGTAACAGCTCTGGCTGTCCTGGACTCACTTTGTAGACCAGGCTGGCCTCGAACTCACAGAGATCTGCCTGCCTCTGCCTCCCGAGTGCTGGGATTAAAGGCGTGCGCCACCACCGCCCGGCCGTTAGACCTTATTCTATACATAAACACAGTTTATCTCTCACACTCATACATATACACACCCATACTATCTTACACACATTTCCTCTCTTGCACACATACTCTCAGTCACATATCCACTTGCCTTCTCTCTTTCGTACACACAGATACTCTCTCACACACATGGAAGTATGTAAAGGGATCACATGTCAATTATCTTGAGAGTATTGGTAATTTTAATGTATATATTATAACAAAATATTATATTGTACATGTTAGATATGTATAATCTCATCATTTATATTTCAATAAAACAGCCATAAGTACAAGCATATACATGTATAAACTCAAGTACTATATTTCAGTGGATATAAAATAAATAACTACTCGAGTGAAATTTGAGCATGGTGTCAAAAACTTTAATGTTCAGTATGAAGGGTAATGTATAAAGTAACTATTTGCATTTTAAACTTAGTGAAAACTAGCTTTAAAATTATTTAAAAATTGTTGCCTCTCATTGGATGACAGAGAAATGAGATCTAGGACAGAATAAGTTTCTAAAGTCACTAGAAGGAAGAAATAGATAACTCAAGGATGGCATTTAGAATTATATAAAGAGAAACTTCAATTTAAAGAAGCTGAGCTTAAACATAAGTATAAATAAGTTTATTGACATTTCTGTATTTGCACTAACCTTAAATTTCAATACTATAATTATATTATTAAGTGAAAGATTTAAGTTTATATTTTAATAAACGGAATATTGCTAAATTGCCCAAGACACCTGAAGGAAAGGCAATCAAACAGATGATATAAAACTTGAAAAGGAAGCTTTGGAAACTTCACAGTTATTCACGTGAGTATAGAGTTTGCAAGTGCACCTGAATAAATATTTCATGATACTTTAAACTTACCTAAGCATTTTAAGATGGAAGACACACAATTGACTTGGAAATCACAATCCATTTACTTAATGAAAAGCCATTGTTATTAGTGGACTTTATTATTTATTTGAAAATAGTAAGCTGCAAGTTATCTGCAGGTCAGCAAATAACTCAGACAATTTAAAGCACAAAGCTTCTTTGACAACTATGGTTTTACTTAATTAGATTTTCAGTTAGACACTTAGAAGTGCATTATACAAAAGGCTTCCATATTTCCTAGGTGGATATAATAGTTTATGGAGGTTTTGCATTCTATTAATCTTTGCATAATTATAGATCAACAATGAGATTATGACTCATTCCACAGCAGATCATGTAAATTTTGCAATAACATTAATATAAAATGGGTTTCAGTCAAGTATTTGTTATCTCACCGTTTTAAAATGGGACAGTTTTTTAAAAAACCAGTATAAAAAAAAGAAGTTAACATTATTATTGTTACTTAAAATAAAGAATAGTTTGATGTCATAGGATACTACAATGAATTGATCCATATAATTTGTCATTGTTATTTGACATATCTCTAACTAGAACTAAGAACAAAACAAGTAAACAAACAAATGCTCCAAGCTTCTAATAAATGTTTTCAAAAACTTATCTCATATATTTGTTGTTTTCATATTAATATAGTAGATGAGTAAGACAAACATTACTGAGTGGAGGAAATTGTCTTTATTTCTATGTGATTCAATTTTAAGTTTATTATATTGGTATGGTATGTGTTACTATACAAACATGAAAACAAAGGAAGAAACAACTTTATAAAAGTGAATACAAAGGTTCAATGGCACAAGAGAGCCCTTTCAGTTACAGCAAGTGAGAAGGAAATCTAAACACACACTTGAGTCAGACACCATTAGTGAACAAATACCCTTCTCATGGAATAAAAATACTGTATTGTTACTAGAAAATGCCAGTTTTTATTAAAGATGAATTTTTTATTCTTGTCTCATATAATTTTAAGTATATCTACAGAGATCCTACAGGTAAAGAATTAAAATAAATTATTTTCTTCTCAGTAGAAAACCAAAAGTGCTAATAAACTACTATTCAGAGTCCTAGCCTAAACTAACAGCATTGATTTATTTCTTGGCTTTTTGATATTGTTAGAATGTGGATCTAGTAAATGCGAAAAAGAGGAATGGCCATAGAGTAGGGCTATGGGTGAGATGGATAATTTTACATAATTTTTAAGGGCTGACTCAGCCAAATCAATCTTAATTTAGGATAAAGAGAAAACCAACTTCATTGGTTAACTTTAGTTAATTCATTAATTTAAATTTTTTCTAACAGTCCTAAGTAGGGTAATATACATTTAAGTAGATACAGTTAACCATCCCACAATGCATATAAGAATTTTAGATATTTCTTTTAAAACTAAAGAAACATTTTAAAAGAATATTTTAAGAAAATGTTTAGACATAGGAAATTGGATACATACATACGTATAATATATATATACATATATATATATATGTATATATATCAGAGAATTCTCTTCCCATAGGCTCTGTCTTCTCAGTTTCCCTTACTATTAGCATTCTCATTACCATAGTAGCTGTTACAGTTGACTAACTAATATTGATATAGCATTAACTGAAGTCCATAAATACATTAGGGTTCATTTTTATTGCAGTGTGTGTAGTTTCTGGAAATATATAATATCATGCCAATTATTACTTTGTCTAAAACTAGTTTAACTAACTTCAAAACCCCATGTATGACTCTTCCCATCCCCTTCTACCTGTAAGTTCTTTGGCAATAGAACCCCAAGCCTTTCCTCATCGGCTTTCTCTTCCATCTACAAGGTTGTATTAGTTACTTTTATATTGCTATGATAAAACTTTATGTAAGGGAGAATTTATTTGAGGCCTTAGGTTCCAGAGAGCATCCATGATGGTAGAACAAAGGGTATGTAGATGGAGCCTCAACTGAGAGCCTATATCTTGAACAGCAAGCAAGAAACAGAATGAAGTCAACATCACACTGGTTTTTGAAAATGCAAAGCCCACCTCCAACAAGGCCACACCTCCCATTCCTTCCCAGTTTCAACCACTGTTGGCTAAGTATTCAAGGGTAAGAATCTACTAAGTCCTTGATAGCTCAAATCAGCACAGAGGTAAAGAGTATTGTTCACTACACACTCCTGCCATGCTTCCTCCCCACAGGCCTCAAAACAAAGACCCACTGGTAAAGAACTAAAACCTTAAAAATTCAATTTTCACTATCATTTGGGAGTCCCAGATACTCACTATGGTACCAGAAAATTACCATAGGAAATTGGCACCAAGAACTGTGGCCATTGTTGATGCATTGATGTGATGTGATGAAACCTTCAGGATGAGTTGTGGGAAAATTTTGGAAATGTTTAGTGGAGCTAGGCATGGCAAATCTATAATTCCAGCTGTCTACAAATTAGGAAGAGAGTCATCAACAGAAAACTGATTTTTTTTTTTTGGCTCTGAAACATGTACTTGTAACATTAAGAACTATGGGAAAATGTATCTTTCTGTTGTATAAGCCACTGACATTGTAATATCTCATCATAGCAGCCCAAGTAAACTAACAGTGTGTGTGCAATCACATAATTAGTGCTTAATTAATTTCATAATCCTTGGGAATATTATATAAATATTATTATTACCATAAAGGATTGAAGCTAATAGAAAAGTAATTTGTTTTTGTAATAAAGTGTCTTTGTCTTCAAAGGTATAATATTCTGTTAAACTTAACACAGATAATAAATTTGCTACATCTTCAAAAGGTAGTAATTGTCCAGTCTCATTTTCAATAATTTAAAAATTAAGTTCATCTTAAAAATCATTTGATACTGTCTGATATAAAAATAATTCATATGTAGATCAGTTGAATAGCTAAGTAAACTTTGTATTTTAAATTCAATGTTTTAATATTTGTGATCTAAATTATTATACTATCAAAATAAATTGCATTCATTATTTAATATTCCTGGTATCTTAAGAACTTTATTTGCTTAAAATGAGAAGATTCTGGCTCAGAAAAAAAGTTTGTGACTATTAGAAGAAGAAAAAAAGACAGAAGCAAAGTTTATTAGGAGACATTTGAATTTTGGAGGGCTTTTAATACTTGAATGATAAGTCAGATCAGAAGGATGGTTTCTTTTTCACACAAACCTGAAGAGAAATTCACCATTATTTTTAAATGATTACTAAAATGCTTGCTTACATAAATGTATGTGTAGATAACTATGCACTACCCTTTAAAGTTTCAGGCAATCTTTTTTGTTGTTGTTGTTGCATTTAAATCTCTGCAAACAACAGTAACATGGATTTATGACTGTGTGTTTTGCTCCTGACTACGCATTCAATTTCCTTCTTATAATTGAAAGTGTAAAGGGGTTTTCGATGATAGTGTTATAGCTGCTTAAGCCCTGCAATTTTTCACATGAAGAGTCAGTTTATTACTCTATCCCATTTACTTCATATTTTGTGAGGCTTTATCCACTCAATAGCACTTAGAGAATAATGTATATCTAATTTGAAACTAATCAAAGGGACATAGCTCTTTGCGTCAACTCAGCGTGACATCACGAGGTCGTCTACTTGACCACTACAGTGATATGTTTGTTTAAAAGAAAGTACTCCTGTACTGAAACAATGGGAGTAGCTTGATTCACATCAAAGTTAGGGAGAGAGGATCATATTGGTGATTCTGATTTGACAATGCCATCTCAAAAATAATGAATATAAACCATAGATTTCTACTGTCCTTTCTATACTGAAATAACTTGCCCTGTGGCATCTGTTGCTTAAATTCTTTGCTTTTACTTAAAAGATCATAGTACTGGGGAAAAAGATTCAACAGAATAAAAATTTAAAAAATTAATCTAATGCTACTCTATTTTACTACTTTTAAACATGATAGAAATGGTAGCAGAGCATATTTTAAATGGAAAAGCATACTTATTTATATCCAGGATTATGAAAATGTGTAAATATTTACAAAAAGAACACTTGACAAAATCTAACACTCTGGCATAAAAAAAAACTTTCAACAAATGGTATATAGAAGGATTATTTCTCAATATACAAAGACCATAGATAGCAGTCTTGCAAGCAATTTCAATCTCAGCTATGGAAAGTCCAAAGTTTTCTTCTGTTTAAGAATGAGAAGTATACTCACTATTATCATTTATGTTCAATACAGAACTGGAAGTGCTAGCCAAAACAATCAGTCAAAGAAGAAAACTTAACACTGTTAACAGATTGATGTACTATATATCAATAAATTACTCGAAAGAATTCCCCCAAAATACTATTAAAACTACAAAATTGATACAGTCACCAGACATAAATTCAACACATAAAAGTCTGTATGTTGCTATATACAAATAGTAAGTTATCTAACAATGAAATCAAAACATTTGTAATTTTTTGCAATGACATTTATAGTATCAACAAAAAATGAAACAGAAACAAATTTAACCAAATGTGTGAAATTTTTATGCGCTGAGAACTATAAAGTATTCATGTAAAAAACTTGAGGAAATACAATCAAGTAAATAAGTGGAGAGGAATCTCATATACATGCAATAAAATATTAAAAATACATCATAGTTCCCAAAGAAACATGTTTTCAAAGAAGTTTTTATTCAAATTTCAGTCATTGTATTGCACAGAAATTGAAAAATAATCAGAAATAATGTGAAGGTCAGAGATCTGTGATTCAAACACTCAGGAGTCCAAAAAAGGTGGGTTGCAAGTGTGAAGCTAGCTTGGGTTACATTATGATGTGCTGTCTTAAAAGTAAAAATGGAAAAAAGTCATAAAATTCAGGTGACCACAGAAGATATAAAAGAATCCAAAGCATACCAAGAAAAGAAATAGAGAAATTAAAAATAAATGAAGCTGAAGATGTCATACCAATAAAGGTAAAATATAGAACAAATGTAGAATAATCTAATAGCATGATATTGCCACAGAAAATGATGCTTATTCAAATCAGACAAAATAGAAATAAATAAAACCTTATATTTTTGGTGGAAAATTACAATAAGTACTCAACTGACCAAGACAGTTTCCTCAATAGGCACATTGTGAGAATGATGTTTACATGATGAAAAACGAAAGTTGATAAATATCTTGCCTACCAACAAATATCAATACAAAATTGACCAACAACAAAGTCTAATATCTAAAACTATGAACATATTAGAAAGAAGAAAAAAAAAACCCAGAGGGGAACAACTTCAGGATGTTGAAAGGAAATACTGCCCTCGTGACATTGTATGAAGCTGGACGAGGCTGTGACAATGGAAAAGGATATCAATTTTGATGTCCTTATGTGCAGTTGTTGCCAAGACCTAGATATATAAAAATTCCTATGCTAACAATTGTCCAAGCTGTTTTGTCATGAGATATGCTGTGATTCTAACATCAGAAAAATAATGTCTCCTTTCGCCTTTCTCCCGCTAGGCCTTCCTGACTTATATATGTTTACATTATATGCACATAAACACATATATGTATTGTGTATATATATATTTCTCAATATAAATACAATCTGCTCAGTTGGTTTAATTTGATTGTATTAGTATAATTTCAGGGATGACCACTTATATGAATCTTAATTTTCACATTAAGATTTTGTTATAGTTGTAGAAATGAGTTTAGGGTAGTTGTTGAACATTTTTTTCCATCTCAAAGTTGTTATGACAAATAATGATTTTATTATCATATTCTTATTGCTTGAATTTTTCATTTGTGTATTTGATTAATTTTAGTCATTTGACATTGTGCCTTTCTCTTCTTTCTCTTCACCTCCCTCGCCTATGGATACACGGCCTTCCCAGTAAGTTTCACTGTAACTTTTCTGCCTTCTATTTAATTAAGACCCAGTGAGCTTAATTACATTTTCTTGATCAAGTCATTGTGGGAGGCCATTTGCTGGAGCAAGAACAACTTAGTAGTGGCTATACCATGGAAGAAAATGACACTTGTCTTCCCAACAGCTGTTAACTTCTAATATTTCCTCAGAGTCCATGAGAACAAACCGATCCAAGATGGAATGTTGATGTGCCCAAAAACCAGTTTAATTGAATTCATCATAGTCATGCCAAGTCCAGAATATAACTTTTTGCTGAATATTGTCCCATCATCTAGGTTTTAACATTCTTCCCACCCTGTTTTTCAAGATGGTCTCTTGCCTTGTAGGAGGTTATACAGCTGCCCATGCCCATCCACTATTCCTTTTTTTTTTTTAGGTTTTCTCCTACTCATTTATTCATATATTGGACATATGGATTATTTCTAGGGATTAGCAATTATGAATAATTAGTATTGCATGCATAGATGTACATTATTATATCTCTTAGTCAAATGACTTACGTAGAAATGTTCAGTCATATTTTTTAATGGATTAATATTTTTTAAGACATGCAAAACTCTTTTCTACTATGGCTCCATCCATTTCATTCTATCACCTTTGTAGAAAACTTCCAGTCCCTGTATATCCTGAGCAACAGTTGTTGTCATGTGTCCTTTTTTTTTTTTTTTTCCAAGATCCATCTAACTAGATGCTTGAGTGACATTTTAAAAATGTTTGATGGAATGGAAATTTTTTTTGTGGTCAGTTTTTATACATATTTTTTATTTCTTCAAGTTACATCTCAGTCACAATCCCTTCCCTACTCCTCCTTCCTGTCCCACCCTTCCACCCTCTTCCCCCCAACAGCTCCCCCTTTCAGTCTAACAAATGTTTCCTTCTCTTACAACAGTAAATACTATACAAAACAACAGAAATAAATACGCCACATTTATGAGAGTTAAATGGCCCAGCATACATTCCCAATGTCCAGTTCATACATATTTGGCCCCTGACTTTAAAATTCTACCATCTAACCATCTCCATGAGTTTAAAGTTCTATATCTGACTCAGCTTTCATACTAACTTGCATCACAATTTTAAAAACATCTTCTTAGATCCAGAACACCCTCTTGATTCCTAAACAACTCAAAATTTAACTATGAGACTCTAGCTATCTAGTCTTCAACCACCTCAGAGACCTGAGAGGGATAAATATATCTGATTATGTAGGAAGTGTAGGGCCTGCATCATCCAAAATTAAGAAATGACATATCAGTGGCTGCCTGGACAGTTCCTGTTTTCTCTCCATATGTTACAGCATCAATCTTCAGCCTTTTGGTCCCGTTTCTCTGACAGACATTGATTGTAGAGCAGGAATTATGAAGGACTTACCTACCCTGTCTTGGCAGAGCTAAGCTGTCTACTTCCCTGCTACCAAGTTTTGTCCTTTTTGGACCGCAGTCTGTCTACAGTTGAAGCAAGGGGTTTTTCATGCCAAGAAATAGGCTTGCCACTAATTCAACCATCTCACACTGGAGATTCTTCGATGCTCATCTTCTACTTGGAGTAGAATAGGGGGTGCTGTCAGGAGCTGATATGTCTCGATATAAAAAAAATCTTAATTTAAGAAAACATCTTTGAATGCCATATTCTGCAGATCTCTTGGGGTTTTTGAAGATGCCCTATCTATGTCTTGTATTTAGATAAACAAATGTTGCTGGTCTCTTAACAACTTGATTTCTAAGACTTCAACTAGCCGGCAAAGTTTCCTAAATAGCTATAAGGTCCGCCTAGGTGTGGGGAGCCTAGTAGGCTGGTGAGTGATCTCCGTGTGGTATCTGATTCTGCCTGCTGTGTATTAGAGTCGATCTTACCAGCGCCTCTCCTGATGGGAGTTCCCAAGTCCCGGATTTAGCGGCTTCCGTGTCTGGGAGAGAAGGGGGAGAGCCTTGCCCTGGGACTTTTAACAGTCCCTTGGGAGCTGTGTGTGCTCCCAGAGGGTCTAGCCCCTCCGGTTTTTGCACAGTGTCCAATAACTCTGTGCTTTTCATGGCTCTTTTCCCCCACGTTCAAAATGCGTTGGTGTGGGCCGCCGACATCTTGGATCCCCTCGCCCATCCACTATTATACTATCATGTCTGTTGAACAGTTTTGCCAGTTATTTGTTTTTCATTGTAAGTCTATTCATTTGAAATATTGATTCTATGGTGAACATCTGAGATCTTCTGTGGAAGTGAAAACTGGTAGAATCACTTTGGGAATCACTATGGAAAGTTGATATACCACAGATCCATTATCCTACTCTTGGGCATACGCCAGAAAGAACCTACATCTTATTACAAAGACACTTGCTCATCCATGGCCATTGCCACTATATTCATAATATCCTGAAATTGAAAACAGCCTTGATGGTCATCAAATAGTAAATGGAGAATGAAACTTGTGAAGTTTGCATGAAAATAGATGGAGCTAGAAACAGTTATCCTGTGTAGGGTAACCAACCTGGACCTAAGAAGACAAACATTGCAGGTGTTCTCATATATGTAGATGTTAGCTTTTAATCTTTCAATATGTGTGTTTCAGTCTGAATAACCACAGAGGGTAGGTAGGTATGTAGTAAGGGTCAAAGGAGTGTGAGGAGATCTTCCAAGAAGAGGAAATAGAATAGAGTGTTATAAAGAGAGAAAGGGAAAACTAGAAGGATTAAATGGGAAGGGGTGGGATGCCAGGGTAATAGAGGGAATATGGAGAGGGAAAGACAACTGATACTAGAGGCCTTTGTAAAAGCAGAAAAAAGTCTTTTATAAGCTTAATGCTGTAGAAGTTTCCTAAAATATTCACTTATGTGAGTAGAATTTAAATGGAGTCACTGTATAATGGAGGAGACAATGAACCACCTAGACAACTTATGCCAACAAATAAAACCTTCAGTATAGGAATGAGTTATATCTTGTTGAGTCGTTGGTCAAAGGGACCCCTTAGACCTCACCAACATCACAGCCTACTGTTAGGGGCTACTCTCCACAACCTGTTGATAAGGCCCTATTGGAGACAATGCATACATGATCAAATATGGAGAAATGAGGCTTCTACACAGGTAGAAGCTTCACCTCTACTGACTTGTTAATGTTCAAGGTATATTGAGCACACTTCAGGGCTGGCTCCTTTCCCAGTAAGTAACAGGCCAAAAAGAACTCTACATGTATGTGTGTGTGTGCTGTTCTCTCTCTGTCTCTCTCTCTCTCTGTCTCTCTCTCTTCTTTCCTTACTTCATACCTTCTGTCCTTATTTCTTCTTTTTGTTTTTTTGTTTGTTTACTTTTGACTTTGTCTGTCTAGACAGACAAAGCTAGCCTCAAACTCATGAAGCTTCTCTTGCTTCTGCCTCCTAAGTGCAGATTGAAGGTGTGGACTGTGTGCCTGGCTTGTTTCATTATTTTTGTCAAGTTGGTTTTTTGTTGTGTTTTGATTTTCATTTTGTTTTGTGTAAGACAGAAAGGACATAAAGTAGGGAGGTGGAGAGGTCCTGGGAGGAATTAGGGAGGGAAAAGAATGATGTCAAAATATACTGTATGAAAAATTGCTAAATAAAAATATATTAGTATTTATAGATATGTTGTTGATAATAAGGAAAACAATTCCTCAAGAAGCAAAACAGTTGAGAGTAGGAATATGTGTTTATTTATTTGGAGCATGTGTAAAATACTGAAGTTTTTTGACTCTATAAATAGATATTTTTCTTTTACTAATCTAATTAATTTTAATGGACATTGTGGATTGCTATCCATGAAATTTTGTTCTTATTTTCAGGAATTTAAGTAGTTATTAGTTGTAATATTTAGTTACAGCTAACTGATTAGTTAACAATCAATTAGTTGTGGCAATTCTAATAATTTATCTTTAGTTATTTAAAAAAACTTTGTGTTTCATTATCTATTCTTTCCTTAGGGTGGGAGTAATGCCAAAGTTGCATATTTCTTAATAAAGAAAGCAGGTCAAGAGTTCAGAAAATAAAAGAAAGAAATTTAAGAAACTTAAAGTTCATGAACAATACTAAACCAAAATATTCATGTAGTAAGTGTTTCACTAGAAGCACATATAAAATATTAAATGTATAGAGATAAAGTAACAATTAATCTTATGTATGTACATACATAGACATGCAATATGTTTGAATATCTTTTCGCTGGGATTGTAACTTTCAGAAAGAAAAAGCTGAGCATTTGTGTCAAGTATATTTATGTTTATTGTTGAAAAATGCCAATCAATATCAGTCTGACTGTTAACTAATAGCATGGCTCTGCCACTGTCCAAATAAAGTCATAGTTAATAGCAATTTTAATGTCTGAAACCACCATAATTGCACTTAGAAATCAATAAATCAATGAAAGACCCTTTTTGGTTTTAGATACAAGTATTGAACAATAAATCACATTTGGAAAGGTTACTTTTGTTCTTGAAAACCCAGACAAATTTAGAATTAGTTTGAAAACTAAATAGAAGCAAGTGAATTGCTTTTCCAACAGACTTAAAGAATTGCCAACTCATATTTACAGGTTTGGCTATATGTTAATTTAAAGTCACTGAAGTTTTAGTGGTTTTCTTTGTAAAAATAAATTCACTAAACTAAAGGAACTAATAGCATTCATGTTCAACACAATGTTATCATTTATATTACCTCTAGTCAAAAGAGTGGGTTGTCAAAATGTGCTGAGAAATATATACTGTACTTAAGATAAAAGATGGTCAAAAACAGACTTATAGGAATCTTTCTGTAAGGGTTGTCTTGAAGTTTACCAGCTGTCAATTCAACTCTTTCTTGATTCTTTTTTTTTTTTTCATTTGTACAGAAGAGGTAAATGAAATTGCAGTAAAGTATGTCAATACAATGTTAATCATTGTATTGACACGAAATGTGGTGGAAGCAGGGGACCTAGGGACAGAATGTTTTTTGGGGAAGTGATAGTGTTGTCATCTCAAGAATAATCACCTGTATTTACTGCACTCAATATTAGGGAAACACTAATAGAGATACAAATATTTGTTTGTTTTGGCATAGTTGGTGTCATGAGAATTATCTAGCCCGGATCTATGACACAGGGACAGTGCTTCCTGTGGCATTTGTGACTGGAATTGTGAGTAATGTTCCGATCGAAGATGTTTCTTCTAAATGGCCCTTGTCATTTATTCAGGCTCGCTGACTTACATTGCTATTTGGACATTTCAACCTTTAATATCTGAATCACTATGTGAGTACAGGCCACTTTTATTTATAAAATGGTTATCAGCATGATCAAAGTGCCTATAATTTTTGAAGGGAGCAGAAAACTAGCATTTCAATCATCGAATACGAAGTGTCCCATAGATGTTTGTCACCCTTCATTATTATGTTCCAGCCAAAAATCAGATAACATTATTGGCTAATTTTTTCTTTTTGTTTGAGACTGAAAGCATACTTCTCTGTTGTTAAAACCAGCATAGTTTTTATATGTTAGCTTGTTTCAAAACATTTGGTGGATTGTTTCTAGATGGATTGGAAATGAATAGGAAGAAATGAAAATGGTTTGAGGGTGAAGGGAAGTCAGCTGAGGATGGGATATGAATTTTAACAGAGGTGGGGTTACAACAGTAGAAGCTAAGATCCAGTGGCATCTTACTGAATGATCTTAGAAATAACGTGACAAAGGCTACTGTAGGAATAAGTGAGCACAAGGAATTCATACTTAACATCTAATCAGCGAAAAGAAAAACAGCCTAGATATTGGAAAGTGATTCATATTAATGTGTCCAAATTGGGCAGAGTTCCCATTACTATTTATGTTAGTGAAGTCATCCGTTAAAGTTGAAGGGACTCAGATACTTGCCAGGTGAACAAACTACACTTCTTCTGTCTGGTGGATGGTACTGTTTAGACAGTTGTCAATATGTGTGGATAACTGCCATCGTATGAAAGTTCAATGGGTATTTAGTGCAGGCTTGAAATTCTTTTCCTGTATATGTCTCAGGCTTGCAACTTCTTTGTATTTCAAGCATGAATTGATTTTATAGCTTTAGCTATGAAAGCTAGGATGGTATAAAGGTATATTCAGAAAAATACATTAAAATAATATTTCTAAGAAGTCAATAAATCTTTTCTTAATAGTACATGGATTTATCAGACTATATCATATATCTTCATGTAAGAATGGCTGTATAGATATTAAAAGTATTAGTTTCTTGATTGGCCAAACATATTTGTTTACTTTGATCTCCATAAATTCAGAAATAGTCACTTTTAATTTAGCAGCTTTAGTGTATCTGTCATATTTGAACAATCGATGTAAAAAAAGGAAGCCATGATGTTGAAGAAGAATGAGAAGGAATATATTGGGGGGTTTGGAGGGAGGAAAGGGAAGGGAGAAATGTAATTAAATTACAATCTCAAAAAAAAGAGAGAGAAAAAATTGTTTGGAGTACAGTCTGTTCTGTCAACATAGTACTGTTTTTCTATGAGACTGAACATTTACACATTCATTCTCGTATCCTTTATGATTTGTGGTATAACATAAAATAGCTGTTATTTTAATATAGAAATTTAAACTATGCTATCATTAAGAAATGATATATTTCATTTGAGTTAAAGATGAATTATATTAGCAAAAATTGCAATTATTCTTGAAAGAAGAGCTAGATTTGGTTCATTTTGAGTGCATATGTAAAGTGTTTATTTTTACACTCAAGGGCTTCTCACATATGACTATTACTTTATAGGTACAAATTTTCTCAGTTGGTAAGATATAAGATGATGTGATTATGTGCCTTAATTCTGTTTGGTATTTTGTTTAACATGTTACAATTTTTCTATGAAATTTTATAACACACATTGGGTATGTAACATTTGTGCTTTTGATTTAAGGCACAAGAGGGAGTATATCTTTAATTGAAAATAAAATCCTTTACACAACAAAAATTCAGCTCCATTTGGATTTAGAAAAGCTCAATTTGGAATTGGCTTCTCATTATCAGTCAGGTGATGGACTGGGCACATGGGCAAACTATTTGATTATGTCTCAAGTATCTTATAGGTTAAATGCAAATGATAGTATAGTATGTTAGATATTTGATAAAATCATAAACAGAGCACTTTCTTAATTATAGCAACCTATGAAACATTTTTTAAGCTTTCATGGTTATGGTGTTTTGAATGAGCAATATCTTCCCGTAGGATTTGGTACTGAAATACTTGATACCCAGTTGTTAGTGCTGTTTGGGAAGGCTTAAGAGGTGAGGCCATGCTGGAGGAAGTATGTTTCTAGTATAGAAATAATTAATTATTACCAGTATTTATATTATAGTTATTTGGTCAACGGAGTTAATCCTTTACACCCCTTTATAAATGATCACATAGATACCGGATGGATTTTAACAAGCCTTAGCCTGGATTATGTAATCTTAGCTCATCTACACTAACTGTTAATGCTATTTCCCAAATAAAACCCCAATATATCTCTGTTACCCATTTTTCGATTAGATTATTTGGTTTCTTGGCATTTAATTTCTTTGTAAATTTTGGATATTAGCCCTCTGTCAGATGTGGGGTTGGTGAAGTTTCTTTTCCCAATCTGTAGGCTACCAATTTTTTCGAATGACAGTGTCTTTTGCCTTACAGAAGCTTTTCAGTTTTATGAGGTCCCATTTATTGATTGTTGGTCTTAGATCCTGAGCTGTTGGTGTTCTGTTCATGAAGTTGTCACCTGTGCCAATGAGTTCAAGGATTTTTCCCACTTTCTCTTCTAGTATATTTAGTGTGTCTGGCCTTATGTTAAGGTCTTTGATCCACTTGGACTTAAGTTTTGTACAAGGTAATAAGTATGGATCTAATTTTATTCTTTTACATGTGGACATCCAGTTGGACCAGCACCATTTGTTGAAGATGCTGTCTTTTTTCCCTTGTACGGTTTTGGCTTCTTTGTCAAAAATTAAGTGAACATAGGTGTGTGGGTTCATTTCTGAGTCTTCAGTTTGATTCCATTGATCCACTGATCTGTTTCTATACCAGTACCATGCTGTTTTTATTACTATTGCTCTGTAGTACAGTTTGAAATCAGGGATGGTGGTACCTCCAGATTTTTTTTTTAATTGTACAGGATTGATTTAGCTATTCTGGATTTTTTTGTTGTTCCATATGAAATTGAGAATTACTTTTTCCAGGTCTAGGAACAGAGCTAAACAGAGAATTCACAAAGGAGGGATGAGGGATTCCTAATGACTGAGAGACACTTGAAGAAATGTTCAGCATCCTTAATCATCAGAGAAATGCAACTCAAGATGACTCTGAGATTCCATCTCATACTTGTCAGAATGGCTAAGATCAAAAGCTCATATGACAGCACATGCTGGTGAATATGGGAAAAGGGGAACACTCCTCCACTGCTGGTGGGAGTGCAAACTTGTGCAACCACTATGGAGGTCAGTATGGTGATATCTTAGAAAACTTGGAATAGTTCTGTCTTGGGACCCAGCCATACCACTTCTGGGTATACATCCAAATGATTCCTCACCAATCACAAGGAAGTTTCCTCATCTATGTTCATAGCAGCCTTATTTGAATAGCTAGAAACTGGAAACAACCCAGATATCCCTCAACCGCAGAATGGATTAAAAAACTGTGATACATCTACACAATGGAATATTACTCAGCCATTAGAAACAACAAGATCATGCAATTTGAAGCCAAATGGATGGAACTAGAGAAGTTCATCCCAAGTGAGCTAACCCAGACCCAGAAGGGTGCACATGGCATCTATTCACTTATAGTCAGATTTTAGCCATATAATACAGGATAACTATACTACAATGAATGCACCAAAGGGAACATGAACATAGACTTCTTTTCCTGTCAATGAGACACTTTGCTCTAGTGGTGCTGCCTTGTAGGCCCCCAGTGTCTGAGGAGGCTCTTGGCCCTCATATGACTGTTGAACTGGGACATGGCACTGTTATGTAGGGACACTCCACTCCAGAGGAGTGGGATGGAAGGGATAGGGGGTAGAGGGTGGGATTGGGAGGGGTGGAAAGAGGACACTATGATGGAGATGTAACCTGAAGTAATAAAAAAAACCCAATATATATTCAAGCCCTTGGGTTGTTATTCTCCATGCTATGCCTATGTTCCCAGCCATGTGAATTCTTTTATCTAACCCATGCATGGCATATTTCCTCCTTCCTTCTTGGTGCTTCTTTTTTCCATGATCCTGTCTTTTCCTCAAAAGTCCACCAAGCTCTTCCCCTGTCTCCCTTTCTTCTACCCAATCCAGGCTGCAGCATTTATTCAACCAGAGTCAGTGGTTGGCAAGCAAGGTAACACAATATCACCTTGCTTATGTGTTCATGGCCTGGCTCAGCAAGCTGGCCTCTGGGAGCAGATTAATTAACATTTAGAACATAACAGATCATTGGATCAAATAAAATCCTTTACACAATAAAAATTCAGCTCCATTTGGATTTAGAGAAGCTCAATTCAGAGTTGGCTTCTTATTGTCAGTCATGTGATGAACTAGGGACATGGGCAAATTACTTGACTATGTCTCAAGTATCTGATAGGTTAAGTGCAAATGATAGTGCCACATAGTAGATATTTTATAAAATCATAAACAGAACACTTTCTAAATTACAATGAAATAATATTACTGTGAAATATTATTTAACCCTTCATGATTATGGTGGTTTGAATGAGAAATATGCTCCCCATAGAATTTGGTGTTGAAATACTTGATCACCAATTGGTGACTCTGTTTGGGAAGGCTTAGGAGGTGAGGCTGTGCTGGAGCAAGTATGTTGCTACAGTCAGGCTGGAGAGTAAAAGACCTTGCCTGTTTCCACTGTAAGCATTCAGCTTCCGGCTTGCTCTTCAGTATGCCTGCCATTTGCTACCATGCTGTCCTCATCATTTTGCGGATTCTAACTATTTGAAATGTAAGCCAAAATAACTTTTTCTTTTATGAGTTGCATTGAGCCTGGTATTTTAGTGATATAGACTAAATAAACAGGAAAATTTAGTGATGTAGACTAAATAAACAAAGAAAACTTCAAATCTCTAGTTTTTTGATTTACAGATTTGGTCACAAAACAGAAGACTCTGACAATGTCTCAGTGAACAGTATGGTTTACTATGGAAGTAGAAAAATTCCTAACTCTCCAGAAGTGCACAACTTGTGTGTTGAAGTCACTATTGTGGGATTTGCTATTACATAACCATTGAGAATAACGAGTGCTGTTGGGGAACACTGAGTTTTGGAGTTTTTGTCCTTTAATTTGATAGAGTACAATCAATCACATCTTTGTATCAGTGTCATTTGCTTAATATGCTTGTAAACTATTGCTAGTCCTCTTACCGCCTGCATCAATATTTTTCACTAATAATTTAAATGACTCAGTGAATGTTGCTGCTGCCTGTAGTTTAAAATTTTAGGCTTTCAGTGTCCCACACACACATAAGAATGTGGATGGTGCAAACAAGATAGCACAAGGAGGTGGGTTTCAAATTTCTGCATAGTCACTGGATTATGTCTGCACACCATTGGAGCATCCACTTGTAAATTGTTTCTTTTTTTGAATTTTTTCTCTTTTTTTCTTACATTTCTTGATATCTCTCTCCCTCTTTCTTTCTTTCTTTCTTTCTTTCTTTCTTTCTTTTTTTCTTTCTTTCTTTCTTTCTTCCTTGATACACATTTGTAAGGAACAAAATAGAGGATGAATAACAGTCATATAGCTTTATCTTAACAGGTATACTAGGGGATGGATCATTGGTCCCACAGTTGTGGTACACAGGCAATGATAGCTTTACTGTGGGCATCTGTTTGGAAGTCCCTTAGGGGTTTGCTGCACAAGTAATCCAAGCATCTCAGCTGTGTTGTTAGTCCCCTAGTGGCTGCTCTGGCATGTAAAGGCACTCATGGACCAGCATAATCTTCTTGCCAGTTTTCTGAGCAGCTTGAAGAGGATTCTAAGATCTTAAAGCCCTAGTTAACTAACTTTATTCTATCATTTAAAAGAATTGATGAGTTGCTATTTCTCATTTTAGGTGTGATTAATAGGATTAAGTGGATTATTGTTAAAAATTAAAAAAAACCCAATTTCAACTAAAATACTGTTTATAATGAGGTGAAGCATAGAAGGAGTAATACTTATGGAGCAAAGACACTACTGAATGCAATCATAAGCATTGTAGATGTCTTATAGCTTTACAGAGTAGATAAAATAGAACTTTGACAGGTTTTACAGTGCCTTCCTCATTTCTTATATACAAGTCCTTGCAGATTAGAATTACAGAAAGTATATTTGGGAAAATAGGTTACATTCCTCAACTTAATATTTACAGTTGAATCTCCTGCATTACTGACTGTGGATATAAGAAAGTTTGGTTAAAGAAAATTGATTATTAACACAAATATGTCCTTGCAATGTAATAGTATATAAAATACATAAAAAATAGGAAAAGGTTACAAGAGGAAATTATCAGATGAAATTTTACTTTTGCCTTAATGTAACTGTAAATTGCTAATTTGATGCTTGTAGAATTGTGTATTTGAGACTTATCTGAAATAATTTTAAGTAAGAAATCACTGCATTACTTCAATAGCTTAGATTAGAAAAGTATTTTCTATTTACATGTTTGCATTTAGATCTATACTTATCAGGTGCATTCAACTTAACTGTCATTTAGAGCTCTTGTGTGAACAAATACTAACTCACACAAATATTGTTTTTGCTAAAGTAGATAAGAGGTCAACCTACAACGCTGAAACTCATTTAATGCTTTGGTGTGAGTAGGCCTGTGTTGCATCCTATCCATATTGGCTGAAGCACATCACATTATGAAGCCTGTCACTTGTGGGATGGAAATTTATACTTTTCCAGGGATGATTTGGGAAGAATGAAAATTATGACTATAAAACAGTCAATGGGCACTTTTTCTTCTAAACCAAAAATATGAATTTCTTCTATTCCTTCCACTAGTTATTAGAGCCCCGATTCAATGAAGGTTTTTTCTTCCTCTCAGAGTATTCTGTTTCTTTATTGAAATATTTAAAAATAGAAAATATAATTAAACCATTTCTTCCTTCCCTTTCTTCCTTCAAATCCCTGTCATGAGTCCTCATTACAACCTCTCCATGATTTGTCAGCCCCACTCAAATTTATGGTCTCTTTCTCTTTGATTATAATTGTAACTTGCACACACACAGATACACACACACACCAACATAAATATATAAACATAACCTACTATATCCATTTAGTGTTAGATGTGTGTATGCGATTTTAAGGTTAACATGTGGATTGTATTGGAGACCCAATCAGGGAGCTTATTCCTGGTGAAGACTAATTCTCCCTTTCTCAGCAGTCCTTAGTTAGTGCTTATAGTTTTTGTTTGGGATAGGGCCACATGAGATTTTCTTTTGCGTGTTAGCACACATGCTGGTGTCATCCTTATTCAGATATTTTTTAGGTAGCTATAATGTTGAGGTATCATGAGCATAGCTTTCATGTCATTTCTTTTTTTTAATTAATTAATTAATTTTTTTCTTCAAGTTACATCTCAACTGCAATCCTCTCCCTACTCTCCCCTCCAGTCCCATTCTCCCACCCTCTTCTGCCTCAACCCACCCATCCCCATCCTTTTTTTTTAAGTTTAAGATATATCTTTTCCCCCCAACAGCTCCCCCTTTCAGTTCAATAAATGGTTCTTTCTCTTATAATAATAAATAAAATTCACAACAACAGAGGTAATTAGGCCACAATTATAAGAGTTATATGGCCTAGCGTACATTCCCATTGTCCAGTCCATATGTATTTGGCACCTGACTTTAATGTTCTACTATCTAACCATCTCCATGAGTTTAAAGACCTATATCTAACTCAGTTTTCATACTAACTTGCATCACAATTTTATAAACATCTTCTTAGATCCAGGGCACTGTCTTGATTCCTAAACAACTCAAAATTTAATTATGAGACTCTAGCTATCTATTCTTCAACCACCTCAGAGACCCGAGAGGGATAAATATGTCTGATTATTTCTAGTAGACACAGTCTCACAGCAGACTTTATGGTCCTCTGGTTCATATACTTTTGCTACCTCCATAAGCAACCTCCATGTTGCTTCAGCCTTAGCTGTAGGATTTGAGGCAGAGCATGCCAAAATCAGTCTCTTTATTTTACCAGTTCTACTTCTCTGTAATGGTTCCTGTCTGATGCAAACGGAATATTATTTGATAGGTATGAGAACTACATGTATGTAGGGGTTTAGATAAATTAGATTTAGAATATATATAGGGGTTTCTAATACTGTCTCTTAATTCGGGGCATGAAGTGCATTATCAGCATGTGGACTAAAAACAGGAAACAAACAGGAGACTTAATAGACTGAAAAACAAGGTTGAAGTCAGGAAAAACAGGAAAGACTCAATAGACTAAAAAGCAAAGTATGTGGCCTGACATTGTTTTCAGCTGCTAAGTTGTCAGAGCCCAAATTAAGCTGAAACAGAGATCCTCCTATTTAAGGACAGTGCGTGGAGCCCAGAAAAAGAAGAGGTCCCTGATGCTAGAGAGCTCCAAGAGTCCTGCTGAAAAAAGGGCTGGCCACTGATGGCCAGCTCTCTCCCTGAAGCAGAAAGAAGCAGGTGAGCAAAGAAAGCCTGAACAAGACACCAAAAGGCCAAGGACTAAACCCTGTGGCTCAGCTTTTGCCTAGAGGGGTTTGATCTGTCCGAACAGCGGCCTAAAGGAAACTGTGCCTGGCTTTAAGGACTGAGGCAGAGCAGCTGAGTTCCTGATCCAAAAGAAGTAAGTTGGCCTGCAGATAGCTGGGGTCTCCCACAGAGAAGAAAGCATGAAGCCTTATTTAAGGTGAGACTGCAATAACCAACTTACCCTGACGAACCTGCATCTGAGAGATCCAGAAAAAGGACTGCTAAGTGCGTTAAAGAATCTACAACAAAGACTGTGTTCCTGACGACTGAGGACCTGCCCCAGAGACTGTATCATTCTAAAAGGTTAGAAAAATAATTATCAATAGGGTTAGTGGATAGGTTAAAGGGGTTGTAGTAATTTATAGGATTAATAGTTAAGAAATTGTTGGTGGGGGGGCCAAGATGGCGGCGACCTACACTGACGCATTTTGAACGTGGGAGAAAAGAGCCATAAAAAACACAGAGTTATTGGACACTGTGCAAAAACCGGAGGGGCTAGACCCTCTGGGAACACTCATAGCTCCCAAGGGACTGTTAAAAGTCCCAGGGTAAGGCTCTTCCCCCCATCTCTCTCAGACATGGAAGCCACTAAATCTGGGATTTGGGAACTCCCATTTGGAGAGGCGCCTGGTAAGATCGACCCCAACTCACAGTAGGCAGAAGCAGAGGCCACATGGCGATCGCCCACTAGCCTACTGGGCTCCGCACACCTCAGGAAGACCTTATAGCTACTTAGGAAACTTTACGGGTTAGTGGAAGTCTTAGCAAGGAAGAAACAGGGTGCTTGGTGGGTGTTCCGCAGCCACTCGAGCCGCAGAGAATCCAAGAGAGCAGGAAGCCGGCGGGCAGAGCAGTTGGGGAGGGAGGCCTGCACAAGCAACAAGAGGGGCCGGGGATCCGTGCACCCACGGCAGAGCAGCTGGGGAGGGAGGCCCGCACAAGCAACAAGAGGGGCCGGGGATCCGTGTACCCGCGGTTGAGCAGCTAGGGAGGGAGGCCCACACAGGCGGCAGGCATTGCCGGGGATCCGTGAACCCACGACTGAGCAGCTAGGGAGGGAGGCTCACACAGGCGGCGCGAGGGGCCGGGGACCCGTGCACCCGTGGCTGAGCAGACAGGGAGGGAACCTGGCACAGGCGGGCGGGGCTGAGAGGCCAGGCCTGTGGTGAGAAGCCTAGTGAGAAACCAGAAGTCAGGGGGCCATAGCTGTATTCTGGAAAATCCAGACATATTAGGTGTGGAGACAGGCCCTGTCAGCCTCTGTGACGACAAACAAAGCCCACAGAATCTGTGCCTGGGAAAACAGGTACATACCATCAGAACCATTACAGGCTGATAACTCAGTGTGCAACATAGAGAAGTCTGAATTGGGAGCAGTGAAACAATCCCGGACCATTACTCACTACCTGGGAATAGGCTGCACCAGCTCACAGTGCTTCAGGCTATTAAAACCACAGTGACCCTGAGATCCCCCTGTAAGCTATGACAGATAGCCAAGCAATTCGACTCCTTTACCAAAGCATCCCCTGTGGATCCAAGCACAGAAAATGAAAAGAACAGACAGCTAAACACATCGATATGGCCAAAGGTCCAAGAAAAAATAGAAATCAAGGAAATATGACTCCAACAAAGCAGAATTACCCTAGCTCATCCAATTCGGATGACCTCACACCAACAGAAACACATGAAAACGATGACAATTCTGCATTACGGAAACTGATAGAGTCCCTTCAAGAAGAACTTAAATCTATGAAGGAATTCAAAGAAGCCACAATTTTACAAGTCAAAACAACGAAAAACACCATTAAAGAACTCCAAGCCAAGGTGACAGAGCTTGAACAGGAAAAGGACAAAGCAATGAAAGATTTTCAGACAAAAACAAGCAAGCTGGAGAAGGAAATGTACAAAACGAACAATACCATAAAAGACATGAAAATAGAAATAGAAACAATAAGGAAAACACAGTCAGAGTTAAAAGAGGAAGTGGAGAATCAAGGGAAGAGAACAGGAACTACGGATGTGAGTATCAAAAATAGGATGCAAGAGATGGAAGACAGGATCTCAAGCATGGAAGATTCGATGGAAGAAATCAGTACAACATCCAAAGAAAATGAGAAGGCTAAAAAAATCTCTCACCCACAACATCCAAGAAATCAAGGACTCAATGAAAAGACGGAACCTAAGAATTATAGGTATAAAGGAAAGAGAAGACTCTCGACTCCAAGGTCCAGGAAATATCTTCAACAAAATCATAGAAGAAAACTTCCCAAACCTGAAAAAAGAGATGCCAATAAAAATCCAAGAGGCTTACAGAACACCGAACAGATTAGATCAGAAAAGAAACTCCTCTCGCCACATAATTGAAACACCAAATGTACAGAACAAAGAAAGAATATTAAAAGCTGTAAGAGAAAAAGGTCAAGTCACATACAATGGCAGACCCATCAGAATTACACCCGTCTTCTCCTCAGAAACTTTAAAAGCTAGAGGGGCCTGGACAGATATCCTACAAGTCCTGAGAGATCATAGGTGCCCAGCCAGACTACTATACCCAGCAAAACTCTCTATCAACATAGATGGAGAAAACAAGATATTCCATTACAAAATCAAATTTAAACAATATCTACCCACAAAACCAGCCCTACAGAAAATCCTAGAAGGAAAATCCCAACCCAGAGAAGAAAACTTCACCCAAGAAAACAAAGGGAATAGAAAACCCCTCAGCAAATAAACCAAAAGAGGCACAGAACCATCACCTATACCAAACTAATGGGAAATAACAACCCCAGGTCACTAATATGCATCAACATCAATGGACTCAACTCCCCAATAAAAAGACACAGGTTTACAGAGTGGATCCGCAAGCAAGACCCGTCCTTTTGCTGCATACAAGGAACACATTTCACTACCAAAGATAGACACTACCTCAGAGTAAAGGGCTGGGAAAAGGTTTTCCAAGCAAATGGACCCAGGAAGCAAGCTGGAGTAGCCATCCTAATATCAAACAAAACAGACTTCCAACTGAAGTTAATGAAAAAGACAAAGAAGGGCATTATATACTCATTAAAGGGAATATTCATCAAGAGGAAATCTCAGTACTGAACATCTATGGCCCAAATACAAAGGCACCTGCTTTTGTAAAAGAAACATTTCTAAAACTTAAAGCGCACATCGATCACAACACATTATTAGTGGGAGACTTCAACACCCCACTCAAAACTATGGACAGATCATCAAGACAGAAGCCAAACAGAGAAATATTGAGTCTAACAGAGATCATGAAACAAATGGACCTAACAGATATCTACAGAACGTTTCACCCAAACACAAAGGAATACACCATTTTCTCAACATCCCACGGACCTTCTCCAAAATAGACCACATAGTTGAACACAAAGATAGTCTCAATAGATACAAGAAAATTGAAATAACACCTTGAATCTTATCAGACCACCACGGAATAAAGCTGGTCTGCAACAGCAAAAGACTCAACAGAAAGCCCACACACACATGGAAATTGAACAGCTCCTTACTGGATGACCACTGGGTCAGGGAAGTAATAAAGAAGGAAATCAAAGACTTCTTAAAATCCAACGACAATGAAGACCCAACATACCCAAACCTATGGGATACAATGAAAGCTGTGCTACGAGGAAAGTTCATAGCACTAAGTGCATTCAAAAAGAAAATTGTGACAGCTCATATTAGTGAATTAACAGCTAAGCTGGGTGAATTGGAAAAAAAAGGAGCAAACACTCCCAAGAAGAGCAGAAGGGAGGAAATCATCAAACTTAGGGCTGAAATCAACAACTTAGAATCAAAAAGAACTATACAAAGAATCAATGAAACCAAGAGTTGGTTCTTCAAGAAAATCAACAAAATAGACAGACCCCTAGCCAAATTAACTAAAAGGCAAAGGGAAAGAACCCAAATCAACAAAATCAGAAATGAAAAGGGAGAAATAACAACAGACATTGAGGAGATCCAGAAAATATTCGGGTTCTACTTTAAAAATCTATATTCCACCAAATTTGAAAACCTAAGTGAAATGGACAATTTCCTCGATAAATTCCACCTACCAAAACTAAATCAAAATCAGATTAACAGCTTAAACAGCCCAATAACACCCAAGGAAATAGAAACAGTCATTAATAATCTCCCAACCAAAAAAAAGCCCAGGGCCAGATGGCTTTAGCATGGAATTCTACCGGACCTTCAAAGAGGAACTAACACCATTACTCTTCAAACTCTTCCACCACATAGAAACAGAAAGAACATTGCCAAACTCATTCTATGAGGCCACTGTCATTCTGATTCCTAAACCACTCAAAGACCCAACAAAGAAAGAGTACTTCAGACCAATCTCCCTCATGAACATAGATGCAAAAATACTAAATAAAATACTAGCAAACCGAATTCAAGAACACATCAAAAGTATCATCCATCATGATCAAGTAGGCTTCATCCCTGGAATGCAGGGATGATTCAATATATGAAAGTCTATCATGTAATTCACCATATAAACAAGATGAAAGAAAAAAACCACATGATAGTCTCGCTAGATGCAGAAAAAGCATTTGACAAAATCCAACACCCCTTCATGCTAAAAGTTCTGGAGAGTACGGGCATACAAAGACCATACCTAGAAATGATAAAGGCAATATACAGCAAGCTAGTGGCCAACATCAAATTAAATGGAGAGAAGCTTGAAAGCATTTCCTCTAAACTCGGGGACAAGACAAGGATGTCCACTTTCACCATATCTCTTCAATATAGTACTTGAAGTCCTTGCTAGAGCAATAAGACAACTAAAGGAGATCAAAGGGATAAATATTCGAAATGAAGAAGTCAAATTATCCCTATTCACAGATGATATGTTAGTATACATAAGCGACCCCAAAAACTCCACCAAAGAACTCTTACAGCTGATAAACAACTTCAGCAAGGTGGCTGGATACAAAATTAATTCAAAAAAATCAGAAGCCCTTCTTTATACAACAAACAAATATACCGAGAAAGAAATAAGGGAAACAACCCCCTTCACAATAGCCACAAACAACATAAAATACCTGGGAGTAACTCTAACCAAGCAGGTAAAGGACATATACAACAAGAACTTCAAACCCCTGAAGAAAGATATGGAAGAGGCCTTTAGAAGATGGAAAGATCTTCCATGCTCATGGATATGTAAGATCAACATAATAAAAATGGCTATCATACCAAAAGCAATATATAGATTCAATGCAATTCCTATCAAAATACCAACACAATTCTTTATAGACCTGGAAAAAGCTATTCTCAACTTCATATGGAACAACAAAAAGCCCAGAATAGCTAAATCAATCCTGTACAATAAAAAAGCCTCTGGAAGTATCACCATCCCAGATTTCAAGCTGTACTACAGAGCAATAGTAATAAAAACAGCATGGTACTGGTATAGAAACAGACCAATGGATCAATGGAATCGAATTGAAGACCCAAACATGGACCCACACACCTATGGCCAAATAGCCTTTGACAAAGAAGCCAAAACCGCACAATGGAAGAAGGACAGCATCTTCAACAAATGGTGCTGGTCCAACTGGATGTCCACTTGCAAAAGAATGAAATTAGACCCATACCTATCACCTTGTACAAATCTTAAATCCAAGTGGATCAAAGACCTTAACATAAGGCCGGCCACACTAAATATACTAGAAGAAAAATGTAGGAGAAACCCACAAACTCATTGGCACAGGTGACAACTTCCTGAACAGAACACCAACAGCTCAGGACCTGAGATCAACAATCAATAAATGGGACCTCATGAAACTGAAAAGCTTCTGTAAGGCAAAAGACACTGTCATTCGAACAAAACGGTGACCAACAGACTGGGAGAAAATCTTCACCAACCCCACATCTGATAGAGGGCTATTATCTAAAATCTACAAAGAACTCAAGAAACTATATGCCAAGAAACCAAATAATCCAATCAAAAAATGGGAGACGAAGCTAAATAGAGAATTCACAAAGGAGGAATTCCTAATGGCCGAGAGACACCTGAAGAAATGCTCAACATCCTTAATCATCAGAGAAATGCAACTCAAGAGGACCCTGAGATTCCATCTAGCACCTGTCAGAATGGCTAAGATAAAGAGCTCAAATGACAGCACATGCTGGCAAGGATGTGGAGAAAGGGGAACCCTACTCCATTGCTGGTGGGAGTGCAGGCTTGTGCAACCACTATGGAGGTCTGTCTGGTGATACCTTAGAAATCTTGGAATAACCTTGCCTCAGGACCCAGCCATACCACTTCTGGGTATACACCCAAAGGACCCCTCACGGAGACATAGGGAAGTCTCATCACATATGTTCATAGCAGCCTAATTTGTAATAGCTAGAAATTGGAAACAACCCAGATGTCCCTCAACTGAAGAATGGATTAAAAAACTGTGGTACACCTATACAATGGAATATTACTCAGCTATCAGAAACAATGAAATCATGCAATTTGCAACCTAATGCATGGATCTAGAGAAGCTCATCCTGAGTGAGCTAACCCAGACTCAGAAGGATGCACATGGCATCTATTCCCTTATAGTCAGATTTTAGCTATGTCGTACAGGATATCTGTACTACAACCAACACACCAAAAGGTACATGGACAAAAACTTTTTTTTTCTTTTTCTTTTTCCTTTTCCTTTTTTTCTTTTTGTTTTTCCTTTTTCCCTTTTCTTTTTCCTCTTTTTTTGTTGTTATTCTTTGTTTTTGTGGGTTTGTGTTTTTGTTGGTCTTTTTTTAGTATTCCCCCAGTAGCAAGGAGACACCTTTCACTGGCAGTACTGCCTTGTAGGCCCCCGGTGAATGAAGAGGCTCTTGGCCCTCATATGACTCCTGATCTGTGGTGAGAGACTGTTAGGCAGGGACACTTCACCCCAGAGGAACAAGACGGAAGGGTCAGGGGGTAGAGCATGGGAGGGTGGGACTGAGAAGCGGGAAAAGAGGACAATATGATAAGGATGTAACCTGAAGCAACAAACAAATAAATTTATTAATTAAAAAAAGCAGGTAACAATGCTAAAACATTGTAAATAAAATAAAGGATACAACCGTTCAACCAGGTTTTATAAACCTCCAAGTGTCGAAAAAACGTAGAGCTAAGGTACAATACATGAGAATTGTGGTGTTAACCCATGCCTTTAACTTCAGCAGAGACGGGAGGAGCACCATAGAGTTAATGGTCTTATAAATTCTAGAGTTACACGGAACAAGACGGTGAGGGTGCACACCCTTAATCCCATCATTCAAGAAGAGTACACCCTTAATCCCAACACACTAGAGACAGAAACAGGCAGATCTCAGAGCTCAAGGTCAGCCTGATACAAAACAAACTGTAAATAGAGAAAAACTTCGATCCAGGAGTGGTGGAACACATCTTTAATCCCTTCAGATGGGAACCACAGGCCTCTGATCCCAATAATTAGAATGCAGAGACACACACATAGGATTTGGAAAGACCCAAGTTTAAAAGCTACTTACAAAAGGCCTACTCAATACAAACAAATTGTCCTTTGAGATCTCAAAATATATACACTAAAGCTGGTTTAGCTCCAAAATAACAAAATAATTTTCTTCTTTAACCCAGATTGAAAGATAACACTTTATATATTGTCAAAAAACCAAATTTGCTTCAGGAGAAATATTACCTAACCCCCCCCCC
>CAJQZJ010032173.1:8835859-8869703 GCA_907164525.1 Lophiomys imhausi | reverse complement strand
AAAAAAAGAGGGTAATTGTCCCAGAGTTAGGATTAGGGCAGGGCTCTGTTCTTATCGTTCCAGGAGAATCAAAGCATCCATTCAAGGAACCCAGGGAAAACTGGACAATGGATCCCTCAGCAGAAAACCGAATCAGACACCAAAGAAGACGAGTGACCCAGTTGATTCAGCCTGACAGACTCCCTCTATAGCTGTCTCCATCAAAAGCCTACAACCACAACAATTCAATATCGCTAAGACCGTTTAGCTCTACACAATGCCCCAGCCAGAACCTCAGTAAAGCCTGCAAGATCAGCTTCTTCCTACAAACTCCTTGGGACATCTAAACAGCTGAGAACAGAAGGACTGAACATAAAACGATTGTACTAACATTTTTAACCATTTTTCCATTTTGGTTCAAGCCCAAAACAGGTTTACTACCACCCAAATCAGCAGGAAGTCATTTTAAGAGAGCGACGTCCCATGCCCAGAGCGTGGGGAGGGTGTTTCTCCGCCCCCCCTTTTTGGTTATTTGAAGGATAACTGAATACTCTATTATTTAGGGGAAGAGATTACAAGCTGTTAAATGGCCCTGTTTAATGGGTTTTGGAGGTTAGACACAGGGACTTCCTACTTTTCCTTTTCTGTATCCTTCTTTCTCTCCTATGTAGGAGTGCATGGACTTGTGAAAAATGAGACATAGACATAGCACACAAAGGACCAAGAAAAAGGGACAGATTATTGAATATGCCCTTATACCTTTGTATATTGATACAAAATTAGTAGTATATTTGGCTAAAGTGGTATTGACCATTGTTTATAGTGCAAAAATAAGATCTTATTGGATATACATCGGTATTGATCTTTGTATATTGATACAAAATTAAGATTTTAATTGGCCACAATGGTATTGACCCTTGTATATGGACGTAATATTAAGATTGTATTGGGCTACATAGGCATTGATCTTTGTATATTGATACAAAATTAAGAGTATATTTAGCCACAATTGAATAGATCTTTGTATATTGATACAAAATTAAAGGTAATGCTTCCTAATGGTATCATACCTAGAGATACTTAAAAATATAATGTGAAGTTCTGGCCTCTTGATACCAATCATCTAAAACTGTTTAGGATAGTTAAGAAAAACAAATTCCTAGTCATGCAAACATGTCACTTTGTTAGCTACTATGACAGTGTATCACAGATATTCTCTAAACTACTCAGTAATCAAGTTGTTAAGAGACAAGCAACATTTGCTTATCTAAATATAAGAGACAGATAGGGCATCTTCAAAAACCCCAAGAGATCTGCAGAATATGGCATTCAAACGTTATCTTAAATTAAGATTTTTTTTTGATATCGAGACATATCAGCTCCTGACAGCACCCCCTATTTTACTCCAAGTAGAAGATAAACATCGAAGAATCTCCAGTGTGAGATGGTTGAATTAGTGGCAAGCCTATCTCTTGGCATGTAAAAACTCCTTGCTTCAACTGCAGACAGACTGCTGTCCAAGAAGGACAAAACTTGGTAGCAGGGAAGTCGACAGCCTAGCTCTGTCAAGACAGGTTAGGTAAGTCCTTCATAATTCCTGCTCTACAATTAATGTCTGTCAGAGAAACAGAACCAAAAGGCTGAAGACTGATGCTGGAATGTGTGGAGAGAAAAGGGGAACTGTCCAGGCAGTCACTGGTTTGTCATTTCTTAGTATTGAAAGCTGCAGGCCCTGCACTTCCTATATAATCAGATATATTTATCCCTCTCAGGTCTCTGAGGTGGTTGAAGAGTAGACAGCTAGAGTCTCATAGTTAAATTTTGAGTTTTTTAGGAATCAAGATGGCATTCTAGATCTACGAAGATGGTTATAATAGTGATGCAAGTTAGTATGAAAGCTAAGTCAGTTATAGAACTTTAAATTCATGGAGATGGTTAGATGGTAGAATGTTAAAGTCAGGGGCCATATATGTATGAACTGGACATTGGGAAGGTATACTGGGCCATTTAACACTCATAAATGTGCCATATTTATTTCTGTTGTTTTGTATAGTATTTACTGTTATTAGAGAAGGAACCATTTGTTGGACTGAAAGGGGAAGCTGTTGAGGGGAAGAGGGTGGAAGGGCGGGACAGGAAGGGGGAATTGGGAAGGTTTTGTGACTGAGATGTAACTTGAAGAAAAAAAATAAAGTATTTAATAAAAAAAAGAAATTGTTGGTGCTTGTTATAAGTGAATTTAGTAATAAATAAATAAGTGTTAAATAATAATTTAAAAGTTCGGTTACACATGCATATGTGGGTATAAGGATAAATATTGTACTGGTTAACTTTATGTCAACCTGATAAAAGCTAGAGGAGGGAGCCCCAACTGAGAAAATGCATCTGTAAGATGTAGATGTATGGCATTTTCTTAATTAGTGACCAGATGGGGAGGGTCTAGCCCATTGTGGGTGGTGTCATCCCTGGACTGGCTATCCTGGGTTGTATAAGAAAGCAAGCAGAGGAAGCCACAGGGAGCAAGTAAATAAGAAGCACTTCTCCATAACTCTACATCAGCTCCTGCTTCCAGGTTCCTGTCCTGTGTGAGTTCCTGCCCTGACCATTTTTAATGATGAACTGTTATTTGGAACTGTGAGTGAAATAAAACCTTTCTTCCCCAAGTTGTTTTTGGTCATGGTGTTTCATCACAGCAATAGTCTTAATTATGATAAGTATCTATAATGCATTTAGGGATTATGCTGATTTGTTAAATTGCTAGTAATACGTTCTCCTTCAAGACCAATTACCTCCATAATCTCAGGTGGCTGGCTGGGTCTCCAGTAGCAGGCATGATTTTTCTCCTCTAAGTAGGCCTTAAGTCCAATTAGACAGATTTAGTAACCACAAAGACATAAGTGCCACTGTTAGACCTTTCAGAATATCCTGCTATGCTGTTCAGTGTGATTCATAGACATCACAGATGTGTACAATGCTTTTTTCCTTTGGCAGCTTGCATAACACCTGACACTATGACAACTAGTCCTCAAGAATAAAAGTTTTTTTTTTTTTTTAAATCAGATCCTGGTGAAGATTGTCTCAATCCTGTGCTCAAATTACATGTCCTTAGCAATAGTGGTTTACCTTCCATCTCATTATGGCAAATCAAGGGAAGCAACAATAGACTATATTGTTTTAGGAATCTCTTGAAATTCCATGACCAACAACTTGAAAGGAGGTTTTTCAGGCCTGGTGTAAGAGTTTCTGTTAAATGGTCCATGTCTACTGAGTAGAACACTATAAGCCTAAGGGTCACAACTTCATTTAACATATGTACATGCATATATGTATGTATGTTACACATATATATGTGTATTAAATAAAGATTCCTGTATATATGTATATATTTATATATGTGAGTATGAATGCATTATATAACTTTAGGTAAATATAAAATAATATGATCGTTTAAGGCTTTTTCAAACATCCTTAAGGTTATTTATTCCTCTTCCCTACCTCTTCTATATTAATCTCTCTCATTCCTCCCCAGTTAAAGCTTCCCTTACCATTTCTTCTACTTCCTCCTTCATATCCTGCTATTTCCTCCAAATATCCTCTTTTATTGTTTAAGTTTGTTTTTTGACAATTTCACGCATGTATATAATGCGTACTCTTTACTCTCATCTCAAGCATCTCTTAATTTTCTTCCCAATTCTGTCTATTTCATATCTTTCCTACAATGTTCTTTCTCATATTTCTGCCCTTCAATTTTATTTTTGGACTCAATGAATTTAACCAGGGCCATGTTGTGACCATGAGTTTGAATTTACCTATTGGAGCCTGATAGAATCAGCAATGGGTTTACATCTGCAAACAGTAGCCCCCTCTTCTAGAATCTAGAAATAGCCAATAGTTCAGGAATGTATCCCCTGCCCATGACTGGATACTGACAGGTCCAGTCTCTCATATGGATACACTGTAATCACTGCAGCTAATGTGAGTTCTGCTATTACTAGAGGATGTCATATTTTTTTTTTTAGCTCTTTTCCATCTTTCCTTGCTTTTACATTTGTCATGACACTTCTCTCCTCTACAGTGTTCCATGATCATTTGAGAGTGTGGTAAGAATGTCTTATTTAGGGCTGGGCCATTAAGTGCCACTTACTCTCAGCATCCTCGGCAGCCATGGGATTTGGCATTCACAGTGACATATATCAAAGAGAAGTTTATTTGATTAAACTTGAGAGTATATTTTGTCTATGGGTATAAACATAGGTATTTAGAAAACAGCTTGATGCTATGTCAATACAGTTAAACAACAGTACTAAGTTCTTCCTTATGGCCTATGACCTCCCAGTCATGAGTCATTAAGCAGGTTAGCAATTACAAGCATAGGTTCTCCCATATAATAGATTTCAACTCTAGTAACAGCTATGCACCTATTCTAGAGGTGAACTCACATTGCCAATCAGGTTGGACTTGTTGACTGTAGGATTGATAGCCAATATATAGGTATTTTGATGTTGACTTTGGTTCAATTTAACAAATATCCACATATCTCTCAACCCTGAGGAGTATACCATGAAAGCAAAAATGTCCCTTTAGTTTGCTTCTATTATTCCACTTGGAATGGCATATCTTTTTTTTCCACACCTTAATTTTTTTTAGTTTGAATTATTTCATTTATTGAAAACAGATTTTTCTCTCATATAATATATATTGATTATAGTTTCCCCTCTCTGCTCCTCTCAGTCACTCTCTACCTTCCCTCCCATTCATATCCACTCTTTTTCAGTCTTTCCTTAGAAGAGAACAGGCTTCTAGGAGATAACAACCAACTATGTCAAAATAAAATATAATAAGACAAAACAAAAATCATCACATCAAAGCTGGACAAAGCAATCCAACAGAAGAAAAATTTCCAAGAGTTGGCATAAAAATCAGAGAGCTATTTGTTCACACATCCAGGAGTTAAATAAAAACACTAAGCAAGTAGCTATAATATATATGCAGTACACTCAATACAGACTGGTCTAGGGCCTGATCTTGCTGATTCAGTCTCTGTGAATTCATATGAGTGTTCCTTAGTTGAGTCAGAGGGCTGTGATCTCCTGATGTCCTCCAAATCTTCTGGCTCCTACACTCTTTCTGGTTGGGGTTCTCTGAGCTCAGAGTGGAGGGATTTGATGGAAACAACCCATTTAGAACTGTATGTTCCAAAGTCTCTCTCTTTCTCCATAATATCTGGCTGTGGTTATTAGGAGTAATTTTACTATTATTATTTTTTTTCTAGACCACTAGTATTAATTTTACCCTAGGTTTTTGGACTATCCAGTCTTTGGTTCTTGATTATTCAGGAAGTGTCGGGTATGGCTTCCTTCTTGTGGAGTGGGCCTTAAGTTAAATCAAACATTGGTTGGCTACTCCCACAAGTTTTGTTCCACCATTACCCTGGCATATCTTGCAAATAGGATACATTGCAAGTCAAAGATTTTGTGACTGGGGAAAGGCCTATGTTGTAGGTTGGTTTTGAAAGAAAATGACTCAGCTTTTAAGTTTAAAAATATCATAATCTGTGTTATAATAAAATAGCCATACTTTTAATAAGGATTACTGACAAGGTAAATCACTGTTGCATTCCCTGCCAGCGTACTAAAGTGTTCAATGTTTTGGATCCAACATCAGAAAATGAAACTGCTTTGAGAGTGCCCTGCAGTAACCTATTTTATTTTATAACCTACTCAGCAGAAATTGTTTCAGTGGCTGTGGGCCATGGAGTATAGGATAACTCCATGACTTGGCACACAGTACTTCCATTTAATGTAATTTAAACAAATCTCTTCTTTAGCTGGATCTTCCACTGAATGCTAAAGACTTTCCAGAAACGGTCTAGAAGTAGTTTTGCACTGGCCTATTGATTATCAAGGTAGTGGCTCTGTCTTCATGACTATGTGACTAATCTTATATCATTTTTAAGTTTATGAAAAAGTCTATTTGAAACATATTTTTCTTAGTCTTTTAAAGCTTTATTCTTTTTTAATCTTTCTCTTCCTCTTCTTCCTATCTTTCTCTCTCTCCTCCTTCATTCTCTTTTTATGTAAAATTGGTTCCAAATCACAACAAGTTGCCTCAGTTGACTGTTTACTTGATGTGTTTAGATTTCCTTAATGTATAAAAGAGAGAACACTGTGCCATTGTCTCAGCATCATTTGGGAGAATGATGTAGATAAAGTCCGTAGTATGGGCAGTGCTTTCCCTTTTCGTCCCCTTAATTTCCTGATTGTTTCTTTCCGTCTGTCATCATATTTGCCCCTCTCAGTTATGCGGTGCTTTCCAAAATGCCTGGTTAGGTGTTCTCATAAACTAAATCCCACTCTGCTCCACATAGGGGAGGGTGCACTCTGCTCTGCACAGAAATACAGTTGGATAACGGGCACAGCTGCTACCCTTGTGGTCCTTGATTCTGGTGGATAGATAGATGTTATGCTTCTATGTGATAAAACAACCAAGCAACAATGTGATTTGGCTCTAGTAATCCAGCTCCAGAGTTGTTGAGGAACTCTAAGGCTGATCCATGGGAAAACTGCCTTCAGTAATGACAGCAGAGTTGAAGTTAATGTTGTTCAGATCTCCATCGATCATATGTCATCCACAAAATTCATTTTTATTATCTTCATGTCTTTCTTTCCGATACAGTATCACTACATAGAACCATTTTATCTTAAACGTGAGTTCTATAGTCAGGGCATGCTGTATGTTGTTTTTATACGGGGATTGTAGATTCAAATTTTTTGTGTTGTGTGTTAAACCTGGAGTGCATGTGGAATCAAGGACCTGGAGTCAACCCTGTGGGATGGGGTCATGTCTGAAGGAAGGTGGGATAGTAGGTAAGATGAAAGTAGAAAGAGAGGGGTCATGAAATAGAAAGATTCAAGGAGAGACTAGAATGATGGGATGGGGAAAAGATGAGGTGTGGGAATGATTACCCAAAATGAAGTATATATAAAAAATAAGCTGTGTAGAAACTTATGATCTTTATCTATCCGTTCTTCAATCACCTCAGAGACCTGAGAGGGATAAATATATCTTATTTTATAGGAAGTACAGGGTCTGCAGCTTCCCAAACTAAGAAATGACATAACAGTGGCTGCCTGGACAGTTCCCATTTTCTCTCCCATTTTCTCAGCGTCGCTCTTCAGTCGTTTGGCCCCGCTTCTCTGACAGACATTGATTGTAGAGCAGGGGTTATGAAGGACTTACTACCCTGTCTTGGCAGAGCTAGGCTGTCGACTTACCTGCTTCCAGGATAAAGTCTCATAATTAAATTTTGAGTTGTTTAGGAGTCAAAAGAGTGTTATACATCTAAGAAGATACTTTTAAAATTGTGTTGCAATTAGTATGAATGTTGAGTCAGATATAGAACGTTAAACTCATGGAGATGGTTAGATAGTAGAATGTTAAAGTCAGGTACCAAATACATATGGACTAGTCATTGGGAATGTATGTTAAGCCATATAACCCTCATAACTGTGGCCTAATTACCTCTGTTGTACTGTATTGTATTTATTATTATAAGAGAAAGAGCCATTTGTTGGACTGAAAGGAGAAACTGTAGGGGGAAATAAGATATACCTTAAACTTAAAAGAAAAAAAAAGGGAAGAGGATGGGGGGTTGAGGGTGGGAGGGTGGGACTGGAGGGGGAATAGGGAGGGGACTGCGATTGAGATGTAACTTGAAGAAATAAAAAATAAAGGAAAAAAAGACAAAAAAAGAGAATGAAAACGTTTGAAACTGAAAAAAAAGAAACTTATGATCTTACAATTTAAGTATATATATGAAGGAATAGCAAAGCATGTAAAGATATGGACAAAGTTGGTAATACTAGGGGCTAAATGTTAAAACAGAGATAGGAACAGGGAAGTGGGGAGAACTGGGACTAGAGAAGAGTTAACGAAAGTAAAGATGCATGAAAGAAGCCTTATAAAAGTCCACGGGTCTCAGAGGAGCTCATTGAAATATATTGTCTGGTAGTGGTGAGGCATGTCTTTAATCCCAGCACTCAAGAGGCAGTTGCAGGAGAATCTCTTGAGTTTGAAGCCAGCCTGGTCTACAGAGTGAATTCCAGGATGGCCAGGGTTACACAGAGAAACCATGTTTTGAAAACAAAATAAAATAAACAAACAACAAAAATATATCGAAAATATGAGAATAAATTTGAACAGAGGTACCCTGTATGAGTGAACAGTGTTGCCCTCAGAAGAAATCAATCATCACATGAAAATCTCAGTGCAAGGTATGGATTACTCCTATGAGTAATTTGTCTCAGAAGCCCCAGACGCATCTAAAATGATAACAGGCTATTGCTATTGATCGTTGTCATGGTTAGGTGGTGAGTTCCTATTGCTACAGACGCCACACATTTTGGTTTCTGGACACAGAGAAACCAATATCAATCTAACCATGAAACTCACTACAAACATGTCAGCTTTTATAGTGCTGGAAATTGCTATGCTGTTGGGAGGGAAAATACAACAGTGGTCTTAACAAGGAATGGACCCTGTATGCTACAACGTGGGCCTGGAAGGCAAGCTATTCTCATTAGTGCAATAGTGAAGACTGGTTTTTGAGGTAACCAGATGATTGTTTGATCGATTTGAGGTCTGATTTACATGAGCATGCCTGGTACTGTAATTTACTTTTAAAATTTATTTTATTAGTTATTCAAGAATTTCATATAACATATTTTGATTATATTTATTGTCTTAAACTCTTCCCACATCTTCTATCCTGCCCAGCCAACTTGGTGTCCTTAAAAAATAAAAATAATCAAACCAAAAACCAAAAAGCTCATCAAAACAAATTTGCTCTGTCCAACTATTCTTGAATTTATATCCTGTTGTATAAGATGAAACTTATAATATCATGCACAATTATCAGGCCAAGATCTCATATCTAGATAGTTCATAGGCTGTATAGGAGAACCTACTAATTTTATTCTGCTAAATGGACAAAGTATTAAAATGACTCCTAATGACTCATCGTTGCATCCATAGATCAATGCATCTCTACCTTCATAAAAGAAACTTCGATCTGCAGTATATGGAGGTTAATATAGAGATCCACAATTGGCTAAGGTGCAGAAATTAAAAGACCATGGAATACTTGGTCTTTTTATTGAGGAAGAGAGTTCTGAAAGAATATAAGTTTCAAAGAATTGTATGATGTGGCCCTTTGGATGAGAAATATTCCATACAGTTTCTGGCATTTGAAAAAAAAAACTGCTCTCAGGTGGTAATTCTGTTTGAGGAGATATCGGAGGTGTGGCCTTACAGGAGGAAGGAAGTCACTAGTGGTAGGTTTATGTTTTGTCATAGCAACAGAAAAGGAATAAGGATTTCTACAAGAAAACATTGTCATCCTGACACAGTAGGGGCAGTTATATATATGAACTCACATGTCTGTGACATCATAAACAAACCTATTAAAGCTATAACCAGACTCCCATCCTTTTGGTGTCCTTTTTCCTGTTAGCGGTTGGAGATGCAAGCACTCATCTGTTTTTGCCTCCATGCCTGGTGCTCGCTGTGATTCTTCCCTGATATGGTGTGGTAATGGATTCTTATCCTTCTGGAACTGTAAGCTCAAAATAACCATTTCTTTCTATAAGTTTCCCCAGTTATAGTGTTTTGTCATAGCAACAGAAAAGGAATAAGGATTTCTACAGAAAACATTGTCATCCTGATACAGTAGGGGCAGTTATATACATGAACTCACATGTCTGTCACATCATAAACAAACCTATTAAAGCTAAAACCAGACCACATCCCAGCATGGAGAGACAGTTGTCCACAGAGTGCTACCCCTATCTGTGGGACTATTGGCAACTGGTAGCTGCTGAGAGAGGATGAGACTGTTTTCTCTAAGAGTGTAGCCTGCTATGTGGATCACTCATCAATGGATAGCTACTCAGTTTATTATTTTAACTTTAATGAGAAAGGTTAAACTGCTCAGTGTGAAAAATTCTTATGTGCTACTTTCATTAGAATGTTCTGCATTCAGTTATTTGGGAACTTGTTATTTTCAACATTTATCCAGCATCTTGATAAAATAAGGTAATATAATTGAAAGGAGAACCAAAAATAATATTGTACACCTCATTCTCTTTGAAGCCGAAGGGAGTCCTATATGCTTGCTGATGTCTAGGTGCTGGTTGAGTTACCAGCATATGTCACAGGAAGACAGGAAGGCAGAAAACAAGGCTTCCTCTCTGGATGCTCAGAAAAGAAACTCCAGTAAATAGAATAACACAAATATGGTTGGCATAGCTCAGATTTTGGTTGATTTTCCCTTTCAGATGAGAAGATATATCATACACACACACACACACACACACACCCACACACACACACATTTTAGACATTTATACCATCTATGGTTAATTTAAGGACTGAAGAATTGGGAGCTTTCCATTTGGGGTTGGAAAGATACTGGTTTGAGAAGTTTTTAGTTTGTTGTGGAAGAAGGGTTGGTGTTTGGGGTTGGGAGAACAAAAGAGACAGACACTGTAAATGTAGTGAAATTTTACAATGGCAAGTTAATAAAAACACAGAGAAATATGGCCAGTCTCTCAGATGGTTGTACTGGCTAATTTATACAAGTAGATAAAGGAAACGGAGGTAGAAAAGTAAAGGGCTTTAGATTCTAGAAGGTCTTGAATGAAGGACAGATAAATTCTATCTCTCTTCTACTAGACAAACTACTACTTGAAAGCACACAAGTCTGTACACTTTAAAAATAGGAATTTTGGGGACTAGAAAGATGACTTAAAATTTGTTTTTTGAGATAATGTTTCTCTACTGTTCTGTAACTTTCTGTAGACCAGGCTAGCCTCCAACTCACAGTGATCTGCCTGCCTCTGACTCCCAAGTGCTGACATTAAAGGTCTGCACCATCATGCCTTGTAGAAGTAATTAAGTATTTAAATCATTTACCTATGTTTAGATTATATTTAGATTATATTTAATTGATCAGCGGTGTTAATCCTTAACCTGCCATTATGAATGAGGACACAGAGACACTTGATGGATTTTAATAAGCCTTGGCCTGGATTGTGCAATTTTAGCCCATCTAAGCTAGCTCTTAATTCTATTCTCCCAATATGACTCCATATATACATACATCTCCTGGGCTGTTATTCCCCATGCTATGCCTGCTGATCTTGCAGGCCATGTGGAATGAAGTTCTTTTTTCTAAGTCATGGTGTGTGTCCTCCTTCCTGCTCTTGGCTTCTCTTCTTCTCCTGGAGGCTTCTTCTCATCAACCTCTCTGATTCAGAAGCTCGAGCACCTTGGTCCTGCCTACCTCACCTTAATCCTGCCTACCTCACCTTAGTCCTGCCTACTCTGTCTTTGCCCAATCTCAGGTCTCAGAATTTATTTAATAAATCAGAGACAAACAAGGTAACACAGCATTACTTGATGTACAGCAAGCAATCTTCTGGGAGCAGGTTAATTAACATTTAGAATATGTAATATCACCGCATCAATGCCTGGCTTAAATTTTTAAGAGGACTTGCTGCTCTTTCAAAGATATCAAGTTCAGTTCCCAACATCCATGTTAGGTGATTAACAGCTTCATATAACTCCAGCTTCAGGGGAGCCAATGCCTTTTTGTGGGCAATTTCATTCACAGCACATACTCACACAGACATAGACAGACAGCAGACACACATACACACATTATTATAAAAACAACTTTAAGATTATGTTGAGGGGGTGAGTAGAAACATGGCTCAGAAATTAAGAGCACTTGGTGTCTTGCATAGGAGTCAGGTGTAATTCCAAAAACCCATCATGGGAGCAATTTCACGGGATCTTATACCTTCTTCTGTCCTTCAGAAATTTGGCATGAAAGTCTATATACAAATACTTGCAGGCACTTATACACACATAAAACAAAAATAAAGATCTTTTAAAAAACAGAAGCCTGAACTGACACCCCCTTCATTCTGTAGTGCTGGAGTTACCAGTGTGCTTCACTACACATAGTCTATAAAGTGTTGAGAATCAACCCAGGACTTTATGCATGTTCAGCAAACACTATACCAACTCAGATGTATTTTCATTTACACCGCACAATTTAATAAGCATGTTTATACTAACATTGGAAAAAAATTAATAAATTAAAATCCTAAGTATTTGAAAGAAAGCTAGATTTTAGACAAAATAATACATTTGTGTAGATGGGATGATGAGTGGGTGGAAAGGCTGAAGAAGGCTAGAGCCCAATCCCCAGTTCACTCTTGGAATTGAATGCCATCAGGTCTATACATATTATTTCTGGTGCTGTCTATGACTGTTAAGCATCGTTTAATTCTAAGAAAGGATTATTCTAAATGGAAGACTCCATGTTACATGTGACCAACTGAATGTGTTTCACTTAAATAAATTTGATGTTCCAAATACGTTTCCTACCAAAACTTATAGTCAGTAGTGTTTTGTTGTCATGGCAACCTAAAATGGAAATCGGAAACTGGAGTATTAGAGGTGATCAGGGGAGGCAAATGACTTCTGTTTAGCTAAATGGTATTCCTATTTTAAATTCCATATGCTAAGGAGGAATTTGAAAGTTTCACATAGTTTTCTCCCAAATTGTTAGATTTAGAATTTCCAGCCACAATTTTACTCCCTTTTGAATTATTAAATAAGTAAATCACCTCTCCATTCTTTCGGAACCTTGGAAATGCTCTCTATTCATTTCAGCATTGACAACTTGGTGGTAGATTCTGAGCATTTGCACTCTTACTTCAGGAAAATATTTTGGTCACATTAGTGTTCTTCAAAATGTATTTTATGAAGACTCAGAATCCCATAAATGAACTCTAAGGCCTCTTTCAAAGGTATGAGTGTACAGCTATGTAATATTGGCATTATTTGCACCTTTCAGGCTTCATGTCAATGCCACAATAGAAATCATAATGATAGTGCCAAGGCTTCAGGAACAGGGGGCAAAATGGCCGAATTGCACCTGTAGTTAGGAAACTAAGAGTGAACAGGAAGTTGGATCCAAATATAAAATCTCAAGGCCAGTTCCCACTGAGCTACTTCCTTTAACAAGGTTTCAAATCCTAAAGGGTCCACAACCCCCACCATTTGGAGACCAAGTGTTCAGACTTATGAGGTTGTGGGGGATATTGCACATTTAAATCACATCACCATTTAATATTTATAGGATTACATATACTTTTAGGAGGAAGTAGCAACTTAATATTTATTTAATGTTTATTTATAAAATAAATATTTTACCCACCTATTCTTTATTTATGAAAATGTATCAAATATCCTGTTTATTGTGCATTTGCCAAATAATAAATTTATTTACCAAGTAGACAATAGATTGGTGATAATCATGCCAGCTAACAGTAAATAAAACAAGCTCAGAATTTACAGTATGCAGAAGAGACAAGCATTATAGGCATACAACCACAATTTTAGCAGAGTAACTGCATTGGGCACTAAGCTGATATTTCTTGAATGGCTAGAAGGTTCTTTGTTGAAACTCACTGAAGGTGATGAGCAAGGAGAGTTAGACTTAGATTTTGTGGTCAGGGGAGGAGTTGCTCCAGGGAAGGTTTGGGTGGAAGAAGATACACTGTCATTTCTTTTAGGCCTAAATTCTGGGTACACTGAAAACTGAACTTGGGAACAGAAAACAACATACTATCGAGAAGACAGTGTATTATTTGGCCTTATTTATTAGAATAGGCTATGTGGAGTCATGTGACCTTGTGAGAGTCTAGGTTGGGATTACTATAGATGGTAGTGTAATTAATTAAGCTGGTCTATTTAATCTACAATAGATTTGTTTTTACAATCTCTCTCTCTCTCTGAGAGTGTGTGTGTGTGTGTGTGTGTGTGCGCGCGTGCGTGTGTGCACATATATGTACTCACACCCATGCCGGTGTACCCATGTGCATGCATGAAGATGTCAAAGGAAGCATCATGTCTCTTTTTCTACCACCTTATTGTCTTTGAGACGTGGTCATTCAATGAGCCAAGATGATCATGGAACTTCAGCTACTCTGGCTGTCAGTCCAGTTAAAGGCCTCTGTTGGTCTGCCTGTCTTTGACCCCCTTAGTGTTAGGGATACAGATATATGTAGCCTTGCCTTGCTTTTTGTATGTGGGGATTTGAGATCAGGTCCTTGTGTGTGCATGAAAAGTGCTTTTACACACTGAGTGATCCCCCAGCTCCACTGAAGTCTTTTACAGCCTCATATTTATCACTCCCCTTGGAGATGAGCTCGAGTCAACAATACTTATGTTTGTTTGGTAAGAACTTGGTGTATATTTTGTTGTGCTATTTAACTTCATAAATATTTAAATTCTTAAATGTTATTTCTGATATTTTAGTATAGAGTTAAACAACTTCTTCCCATTAGAAAAGTACATGGCTAAAATATCTGTGAAGATGTCTTATCTTGCTAATGGTCTTTAAAGCTCTTATAAGTCAAGTCTATTTTACTTTATATCTGCTCTTTGGAAGTAAATAATACAGGATCAGTTCCTCATGCAACTTCTTTTCTTGTATGAAGACTTGGCAGCAGAGATGCACTTAATTTTATTCTTTTCTTCCCTTTAATCCAGCTTTATTTTGAAAGCATTTCTGTGCATGGCAGAATATCCAACTCCCTGACAGTGTGTTCCTTATTATTTCTAACATTTCCACTTTGCTGTGCTTCAGCATACACACGGGCTTGGCATATAAGCTGTTTACGCTTTGAAACGGGCTCTGAAAAAGCAGCAAAGTGACAGGTGTGCATCCAGAAGGTTATGCAAATTGACTTTTTGCACAAATACCTTTGTATTTTCTCCACAAACTCCCCTCTAATTTTTTTATATCAAGGTACATAATTCAGTTCATTTGTTATTATGCCTAACATAAGAAAGATCACTTTTTGGTTTCTTGGTAGATGTGAACACATTGATTATTTGGAAATATCAAAAACACACAATTTATGTATTTTTAGGTCTTTAGACAATACTCTTCCATTTCCAATTTTCATTTTGTTTCTTACATAAAAGTCAAGGTTTTCAAGTATTCATTAAATTTTTATAGTCTCTTGATTGGATTATCTTTTACTCAACTTGGCCCCTAGTTTAATTTTACATTGTTAGGGCTTTCTATTTATGTAGCATCTTTCAATATGATGACTTGTTATTTAGAGAAACACAGAAACAGTAGTTGTAGGACTTAAGTTTGCTGAACTTTGAAAATATAATATGATAATATTCATAATCAATTTATGTTGCTTTTTAATAAAAAGGAATGAAAGGATCAAAGAATGAAAGGAAAGTTGTGGGTAATAGAATAAGGTGGAGGAAAAGGTAAAAGAAAATGAAGGGAGAAATAAAAATAATAGTTTTCCAACTGTGTGGAAATAGCATTGCAAAGTTGGAGACTTCAGAAGTAATCTATCCCAGTATTTACAGATTCACTGAGTATGAAGCCATTTGAACCACATATGTGTATATATGTATGAAATCAACATAATATAAATTGTTCTTTGAGTTAATATTGATTAAATATATGAAGAGTAGCTGTATAAATTTAATGATATTTAAAAGTTAACTTTACTTTTTATTAGAAACAAGGACTATATACATTTAGAAAATTAGTGCAGACATCATACTACATTTTGGCTGGGTGTAATGTTTAAAATTAGAATAATCTGTAAAACAGAGTAGCAGCATTTCAAAGGTGGAGCGCCATGTGGTTGTAAACCACAAAACTTCTTCATCTCCTATCTTTTAACATAAAAGTCAAACAGGTAGAGATATTTGGAGAGGATAAATTCTAAAATAATTCAAATTCAAACCTGAATGATTCAAATACATCTGTTTCTATGACGTTCCTATTTATCTAAAGCATTTAAATAATAACATATTTTTACTCATTTGCATCTTTGCACTAGATTGTTATATACTTTTATAACTATATGTACATATATGTTTTCTGTTGTTTGAAAGTTCTATGCATACATAAGCTCACAGCAGGTGTTGTTACTCGCACAATATGAAGCCAGTCAAAATTTCAGCATGGAGAAGGAGACTCAAATATGCTGCCCAATGGTAAGAGCTATCTGACAGTAGCTGATAGCTACTGAGGCAAGGACGTCTTTTTCCTTTGGAAATGTGGCAACTGGTAGATTGCGCATGCCCCAGTGCCTGGCTTCACCAACATGTATTGGCAGAACTGATTGGGTTGAGAGCATTACTTGTACAAAACAATGCGTTAAAAAAGTTAGATAAAGCTGCAGTGAGGTGGGTAAAGCACAGTAGAGAGTATTGGATAGAAGCAGTGGTGTAACGGATGTCATCATAATGGAAGAGTTTGTCAATTATGTACCTAATAAAACTAGACAGCTAACGCAGAGGTAGAGCTTTTATTAATATCTATCAAAATTTGATTTGGTAATTAAGAAAGATTTAGAGTAAAAATATTGACTCATTCTGGACTCATTACAGTACCATTCAGTATAATTGTTTTACTTATTTTATTTTATATAGCTGTATTAAATCTTTGGGAACATCATGCATATAGTTCCTTCCTGCTAGTTCCTCTCAGATCCATTTCCAATTTCCTAACAGACTCAACTTTGTGTCTTCTTTTTATTTTAATAAACTATTGCTTCTATTTTGCCTCTATCTATGCCTGACTATGGGATAAGCTATTGGATCATGGCTGGCCTACCAGGAGCTACTAAAAGAATCTTTAATTAAAATTGACTTTAATTAAAATTGACCAGTTCCTCATATCTGATGCAAAATGTTCCATTAGCAGAGATCCATACTTATTACCTGAATGATCATAGTTTAGAACAGATTTAATGATTATTAAACTTAAAGCAATAGAAAAACATCCTTTTCCTGCCTGTGTAATTCTTCGTTACATTTCTAGCATCACCACAAACACTGGAGCTTTGCTAGATATCCCTACAAAAACAAGTACTTCTGGAATTTCAAGAGTGATACCGGCTCTTGAATGAGGTAATTTATACATTCAACAGCTCAGAGACCCTTTGAGGTGAGCAACTACATCTTGTGGCAATTTTGGCCTGTGTTCTTTGAGACAGTTTCTTACTTGCCTCAAGAAATTTAAGCTTGATGCTTGTATCCCATGTTGGTGACTGACTTCTCTCTCCATTCACATTCAAATGTGCACTTCCCACTGACAACCTGCTTCATGTGCCCATTAATTCATCTGACAACAGCCTGAAATCCAGATATTTGTTGATAGTCAGTGGCTTTTGTTTAGGACAACTATACATAGTAACTTCAGCCTCAGACACTGAAGTATTCATTCATATATGCCCTAGATAAGAAAGAGGGTCATCATCCTCTCCAAGAAAGTGCTACCATAACTTTACATTGATATCATTATGAAGTGTTATCAAACTCAATATTATTTAATTCATTTTATTACACTTTACTTAATAATAGTGTATGAGTCTCCCAGGCCATTGGAACATTGTAAGATGATTTTGGGGTTACCCTTTTTGAGATTACCTTTTTTATTTTAGAGTTTCAAGAGAAAGATGCATTTTAGCTCTTGGGTCAGTCACTGTTGAGCTCTTCATTCAACTCATGTTACTGTTCTCATTTGAAATTGTATTATTTGGAAATATATTTAAGTACAGTGTTAGCATATATTAATTGCACTCAAAATAATTGACTTAATTATGATATTTTCATAATATGTACAGTGCTCTTGTCTCCCCCTTTCCAGAAGAACTCTCTCTGTAGTCCCATTTCTACATTCATATCATTGATTTCTATATCTTATCATCTAATCTCCCTTGTTTGTTATTCACACCTTGCTTTCAGCTTACCTGAGCCCAGATTTTCATGTATGCAAACAATTCCTTACATATTCCTCTTGTTTGCCTGCAAAGAAGCCTTTAATCTCATTATTGATCCAAACCTGGTACTTAAACATCTAATTTTCTTTGGGTAATTATGAGTTAAATGTAAAAATTTTCATTTACCTTTTACTGTTCCTTATGTATGTCTACAGAGGAAGTAAGTAAACATTATTTGTTAACAAAATTGTTTAAAACATTATTTTTGCTTTCTGCTAACTCCAATTGCTGTGCAACATTTCTGTTGCACGTTTTTACTTTTTTCTGATATAGGTTTTCACTATATTACTCATGTGTGCCTTAAACTTATGGGAACTCTCATGCTTTAGACTCCCAGAGTTTAGGAATTTTTGCCATGAGCATCAAACTTGCCTATGGGATAATTATTTTGTTATTTTATTTTTCATTCTATTTTTTAATATTTAAAACAATGTTTAAATTTAAATATGTATGATCATATTCTTCTTGTTAACCAAGTTCTTCTGATAGGGTGATGTTAAGCATTCTCATTGTTGATTGGTCCTATTTGCTGTACGTTACTTACTTTGTCTCTGATTAGTTAAATAAATGCTGAGGTCTGGAGATTGGCAAAGACAGATATAGGTGGGAATAAGGGCTTTTAGAGAGCGATAGAGAGCATCTGGGGGAGAAGTTTGCCGGAGAGAAGCCAGGAGCAAACAAGGAAGACACACCATGGGGTAGATTAAAGAAGATCCTTCCATGTGGCCTGGAACATCGGCTTAGCGTGGAGAATAATAGTCCAAAGGGATGTATGTATATATGGGGTCATATTTGGTTAATAGAATTATGAACTAGCTTAGATGGGCTAGGATTGCACAACCCAGGCCTAGGCTTGTTAAAATCCACCCAGTGTCTGTGTGTATTCACTTATAATTGCGGGTTAAAGGTTAACACCGTCAAATCAATTAAATATAATATAGATACTGGTTAAATAATTTAATTAGTTATTTATTTTTACATTCTTCCAATTTCTCTCTTTCCCTACCTACTCAACTTTAAAATATTTCTCAAAACACAAATACCTAATACAATAACAAAATCCCCCCCAAACCAAGAAAACAAAATAAAGAAAACAGAAAAACAAAAAACAAACTGTAAACAAATAAAAGCACGTACAAAAAACTGTTAAGTCCATTATATGTTGGTCAACTACCCCTGGACAATAGACCTGTCCTGGAGTGCTTGATGTACCCAGTGTCACTCTATTGGAGAAGCTGATCTCTCAGAAGGCATAAGTAATAGTTAAGTTGTTAACTTCAACTCTAGAGGCTAGGTTTTAATTCACTCATGAAAGATGATTATAGTTTATAGTCATTTATATATGGATTAGCTGTGAAGTTAGTGATTACCAAGCTACAGTCCATAAACCCAGAGAGGGTAGTTGGATACTGAAGGGAACAGAGAGATCTCATTAGGAAAGGGAAATAGAATGACAGCTATGAATAGATGGGGGATGGCTGGAATAGAAGGATCAAGTTGAGAGAGAAAAAGAGAGGGAATTGTGGGAATGACTGCTGAGAGAGACAGCTAAAATTGATGGGCATTTGAGTGGTAGTATGAAAACCTAATACAGTAGCAATTTCTAAAACTATATAATATATAATGGTGAGGTGAATGATATTTTTAAAATTTGATGAAAGTTTTAAATATATCTTCTAGTATATAATATATACTATATTAAACATAATATGTAATCTATGTGAGAAAATTCTTGTAGTGTTCTTTATAGAAAATACTGACTTTTTGTTTTATATATAAGACCTAAATCAAGCTTATAATTAGTTATGAGCCACCAAGATGTTTTTAGTGCTAGAGAAACAAAAAATAAACAGACAAACAATGTTGATATTGTCTGCCAATCCCCTTTAAAATGTCAAATAAAAACATGAGTAAGAAACAAGACCAGATTTTTCTTAATCTGGTAACTTCTGGGAATACTGCTGGACCACTAAGTTAATGGCTGACCAGACTACATTGATGTAACCCTAGGATAAAAGATAAAATCTATGAAAGTATGTATATTGAGGGTGTAGTTATTGTTGCCTTTCAGATTTGGTCCAGTACTAAAACTATAGTACCTATTCCCACCCATGATGATTCCAAGTACTTTATGCTTAGGTGTCAGAAACACTCACAACTAAGAAAAGTCGGTTGTTCGTGATACAACCTGCTAGGCTCTCTTCTCAAAGAAGGACCACTTCATAATAGCGCTCAACTTTGCCAGTATCTTGGCAAAGGGTGGCATGATAGAGAAAAAAGAAGTTTCCCTTGGATTCTTTCTACAGCCATTAGTAAAAATCATAGTCATTGGCCAATGGGGATGACCACAAATATAACTCCAAATTAATCCTTATTTCTTCCATATAGCATGATACTTCATTTGCCTTTCGTCTATAGCTTGCTTTATACAATATTACAGTAATCCTTTCCTCTATCCATGCTGAATAGGAGCCCATGTCACACATCTTTCTGACCAAAGTGAACCAGTGATTCCTACTGACCTGATTTCCAGTGGTACACTACAACTCCATGACATTGGAGCTTTTTGCATTTCCTCCCTTCCGTTCAAAATCCCAATAGTATCTCTGCGAGGACATGAACTAGTGCTAAATATAAATGAGTCTCTACCAAATCCAAATTTATCAATTGCCCATGGCCCTACAGTAAGATAGTGCATTCTTAGTCAATAAAAAGAACACTTATATATATATATATATTAGAATTCCAATATATATTAGAATTAGTTATAAAGTAGAATATTAATACATATGTATATGTATTAGAATTCTTTCATTAGTAAAGCAGATTTAGTAGTTCAGGATCTTCCAATTGCTGAAACGTCTGATTCTGTGAGACTATTCCTAATTGTGACAGCATATACTGCCTTTTTTCAAGAATGTGATGCTACAGTCAGAATATCTTTATTTCATATGACGGCCAAAGGCAGTTAGACCTTGGAGGAAAGTGTACTGCCCATTAAAACAGAAAATGATCATATTTAACAAATTCTGATGAATACAAGCAATAAAATGGGGACTGAGGAAATGACTCAGCAGTTAAAGCACTTGTCACTTAAGGAACAGGATAACAGTTAAGATCCCCAGAACCCACATAAATGCTAGGTGGGTGTGATGTCTCTCCTGTAATCCAGCCTTTAAAGGTGCAGATGGAGTTCCCTCATCAAGCAGGCTAAGGAGAATGTTTGGGGGAAAACCTGGGTTTCAATGAGAGAGCCCACATCAGTGAGTAAGGGACAAGAAAGATAAGGGAGGTTCCTGATAGCAACTTTGGACTTTAACACATAAATGCACACACACACACACACACACACACACACACACACAAAATCACATACTTGTACACATAAAAACCCAAAACTATAAAAAATAAGTAAAAAATAAGTTATAATAAAAAACAACATAATGGAAAAATGCCAGTTTTACTAAAATTAATTCTGAGAACATTTGCAGGGTTCATACACACACACACACACACACACACACACACACACACACATATACTCTCATTATGAAAATTCGAACGAACTTCCCTGAACTCCATGAAAGAGGTAAGCCAAACATTGGAGTGTTAGAGTGGGTCAGATTTCGAAATGTACATTTTCCTTAAAGTGAGACTTACTTCTAATGTAGTCCATTGACCACTGATGGATGAGTGCAATAAAATACACTCATTTTACGTCCATGAAGTTCCCAACAATTCAAAATACTTATCTTGCTTTTTAAATTTTTTTTTTTTTATGGAGTTGCAAACACTGAGATTGAAATCAGTTGAGGGAAAATTTGTTTCCAAGATTCTTTTCAATTTGCTTCTGGGGCAATTTAGTCAAGCAACCTGCTTGGAAATAATATATTTGCAGAAGCTAGGTGGGGAAAAAGCTGCCATATTATATAATTCACTGAGCAGGTTTTGGCTCCCACTCTGCCAATTCCTCTTTAATAGTGGCTAGTGCCCTGCATCTTGCCATACATATGATCAAGCAATTTAGCAGAAAAAGAGAAAGACCCTGAAACTTGGCATCCCCGCGGACATCTATCTCTGAGAACACCAAATGGAGCCAACTTTTGCCTGAGTTTAATAGCAAAGCTGTCACATTTTACACAAATGAGTACTGAAGTCTGTTGGCAAATGGGAAGGGGGTGGGGATCAGGGAGTGGAGGAGGAGGGAATGCTGACTGGACTTTTTTTTCAAAGTGGCTCCAGTGTTTAGGGGAGGGGCCAGATGCTTCTCTTGGCAGGAGGGACGAAGTAATTAAAATGATTGCTGGCTAGGGGTTGGAACCCCAGGCTCTGAGGTATATAAGACAGAGCAGCCAGCGCACAGAGGCTGTTGCTGCTGCAGCTGCTGCTATTGGAGTCGGGATCAGGGCACATGGTTTAGTCTTTTAGGACACAGAGACCTGAGAAGGAAGAGAAGGCGGCTGCTTAGGTTTGCGATAGGGCTCCTGCTTCACCTTTGCAACAGATACAAACACGGAACCCTTATCCCTGTCCCCTGCCTCCAGACACACGCCCAAAGTCTCCTGCAGTCCAGCTCAGTGCCGCACGGGGCAGCCTGGCAGAAAGCAGGACCCCGCTGAAGGCGATGCTTACAGGGGTACCAGCTCCTGCACTGGGAAGGAGGGAGTAGGACCCAGCAGGAAAGCAAGGAGGCTGCAGGTTAGAGCGGCTGGTGGCTGTGCCGCGGGAGGAACCTCGCCTTTGCTCCACTGGACACCTGCTGCAGAAACCTCGCCAACATGATTCCTATGGCCTCGCTGTTGCTGGGAGCTGCCGTCCTCTGCGCCCAGGGAGCTTTTGCCCGACGAGTGGTCAGCGGTGAGTCAGGGCAGAGATACTGTCCGCCCAGCGGAAGACAGGGGACTTGGGACTCTGGGGGTATATGAGGCAGTCTGCACTAGGATGGGGAACTCCTCATAGAGTTGGAAAACTGTACTTAACCGGGGGTCCAGAGGGATGATGAAAACATGCTATCCTTTCCTTTTACCTTCTCCCCGCAAAGCAGAAAAGTTTCATATTTTTGAGTCGCCTTCTATAGCTACATAGCAAGCTCTAACTAAATCTGGAGCAGTGCACGATTTTCTACTTTCTTTGGAAGACAGTGAGTGGAACACAGGCAGGCAGGGTTGGGCACCTCTGAAAGGGGTGTGGCAGAGCTTAGCAGACAGAGCGTGGACACCAAAGGGCTGCAGCAAGAATGCCATCTCCAGTTGGTCTGGCTCCAGTCCCTCTAGGGTGCTTACAGGAATGGTTTCTGGGAGCAGCCCAGTTCAGATGTCTGAGTTTACAGCCTTTGTTCTCAGAACTGACAAAGAATAGGGGAAAGTCGCTGCCCTGCCGCCTTTGTTTTTTGCACACTTCATTCCAAGTTAGATAACTCAGGAAACAGTCAACTGGAGTTGGATTGAGGTTTGGTTTGAGGTATATGTGGTAACGAATTTGGATTTATGCATACAGGAGGTACACAAGCCTCTCAAATCAGTGAAAAGGGAAATTGGTTAAAATTGCAGAGCTTTCTAGTTTTGTCTCTGATAGTTTTTTTTCTCCCAGTGTTCATTGTCTAGATACAGATCAATCCACACCATATCCACCTTCTCCTACTTTGGGGAAGGTCTTTTAAGGCCCTTCAAGTGACTGAGGTGACCGTGAACAGCGTTATACACAACAGCTGAACAGTTACCCATAGAGAAAGCTCTTGCTATGCTCATCAAACTGCTGGAATGAGTTTGTTGAATGTAGGAGACCAGCGTTTTAAGGGTAAAGTGTTTGCTTCTGACATACAAGGCATGGTCCCTGAAAGCTTGTCCATCTGTGCAGTAGGTGTCACTGATAAAGAGATAGATGTGGGATGGCAGCAACTTAATGAGTTTGGAAAACAGACCTTTTGGATCTAGCTTATGAAGCCTGTCTCTGAGCTTCTCAGCTATTCATGTATTTCACTCAGTCAGATATGATTCTTAAATTTACAGGTAACTAATAAATATCCAGTAGTTTTTCATAGGGTGTTCAGCACCTATGGGTTTAGGTCCTTGTCCTTCCTAATTTAGCAGAGGATAAAGAACTGTGTGGAGAACTATCTGGTGGAACCAAGTATATATTCCATTGCCTTTGTTTATGAGATATTTATGTAAATAAATTAAGAGCAAGAGATTATGCCTTGAACAGATGACTTTTTTAAAGAAATAGAAGCATTTAACTAACTTAAAGAATGTTGCTTTGTTGTACTTTTTTTTTATATGTCTTAAAAGTTCCAAGGTGGGGGAGGGAGATATCTAGAGGAGAAAATAGAACTTAAGTACTTTGTTGATGAAAACTTTAATTTTCATTATATTTCTACACAAATTATTCCAAATTTTTGATTATACTTTTCTTTAGCAATTCATAGGCATCTTGAAGGTGACATCTGGAAAATTTCTGAATAACTGAGCATGATTTATTTGATTTAGTATGAATGATGATGTTGACTTGAGATTAGAACAATTAGTTACGTTTTTCTTATGAATAATTTGATTGTCTTCACATTCAAATTTATCTATCTATAAACGGATTTATGAATCATAGGATTTGATAAATTCTAGCTGTAGTTGGCTGGGCAGAGAGCAGCCTAACATCTGTTATTTTTGAAGCAATGTTTCCTAACATGTCCACTGTCAGCCTGTTGATATTTGTTCTGAATTGTGTAGCAACCATTTTATGCCACTAGGGACCAGTAACCTAGTCTCTTGTCAAGTGTCTGAAGAGAACTGAGACAGCCTTTTTTGCCTGCACTATGTAGAACATACTTAGAACACATGGAAAATCATTTCTATTTATTAAATCTGAGGACAAGAATTTATAATCCTTGTGTAATATCAAATGATCACTTACCCACCATGCCCTCAAATGACAGAGACTGACAAACTAAATCTCCAAACATGCATTTCATGTTTCAAAACATTCAACAAGATACATTATAAATTTTAAACATGTTATTTTTAAGGAGAAAATATTTTAGGGATAAATACATTTCCAGCAGCTTCACCACCAGCTGATCTACATAAGATTTAGTACTATCTGATATAATAAGATAGTACACAGATACACATGGAGGACTCTGATGATAATTATCACTGTATTTACTGAATTTGTAATTCATGGGAAACTAATTTGAGGATCTGAATTGAAATGGTGATTTCTTATTATACACAGATGTGTGGAGAACATCTGTTGCATCCCTTTAATCATTCAATTCAGAAAGTCACTAGCTGGTAACGGTATTTTTCTTCTGACCAAGTTTACAATTTTCATTATGGTATAATATGAAAAAAAAGGGAATTAAAATTTGAATTTTGTAGTTTAGGAGAATATTTTTGGTAAGCAAATGACATTAAAAAACATTTGAAATATTTTAATGGAATATTTGTGTGTTTTTTAGAGTTTGGAGCAATAGTCCCTAACATCCTCATGCTGAAATGTGACATTAACAATATTTCAAGGCTACCCCAAAATTTCTCCAGATCTCTCTTTTATGTCCAACTTTACCTCTACTACAACTGAAATAAACTTTATTTTAGAGATGAAGTGAAAATATACCTTTAGAAGAAGGGTATTGACCTGCTACCAACTTCAGCAATTCATGTACTTCATGGAGTCAGACAATTTTTAAATGTGCAATTAACCAATAACTCTCTTCTCAATCTATGATTTAAGTCCTTTTCCTCGATAATTAGCAGAAAATAAAGAGGTAACTATTCACTGGTCAGAGGCCTAGCTAGTGGAAACATTATATGCAGATTTCTCTCTCTCTCTCTCTCTCTTAATCATATAGAGACCATAGAATATTGCAAGTGATGATCAGTAAGTGGCTTTAAAAAATGTTATAGAAAGAAGATACAAATGAAGTTGCAGAGCATATTCTAGCTTGCAGAACAATTCCATGACATCATCAAAGAAGAAAATGATGACAGTGCAAATTGCAAAGATGCAATTACTTTAAGTATCTCTTGGGCAAGAAAGGAGAAAATTAATCTTATTACCTGGCATTTAATAAACTACCCATTTATCATAGGCATTATTCCTTAGTGGCTATTCATCATTATTTTATGGAGCCATATCTATACATTAATGCTAGAAAAGCATGTGTAATGTAAAGAAGACTCTGAAAGGGGATACCCAGATGATGTTTCAGTAGTAATTTTTATTATTTGCAACTCTGTTCTGTGACAGATCTTCACATGCCAGTGCATTCATATAGACAACTGTGAGATGAAAGTTTGACAGTACAGCACACCAGGAAAATCTGACTACAGTGGTAATCTTTATATTTGAGACATCACTCAACTTAGGCTTTAATTGTTTAATTAATAAAATAAAGTAGCAGATGAGACATCACACACACACACACACACACGAAATAGATGTCTTCAAATTAACTCTGATTTATTCAGCATGAAAAATCCACACACAGAAACAAATTACCAGTACACAATCCTGTGCTCGTACGAGCAATCAAAAACCCACCAATGGCTATATTAGATAAATGTCTTTAAGACAGAAGAAATTCATGTCACACACATTTATCAGTCCCTTTATTCATAAAGCATTTCAGTAGTCTATTTCTTGAGACACATGTGGAGAAGCATGACATCATGGAAAATGGGTAGCAGAACTTGTCAGCTTGACTCCAAACCTGAAATTGCAAGTTTGAGCTGTGTGAGCTTGGACAAACTATTAAACCCTCACTATGTCCCTCTTTCCTTATTTTAAAGATAAAATGAGAGAATCTATACCATACAGTAGCTCAAATGATGGAAAGGCTTTTAATACAATTTGTGCCTTGTGAATATGGAGAGGCTAGGAGGAATGGTGTAGCTTGGTAAGTTCTATGTCTAGAGTTGAGCTTTCTAGGGGCTAAGGCAACTTTTCTAGTTAAGTAGGTTATCAGAAAAACCACTTAGGTTTTCAATTTTCCCACCTCCTTTGAAGATGTGAATTTTAGTGGAAGTGATATCTCATCTTTCAAATTATCGATTAATGGCATATCATTAGTTTTATGAAACATGTGGCCTACATCAGTTTTTAAGAAAACAAAAATGCTCATGAATGTTTCCTTCATTCCAATTACCTGAAGTTCTGATGGACTCAAAGTATTTCTTTTTTTATTGGCTTCTTGAACTTGCAAATCAAACTATTACAAAGTTTTCCATTCATAATCTTTACATCTAGTTTAAATATCAGCATTTAAAATATGAGGCCACTCCCTTCTCAGAAAGCCTGTGGTGTTTCTTGAGAGGATAAAAAATGAAGGTTGCTGCCATCACCAGCCCTGAAGTGACCCAAGATGGCAAACCTGATTTTCTTACTGTAAGAGAATAGATTTCAGTGACAGTGCACCCTGCAATTGGGTGAATCATAAAAATTCACCTTCTATAAATAAGTTAAAAAATTGCTGTATGTTTATTTGAGAACTGCAAACTGAACATTGAGAATAAATAGCACTCTCTTTCACTTAATTCAAGATGATTGGCTTTATTCTCAGAGATTATACAACAAGTATATTGCATCACTGCCATGTCTTTAGTGTGTTTTGAGGAGATAGAAAAGAATTATGGTAAAAATCAACTTCTTGGATTCTAGTAGAATATCAGAAGTTTAGCTAATATGCTTAGGTAAGATTTATCATAGTTCCTCCTTTATATATATATGTATATATTTTGATTAAATGTAGATCATAACTGAAGAAAAGAAATTTATAATATGTCTTCTATATTTTTACTGAACAACATGATCTATATGCAATACTTTTTAATGTTGGTTACATTTTATTATAGCAATGGGGATAAGGAAATATTAGCACCCTCACAAATACAGAGCATTCTGCAATAATTTGAGTGAAGTAAATCAAATTATTGTTCATATTCATGAAGAAAAAACAAATTACTATAACTTCTTGAGTTTACCTATAGTTTTGTAACATTGCCAAAACAGTTTGTAGATTTGCCAACATTTATGATTTTTTGTAACCATGAAAACCCCAAATCTTTATTTATGGAACTAACAACAGAATATTTATTAGTTGTGAAAGTGATAGGATGTTTAATAGTTATTACTAAGAATTCTCTGTAAATGAAAGTACATATCAGTATGTGTCCCTGTATGTATGAATCTAATATGGGTGAATATTTCTTTCTATAATTCTATGTAAACTCACTTAAGAAAACTCAAATATTTGAATAGTTCTTAGATGTAGAGCTTATTTAGTTTCAGGTGTTTGTTCAGAAAGTTTTCATAAAAGTAAGTGCACAATGTTCTCTTGTACTTCTCTTTTAATCAACGTTTCTAGACTCTAGAGTGGAAGGTCTTTGTAGATAGGCTGAAAGTTGAAGTTATTTTCAACTAGAGATTATGAATTGAGACTTCTGAATAGTTAGTTAGTGTGAATGTAGCTTTTAGTGTAGCAGAAACTACTGTATGACAACAGTAAAATTACCCCTACCATAAAATATTTCTGGAAGATTTTATCTGAGTATGATATTTAAAAGTTAAATCCAGGGAAAGTTTTTATGTGATCGACCAGGGCAAGAGGGGAGGCCATCACAATTGTTCTCTAGGAAGGCCGGGTTCTTTGGGAGTGGAAAAGCGGTATCAGAAGCTCTGTAGTAGCAGAATTGTCTGGGAATTAGGGCAACATTTGTTTCCCAGCTGTTGGGTGCCACTCTGATAGCAGTCAACTGGGATCAGCTGAAGCGCAGCAGCAAGCTCCCTAGCTCCAGCTTCCCCTCATTTTGCCGCAGCTTGACCAGATGTGCACAGTAAGATAGAAATCAGCAATAAAGTAGAATTATATATAGACATCCATCCTGCCAGCATTAACTGATTCTCTATAAGCCATAATAATTGTGCAGTATGCCTATAATTTCTTGGAAACTGCCTTGCTCTCCCTGACCTGGTAGTAACGTTTTAGTTCAAACATGAAGACTCAGCTGATACTCATCCAAGGTCCTTTGGGGTTAACATGTCTGTTCCAGTTGATAAAAGACGTCTGTCTTGATTTCTTCAAGATCTCTCTTTTGTGCCACCATCATCATCTCTGTTCGTTTATTGAGATCATGGACTGCTCCATGTATAGGAAAAGATTGTCTGGTATAGACTGCCAATGCTGGCAATTTTTCCAGGACTCATGCAGCATTAGTTGTGAATTATTTAAAATGCAATTCTTTGTCAACACATCATTACTCATTTTCTTTACAATGTAACAATAGTATTAGGGATTTCCACAATATATTTAGAGCCCTCTTAGGCATTCTATTATAGGTATTACATTAATTTTATAAATGAGTGAATTTTACTTACATTTTATGGCTTTGCTATGTATAAATCAGGGATGAATTTATCTTTTAATGTATCAAAGATAATGTATAGTTTATTTTAGCATATACATCATATCCAAGCATGAAGCCTCTTAAGTGCCCTGGTTTGGTTACATATAAATACATGTTACTCACCAAAAACATCCTGCTATTCTGTTTTTCTTTCCATTAAAATCTTCCAAGGCAATCTTTTAAAAAAAGCAACAATTTAAAATGCTTGAGTAAAATAGAAGGCTAAATGGCTTAGGGGTGAAAATTAGGAATTGGAAAACTCAGGGGAAAGTAGCTAATATATATTTGGAAACTTAGAAATATGTAAAGGATGTACTAGATGAAAATAGGAAAAGAGCTTGCTTCATAAACACAATAGTAAAAATATAGGCTTACAATAACCATTGGAATTTTATAAAAAACAGCTATTTAAAACAATGAAATTATCACAAAGTCTAATAATAATAAATTTTCACCATAGAGATCTAAGTTCATCACTTTTATAACTTGAAAATGGCAGACCAGAAAGCTAGACTTTATGATATTATGGGACAAAAAAAGCACTCTTTTAAAATATTTTTTGTCAGTTCTTTGAGAATTTCACATAAGATGTTTTTATTATTGTTATCCCAACTCCTTTCTTTAGATCCTCCCAGATCTTCCACCACAACTCTACCATTTCCTAACTCCATGCCCTTCTCTTTTTAAAATTAATAACTAATCAATTCTAGTATGTTGATTTGTTCTTGGTGTGGGGCCAACTATTCAAACATATGTGACCTACTAGAAGCATCATCAATAAAGGAAATTGTCCCTCCCTAAAATCTCTCAGTTGTCCATAGTTTCTCAGTTAGATAATGGACCTCATGAGACTCTCCCACTCCATGGTAAAATGCTGACTGACTTGATTCTGAGAGAGTTTTGTGCAGACAATTACAACTGCGCTCAGTCCCTGACTATAGTGGCCCTGTCATGTCTATAAGACAGTTTGGATCTTGTCTTTCCCAGCATTTGGCTCTTATATTCTCTCTACACCCTGTTCCATGACAGTACCAAAACCTTGGGTAGGAGGGTCTGATTCAGATGTCCCTTTGCTAGCTGAGCACTTTATAGTCACTCATTCTTTTCATCTTGACCACTTGTGAGTTTCGGTGATAACTGCCATCCACTGCACAGACACTTACGATGAGGTCTGAGAGGTGCAACAATCTATGACTACAGACATAAGAGTTAGAGGAAAGCTTTGATAATATGTCTACCACCAAAATAACATTGGTAGATTTGCGCTCGTGGCCTTTGTGCCACCCAGTCATTAGTTCTTGACCAAATTTACAAAACTAAGCAGGTGCTTCCTCATGGAGAAGCAAGGCTTAAGTGTAATCAGAGAGTAGTTTGCTCCCATAACTGTTATGCCATTACTGTACCCATGGACATATTTTGGAGAAAAGAATTCTTGATAGTGTTTCTTGTTTTTATTTGTTCTTTTATTGTGATTAATATTCATATTCTAAACGCATGAATAGAGACATCACAATCACTTTATTTATGGTTTTTGTTTTAGGTCAAAAGGTGTGTTTTGCTGATGTGAAACATCCCTGCTACAAAATGGCCTACTTCCATGAACTGTCTAGCAGGGTGAGTTTCCAGGAAGCACGTCTTGCTTGTGAAACTGAAGGAGGTGTCCTCCTCAACCTCGAGAATGAAGCTGAACAGAAGTTAATAGAGAGCATGTTGCAGAACCTGACAAAACCTGGAACAGGGATTTCGGATGGTGACTTCTGGATAGGACTTTTGAGAAGTGGAGATGGGCAAACATCTGGTGCCTGCCCAGATCTCTACCAGTGGTCTGATGGGAGCAGCTCCCAGTTCCGGTAAGCTAGGATTGGGTCCTGAAATATTTATTGGTGCCTTGCAGGAGTCAGAAGGGCAAAAGAAAAGCTCTGATACGTAAAAACACTCAGACCACATGCTGCTAAGTGTCCCCATGGCTCTCTATTTGTAGGAACTGGTATACCGATGAACCTTCTTGTGGAAGTGAAAAGTGCGTTGTCATGTATCATCAACCAACTGCCAATCCTGGCCTAGGAGGTCCCTACCTTTACCAGTGGAATGATGACAGGTGTAACATGAAGCACAATTACATATGCAAGTATGAGCCAGGTAAGAGCTGTCCATAGCTCTTGTAGATTTTGTGCACGTGTGTTCATAATTAGGCTTTGTCTTTGAGGTTTCCTGCCTTACTCTATCATTCCTATGGAAGAGGCATTACCTCGCAGCTTGCCCTGTTACTGTGCACTGAACCACACCGTGTGTAGTATAGTAAACCTACCAGCGAGCCAGATAAAAGTGAATGGGTAGAAACATTTGTTGAGAAATGTGTTTCCTAGAGAAAACAATAATTTATACAAAGACTGAATTGTTCTGTTGTGCTCATATTTTGTAAATGCAAACGTCTATGTGGAAATAATTTAAAAACTGGTGGGAGTGGGTGGAAAGTAGATACAGGCTACCAAAATGCCTATAGATGTATACACTTGTGAGCAATAGTTCCTTGGTTTATTTCTGCTGAATTTAGGGAGTGTAGCAGCTTTTTCTGGACACATTAGTTCACCATGTCATATTGTAAAGCTTGCCATAAGGTCCTTCACCTGAGTGTCACTCTTGCTCCATAGTTTAAAAGAGTGAGGTCACATTATGCATTCTTCCCCTGATTTGTATCCTTTGAAAAATGCCACTTTTGTCAGTTTTCTTTGAAATATTCAGTTACTTCTCATGCACATCAACTGAGAAAATTACCTTAACCTAAGGCACATTAGTGTGGTTTCCTGCTGAATAAGTGAAATTGAGTTACTCCAGCACGACACCTCAATTGAATTGGAATTTGAACTAAAGAAGGACTAGTCAAAGACGTGCAAACTTACATATCTGATTGTTTTAGACACTTAAGTTAGATACTTAAGCCTCGATGTATTTATTTATTTATTTTCTTGGTGTTTGCTACAATGTTGGAAAAGGTCATTTTAACTTTTTTGAAGGATTATCAGCATGACCTCATAATATGTGCCCATAGAAGGTAATTATAACCAAGGACAAATGTTCCCACTATTCTTTTGAAATTGCACAATTTTTTTTTCTCATAATGCCACAAAACACAAGGGATTATTGGATTAGATTTACCCTTCTCTTATGTTTATCTTGCTCTTGAGTACATTAACCAACATTCTTATATCTCTGGTGAGTTTATTCTTTGCCCTTGGCTGCTAAATCTGTCATTACACTCTTGGAAGCCTTTGCAAAGCTAAGTCTGTTATTCATTTATATTCTTTCTAATTGTGCTTAGAGACATACAGCTGAAATGCTGTGATATTTTAAATTTGCTGCAACACTTGGCATATATCAAAGAGAGGGTTAAAGGAATGAATATAGCTAAAGAATATATTATGTATTTATTTATGTATATATTATACCCTTGATCTGTTTGAAATTTAGTATTTACTGTCATATTTCTACATATGTATACTCTCTAATAGCATGGCCAACAATATCAAAGTACATATATACTCTTTTGATTCACCAATATCATCTATCTTTATTTATTTTTTTTCATGGATGATAAGCTTTATTCCAGTGTCTGCAGAGATACAAGTTTATGATGCACAATGAAAAGTTGTTCTGGAAGTTTAGCACTTGCGTATCAGGTCCTAGCTTTTGGGTGTTTCTGGATTTTTTTTTTATATAAGTACTTTATTTTTTTTTCTTCAAGTTACATCTCAGTCACAAACCCTTCCCTATTCCCCCTTCCTGTCCCACCCTTCCCCCCTCTTCCCCCCAACAGCTTCCATTTTCAATCCAACAAATGGTTCTTTCTCTTATAACAGTAAATTCTATACAAAACAGCAGAATTAACTATGTCACATTTATGAGAGTTAAATGGCCCAGTATACCTTCCCAATGTCCAGTTCATACATATTTGGCCCCTGACTTTAACCTTCTACCTTCTAACCATCTCCATGAGTTTAAAGTTCTATAACTGACTTAGCTTTCATAGTAACTTGCATCACTATTATAACCATCTTCTTAGATCTAGAACGCCCTCTTGATTCCTAAACAACTCAAAATTTAGCTATGAGACTCAAGCTGTCTATTCTTCAACCACCTCAGAGAGCTGAGAAGGATATCGTGACATATCAGCTCCTGACAGCACCCCCTATTCTACTCCAAGTAGAAGAAAAGCATTGAAGAATCTCCAGTGTGAGATGGTTGAATTAGTGGCAAGCCTATCTCTTGGCACGTAAAAACTCCTTGCTTCAACTGCAGACAGACTGCTGTCTAAAAAGGACAAAACTTGGTAGCAGGGAAGTCGACAGCCTAGCTCTGCCAAGACAGGGTAGGTTAGTCCTTCATAATCCCTGCTCTACAATAAATGTCTGTCAGAGAAACAGGACCAAAAGGCTGAAGACTGATGCTGGAATGTATGGAGAGAAAATGGGAACTGTCCAGGTAGTCACTGGTTTGTCATTTCTTAGTATTGGAAGCTGCAGGCCCTGCACTTCCTATATAATCATCTATCTTTATAATAGTACTTCT
>CAJQZJ010032173.1:8821893-8835849 GCA_907164525.1 Lophiomys imhausi | reverse complement strand
TCTATTTTTGATATGTACAATTAAAATAAAATTTTTGTATTTCCCTGTTTTCCTCCTGAAAATACACACCCACCAAATATATACATGCACACAAAACAAAATGCACATATACTCAATTCAGTTAGAATTATGCAAGTCTTTAAATTCCTTTTAAAGAAATGGGAACCTCTAGCTGTGTAAAGAATTATTGTGGATAAAATGACAGTGGTGCAATACTTTTTAAACAAACTTCTTCTAACGTGAACAGGAGCTGACATTACTCTAATACCCTAACATATTTATTATAATATGTGTAAAAATATCAGTAGCTAATGATTCATTGTATGTGATAATTATAGTACAAGCTTTTAAGTTTTCTAATTTAAAAACTTTGAATACAAAATATTGGAATAAAAATGTTTCTTTTTTACAAATTCTCTTGCCTAAATCTTCCAGAAGAATGTTAAATAAAATTAAAGGATTAAGATGATACACATCATAAACACTTTACTCTTGAGTATAGTAAATCATATTATTTTATACATATTTAATTTTTATATTTATTATTTGAGGATTTCATAAATTTATTGATTAGATTCACCCCTTTCTCTCTCTCTATTCAAATATCATTTGCATGAGAAATCATATGTATAATTTATAAAATATATACCTCAATATGTATAAAATACATAGCAAAAAAGAATACTAAAATATAATTTGCATTTGGTTAGCATATTTATAAATTTGTGCTTTAACATATTTTGAAATTTTTTCATATACATACATGCACACACACAAAATGCACATACACTTTTTTAAATTTTTGAAAAATTTTAAAAACATTTAAAAATGTTTCTATATTGTGATAAGATGTGGCTGAAAAAAAGATTGTTTTGTCCACTACTACAAAATAACATGTCATTCTATATGACTCCACACTAACGTAGATGAAAAAAATTGTTGTTGAATAAACTTAGGGTAAATAGTAGTAAATAGTGTTAGAGATAAAATAGTACATGAATTTAGTAAAGGTGAATATTCTTTATGACATTTTTATGTTACAAAGATTACAGAAAATGGCCTATGCAATCTTTTTTGCCCATAAAATGACAAAAGTAAATAATATATTTAATTGTTTGAACAATGAAAACATTTATAGTTTTTTTTTCCCTGTTATTGCTGTTTGTTTTTTCAAAGCATGGTTTTACTGTATGACCAAATCTGGTTTGAATCTGAAGATCTAGCCCAGGCTGGCTTCAAATTCACAGAGAACCACTAGATTTGTCATAAATAAAATAATGTTATAGGCTCAAAAATGCAAACTATAGTTTGCTGCCTGATCACCAAAGAGCTTTACTAAGGAAGAAACCATCACAGATACCATGATGGGACTTTCAAAGAAAGATAACCTTCCATTTTCCTTCAGTTCTCAAAGAATCACTCCATTCAGAGTGACATACATCAAGAACATCGTGATAGGAGTTCTGAAGGGAAACCTCCTCCCATTCCCTTCACTTGCAGGTACTAGAGAAGTTCTGGTATGTACCATAGGCAGCAAAACAAAGACCTCACAGGAGACAGGATTCCTCAGGTCAGGAGAAACAAAGGGGACTCCTTACTCTTATGACTTCCCAGATGTGAGGTTTAGGGATTTGAGGAGGGAGGATTTTATTGGAGGCATGGCACTAGATAAGGACTATCATTGCTTAAGGTTGAGGGGCATGGGTTGGAGGCCTAGTAGTTAGCAGCAAGTGGAAGGAGACTTTAAGGCCATATTAAGCTTGCTTTTCAACCTGAAGGTGCTGCACTACAGTAAGTGGGTGATGGGTAGTTGGGGTAGCTAGAAGACATAATTTAATCATGCCAAGCAAGGTTTTTTTTTTCACCCCTTCTCACAAATACAATTTACTTTGGCTAAACTGTTAATGTAACAATTGGTTCTTGGGGAAAAACTGTATGAGATGGTAGTACTAGGTCCTGGTAAGAAATTTCAAGACTTTCTCATGCATAAAGCTAGAAAAGAAACAATTTGTAAGTCTTAATTTACTACCATTTAAGGGAGTGGGCCCTATTGGATCATACATCTAAGAATGTCATTTTTGTGTGCGTGTACCAAAGACATGTGCTTCAAATGGCCACTGCTTGAATCAGCAATTCCACATGCGACTGTGCAGTTATCTGCTGATTATTATTACAAAATAAAGGCTATCACATAGAGAATGTTACTTCTGTTTCCTTTTGAGTTGTCTTATGTCTCACATTTTAAGTTCATAAATTATTGTTTTCCCCTATGATTTGGGTCTCTTTGTCATTATTGTCTGTAGCAGGCTGCTTTAAGCACCACCCTTTGTCTCTAAATGAAGTTTGGGTTATAGAGGGAATTCATCAAACTGGTTATTTTATTTAGAAATAATTAAATATTGACTACTATTAGTTAATTTTTTGTACATTTAAGTTCAGAATATATATTGGACTGCAAATATTCAGAAATCAAAATTAACTCTATTGTTTACTGATACATTTTATTTTTATCAATATTTACATTTTCCTTGTTTAATTATTATTCATGATTCTCATGCTAATTATTTACAGATATTCAACCAACAGAGCCTGTTGAGAAGCCCTATCTTACAAACCAACCTGGAGACACCCATGAGAATGTGGTTGTTACTGAAGCAGGTGATTCCCTTCTGGTGTCTTAACTTTTTCCTACAGAACTGTGCTTTGAACAAGTGCTTCCTGTTGACCCCAGTGAAATTCTTCTTGTGGTTCAGGGATGTGGTACATTAATTATAGGCCCACTGACATCTACTTTTGAACTACATTAAAAATAATTATGCAATGATGCATTTCAATGGAATGACCTTTCCTAAAATTTCCATTTCAAGTGGAAGTATCTAGTATGAAACAAAATGGCCAGCATTAACATCTGTATCTACAAAGCACTTCCCAATATAGTATAATGGTTATAATGTATACTGGAGTATGTAATGGCCAGGAATAGTAGTTTGCTGCTGAATGTACAGGGCTTGTTTGAGGTAGAGATGAGGTATAAAATAAGCCTGGTTATAGCTTCTATAGACTTCCAGGGTGTGAATACCTCTATCTGACAAATTTCAAGCTATTACTGTGAAATCACTGTATGGTATGTCAGAAGAGGTACACACAGCAGTCTCTCTATCCTATTGCCACCCCAGATGACAGAGTGAAAACAAATGTAATATCCAATTCGCATTGAATATTAACGAGCAACTTCTCTTAAAATTCCTTAGAACCTTTTTCAATGTGACCTAAAGCCAGATGAACAGAAATGTTTATCCTATTTCTTTTGTTAATATTGATCCAAAGACCCAAAATTTCAAAATCATATATTTCAAAATCAATAACTCATAGGTAGAATGTTATATTTTTTTATTAGTAGTGGAAATGATAACAGTAATTTGAAAAGTATTTTACGAATCCTTAAAATGTTTCATGGACCTGGTGGAGGCTCAGTGGACAGCCTGAGCTCTTCACAACCACTATTCTCTGTATTTTTATCCTACTAGACAGTCCTATGATGACAAGCATGTGGGAAACACACACACACACACACACACACACACACACACACACACAAAGCCATGAAGTAAGGAGAAAGTAAAGAGAGGGATCTGTGAGAACTTGGAGTGGAGAGTGATGGGTGTCTTTGATTAAAATAAAGTATATTCATATATGCACTTAAAAATATGTTAAACAGAAACATATCTCTGATTTACCTATCACTAGATCTCATTAAATACACCCTTAGCAAAGGAAAAGATAAGCAGTGAAGTGAATTTATTGTGGCCAACTTTTTTCAGAATCATTAAGATTTGTGATATTGCTGACTAACTTTCAGTTTGTGAGCCAAATGTAATGTTCCTCAGCTTGTTTTCCTTATACAGGCATGCTCAATAAGCCCTTGGGCTTTTTCATGTTTCCAGTATCTGATTCAAAAATCATTCATAATATGTAAACATAATTAAAGTTATTAGTAAATAATTAAACTACAGATATTTTTCATCGTATAATATTGGCATCATGGTTAATAAAGTCATGTCATGCTCTGTAGGTCTTGAGTGCTGATAATTTTCTTTAAAATCTCCTAAGAATACCTATCATTGCAGGAAGTGGTGGGGCAGGGTTAAAAGATTGCTTATTTTTAGAACTTAATTAAATCATGTCATTGTCTCCAGAATCTTAGGTCTCTGGGTTATGACTGCATTGCCATCTAGTACATGCTTATTGTCATTTAATCTAAGACTTACTTACATTGTATCATGACACTGAGCGTATTGGCTAAGATAATTCATTATCTGCTAGGTCAGTGATGATTAAAATAATTATTATTCCTTAGTGTAAAGTCTTTATTTCTCCAGTGATTCAGGAGAATTAATGAAATGAGACAGCTAAGATTATTAATGTGTCATGAAAATTAACCCATGTCTGAATTGCAATTGTAACAGAAATTTCAAAAGCATGTATATTTAATTGAGCATATCAACCAGGGAATTGAAATTTTGTTTATTTTTTTCAAAGCATCCATGTGTTTTCATAAGTTCTTGTATTTGGAATTTACTTTTTTTTTTTAGTAACAATTCTATCTTACCTTAATCTTTAGAGACATTTGTTCATAGTTTTGCTGTTTGATTCCTTCCTGAGTTGTCACTGAACACTAAGACTGTTTTCTTTTTGTAGGCATAATTCCCAATCTAATCTATGTTATTATACCAACGATTCCACTGCTTTTATTGATACTGGTTGCTTTTGGAACTTGCTGTTTCCAGATGTTGCATAAAAGGTAAAAACTGCATTTCTGTCACGATAATTAAGGGGAAAAACCCTTTAAATATGCTTTGAGACATCTTTTTAAAATGTTAAAGTGTCTTTAACTTATATTACAGAATTTTAATGTTCTTAGTTGTCAGTAAAAATCCAGTCCATAAAACTGTAGTATGTACTTGCATTATATAAGGCATCCAGTGACTCCTTCACACTTCACAACTCCTGTGAATTGTTTTCCTTAGTGTTTCTTTTTTTTTTTCAGTCAGGAAAATGGTGGGTCATCTTCACTTTCCTTGTGTTACACAGTTAACCTATGTGGTGGATCTGAAATTTCAGCACTTGCAATCTCATATGAGCTGCACTATAGTATACAGTCTTTGGATTTGTTAAAATAAAAAGAATGATGTTAAATCTCAATCTGAATAGCAAGTTATGTGGAATAACTTGTTTTAAAAGTGTACATGGAGTACAGTTTCAGTATTCAAATCATAGCCTTCTGGTTTATTTCAAAAGGACATTTTAAAATTAGGCACATAAGTGTAGTTATGAAGACATCGCGTTGAGTGTGGTGGCTTGAGCATCTGAGAAAAGAGTTTCATGAAGATAAGGCCAGCTTGAGCTATTGAGCTCCAGGACTGTCTGAGCTACATTATGAGATCTTGTGGCAACAATTTAAAAAAAATCCTTTTTAAACACACACACACACATAAACTGGGTACTATCTGATATTTTGAAATAAAAAGGTATATCTTAATGGGATTAATCTGTGTTTATAAGTGATCTAATCTAGGCATGCCTGGTAGCACACACCAGCAACTGGAGAACTCAGGAGCTTAGAAAGCTGAATGCGTTTTTGTCCAACCTGGGCTACATAATAAAAATACACTTAAACAAACAAACAAACAAACAAACATGCCCTGCTAACCAAATCAAATGAAACCAAACAACCCCCACCAAAAACCCCAAAGGAAACAAAGTCAAATAAAACAAACCAATAACATATATGAAAATATAAAATCATTTAAGATAAAAACAAGGGCTGGTAAAACAAAGTCTGGCAAATTAACATTATATTTTAAGACCTTCTTGACTTTCATTTAAAGATATGAAACATGGTAATATTTGTTTTCCAGTATTGTATATATAATAGAATGACAATAGAAAATATGTCATTTCCTGCCCTAATTTCTAAGATTATGGATGGGATAATATTATTTAGAAAACAATGGTGAAGGAGGATTGTAAATCCTCTCTTAACCTAGAAGGACTTCTAAAGCAACCATTTAAATAGCAAACCAGTTAGTAAACATTAATTATATGATTCAAATATTTTCACATGTCAAGTGTGCTAATGTGCTGCTCAAAAGCATGGCCTCTAAGGTTTGTTTTGTTTTTCCCAAAGAATGGTTATATTCATTCAAAGATCTGTGATGTTTTCACTTGTTTGAAAATTTCAGAGTGAGAATATAAACCAAAATTGGGCACTTTCAACTGCCTGGATGATCTCAAGTCCTTGGTTCATCATTCTTAGATCCTACCCTTTTCCTTTCTTCCAGGCAAGCAAGGAGAAACTTCATCAAAGACTCCACTCCATTATCATCTGAGTGCCTTGCAGAAAGTTTAAATTCTAATCTGGTACACATTGCGGTTTCTCTAATTCCATACCATTTCCAAAATAACTCTTCTTCCCTTAACTACTAGAACTTTTTAAAGTGAAATATTAATAAAATTGAAGCCACAGTAATAAATTAACTACTTTTCTTAACACTTAAGATACTCTTTTCTTCACAAACTTTGCCTGACTTAATTTCTGTTCATGCTAGATATATTTGGTAGAATTAAGGTATGTTGATCTTATTTATTTGAAGGTATAAATAAACAGAACATGTAATTTAGAATTTCATTAATCACAACAACACTCAAATTGGTATCAACAAAGTATTTTGCATTGTACTGGTCGAGGGTTTAGAAATAGTTCTTTTTTATCTGTAAGGAGTTTTGCCAATCTATAGGATGGTTGGACAGTGCAGGGGTGTGTCTATGACGGTGGGAAAAATTATTAGAGGCTGAAGTGTGGATATTTAGGGGAAGAAGTAAGTATGAAAATTGGGGGCTGTGAACCAGGTGAGAAGTTATACCCATGAAACTAAACTAAAGAAATACAGATCTCGACCTGTAATCTGGTAGAGAATGACTTGGAAAAACTTACAAACAGGCACTTTTGCAGGAGCATGAACAGTGCCTACTATGGGAAAAAAACCAACCAAACCAAACCAAACCAAACCAAACCAAACCAAACCAAACCAACCAAACAAACAAACAAAAAACCAAGCCGAACTCAGGAACAGGCTACCATAAGGGCCAAGGTACAATCTTAGAGGATAGAAATCACATGCCAGACATATCTTGGAGGAAGAATTTATGCGCTCCTAACTCACTGTCTTGGGGTTACAATGGTTTGAGAGGAAGGCACAACTAACCTTTCAGGACACAGATGACTTAAGCATAGTAAAGGAAGACTGACTGTAGGTGGGTAATAGGTGGTTCCTTAGATTTAAGACCAGAGCATGTGTTTGGATGATTCAGCACTAATTTTTTTTTTCATTAATTAATTAATTAATTAATTTTACCTTGTCATCTCTACCTCCTCCCTTCTTTCTTCACAGTTCCACCAATCCACCCACTTTCCCCATACAACACCCCTCCTCGCCCAGTACCAACCCACTCTGGCACATCAAATCTCATCAGGACTAAGTGCCTCCTTTTCCACTGAGGCAGGACAAGGCAGCTCTGCTATGAAAATGAGATCCAGAGGGAGGCAACGGCATCCAAGTCAGAGATAGACTCTGCTTTAGTTGTGAGGGAATGCACTTGAGGACTAAGCAACCCATCAGCTTCATATGTGTAGTGGACCTAGGAACAGTCCATGCATTTTTTTTTGTTGTTGTTGTTGACTATTTTGTCTCTAAGGGCTCCACTGTGTCTGGGTAAATTGTCCATGTGGGTCTTCTTGTGGTGGTCTTGATTCCACTAGTTTCCACGAACCTTCCCATAACTCTTCCACAAGACTCCCTGAGTCTTGCCTAATGTTTGACTGTGGGTCTCTGCATCTGTCTTCATTACCTGCTGGATAAAGCCTCGGGTCTCTGCATCTGTCTTCATTACCTGCTGGATAAAGCCTCTGAGATGGCACTTATGTTATGTTCCTATCCAGTTCCCTCTCTCCATCCACTTCCTGTGTCTATTTTATTTCCCCTATTTAGAGGGATTCAAACATCATCCCTTGTGCTCTCCTTGTTACTTACTTTATTTGGGTCTGTGGGTTGTAGCAGAGTTTTCCTGTACTTAATGGCTAATATCCACTTATGAGTGAGTAAATACCATGTGTGACTTTCTGGGTCTGCATTACCTCACTCAGGATGGTCTTTTCTGCTTTCATCAATTTGCCTGCAATTTTTATTTTTATATTTTATTTTTTATATTTTTAAATTTTAAATTTTATATATTTTGGATATTAACTTGTTTCTAATAGAGTAATATTCCATTATGTAAATATAACATGATTTCTTTATCCATTCCTTGGGCGAGGGACATCTGGGTTGTTTCTAGTTTCTGGCTATTATAAATGAAGCTGCTGTGAACATAACTGAGGAAATGTCCTTGTGTTTTAGTGAAGCATATTTAGTAAAGCATATATGCCCTTAAAAGTTATAGCGGGGTCTCGAGGTAGAACTACTCCCAATTTTCTTAGAAAGCATCAGGCCAGATTGATTTCTGAATTGGTTGTACAAGTTTGCACTCACACACATAATGGATGCGTGTTCCCCTTTCTCCATAACCTCTCTAGCACATGCAGTCACTTGAGTTTTTGATCTTAGCTAATTCTGATGGGTGTAAGATGGAATCTCATAGTTGTTTTGCATTTCCCTTATGACTAAGGATGTTGAACATTCCTTTAAGTGCCTGGCACTTAGATATTTCTCCTCTGTTAATTCTCGGTTTAGTTCTGTACCCCACTTTTTGATTGGATTATTTGGCTTCCTGGTGTTTAGTTTATTCAGTTCTTTATATATTTTGGATATTAGCTATTTGTTGGATGTGCGGTTGGTGGAGATCTTATCTGTAGGTTGCCATTTTGTTCTAATAACAGTGTCCCTTGCCTTACAGAAATTTTCAGTTTCATAAGGTCCCATTTATTGATTGTTGGTGTTAGAGCCTGAGGTATTGGTATTTGGTTCAGGAAGTTGTCTCTTGTGCTAATGAGTTCGAGGCTTTTCCTCACTTTCTTTTCTATTATTTTTAGCGTGTCAGTTTTATGTTGAGGTCTTTGATCCACTTGGACTTGTGTTTTCTGCAGGGTGAGAAATATGAGTCTATTTACATTTTTCTACATGTTGACATCCAGTTAGACCATTTTTTCCATTGTATAGTTTTGGCATCTTTCTCAAAATTCAAGTGTTCTTAGGTGTGTGGGTTTATTTTTGGGTCTTTGATTCAATTCCATTGATTAACCTGTCTGTCTTTATGCCACATACTATGCAGTTTTTATTACTATTGCTTTGTAGTATAGTTTGATGTCAGGGATGGTGACACCTCCAGAGGTTCTTTTAGTGTACAGGTTTGTTTTCACTATCCTCAGTTTTTTATTTTTCCATATGAAGTTGAGAATTGTTCTTTAAGGTCTGTAAAGAATTGTATCAGGATTTTTATGGGAATTCCACTGAATCTGTAGATTGCTTTTGGTAGGATGGTCATTTTTATTATGTTGATCCTACCTACCCATGAGCAAGAGAAATCTATCCATCTTCTGATCCCTTTTTCAATTTCTTTCTTCAGAGACTTGAAGTTCTTGTCAAGCGGGCCTTTCTCATGCTTAGTTAGTGTTACTCCCAGATATTTTATGTTGTTTGAGGCTATTATGAAAGGAGTTATTTCTCTAATTTCTTTCTTATCCAATTTATGATTTATATAAAGGAAGGCTAATGATTTTTGTGAGTTAATTTTGTATCCAGACACCTTGCTCAAGGTGTTTATCAGATGTAGAAGATTCTCTAGTAGAATTTTGGGGGTCACTTATGTATACTATCATATCATCTACAAATAGGGATGCTTTGAATTTTCTATTCCAATTTATATCCCCTTGAGCTCCTTTAGTTGTCTTATTGCTCTAGCTAGAACTTCAAGTACTATATTGAAGAGATATGGGGACAGTGGACAGCCTTGTCTTGTCCTTGATTTTAGTGCAATTGCTTTAGGTTTCTCTCCATTTAATTTGACGTTGGCTATCAGCTTGCTGTATATTGCCTTGGCGCTAATTTTATCAGCCATTATATTACAATGTCCCTAAACCAAAATTCATAAACATGAACACAGAAAAGAAGGTTAATTTGAGAAAAATGGAAAGTTTTAATACTCTGTCAGACATTGGTACACATGTGTATTTGAACTGTATGGTGATTGTTTTCCTGTTTTCAACATTCATAAGAACTGTTTGTGAAATAATCTAGACTTTTTTCCAGGAATGAAAAATATGCTAATGAGGAAAGAAGGACACATAATATCTGTCTGAGTTTCTCCATTTGAACCAAGTCTGATACAATTCAGGAACTGAACTTGTTTCTTTTTATGTTTTGCAGTAAAGGAAGAACAAAAACTAGCCCAAACCAGTCTACACTGTGGATTTCAAAAAGCACCAGAAAGGAAAGTGGCATGGAAGTATAATAATTAACTGACTTTGCTCTGGAAAATAAAAATAGTTTTGTAATTCTTGATCAGTATAAGGAATGGCATCACTAGCTTGGAATGGCTTGATATCTCAAAGGATCTGCAAGATGAACTGTAAGCTCCCCCTTGAGGCAAATGTCAAAATAATTTTTATATGTTCATAGTTTCACTTACAAAATATGCTGAGTTAATCATGGAGACCTGCTTACTCTGCTAAAGGATACACCCAAGCTTCATGTAAATGAAATGGACCATGCAGATAAAATTTCTAGGGATACGTTTGGAATCCCTGTGTTGGAAGTAGTTGCTTTTGCTTTTCTTTCACTTCATGTAATATAAATTGTATTCTACAGTGCGTAGAGACATTTTACCTTTGCCACTGTTTGATAAAAACAGTGTTCTGATATTTATATTCATGGAATTTTAGCTTTCATACATGCTGTTTTGATTAAGTACTGAATTTACACAGACATAAAGAAATCTCTCTGTAGGGAAAACACTTCTTTTGCAGAAACAGTTTATGTTGTTTTCATTTCTCTGCTTCTGGTTCAATAAGGTTTAGGAAGTCTCTTCAGAAATAAGAAACTGTTTCATTGACTGTGCTGTAAATCTGCTGAAACTTAGAGGCAAGAACTGTCTAACTTCAGTTGTGCAAGTCACGTGCCTTACAATTATTCTTAATTTAAAATTAAAGAGATTTTTGTAATAAAATATCTTTACTAATAGTTGTATAGATACCAATGTAGTTAACCTTGAAAAAATGGCATCCTCAGTAAAAATCACAGGTCTTCACACGTTGCCTACAGAATTGCAAGTAGTTCTCTGAGTTTCAGGAATCAATGTGGCTCATCCTTGTCAACAAAACATCATAGTCAAGCAAACACTGTTTGAAGGCTTGGATTGACCCTGGAGTCAGACAGCTGCAGTTTTGCTAAGGTTTTCCTAACTGAGTTTAGTCCTGTATTGATATATAAGGCTGAATAGTTTCCAGCAGTGTGATGGTAAGCAGAACACACTTATGTTACAGATTTTAAAAAAAGAAGAAGAACAAGAAAAACAAAACTACAAATCATATCAATTAATGGGCCATGCATTCGAGGTCATTGATGTTTGGATTTCTTTACTGAGTGTTGTTTGTGATTATGAACTGTGGCTTCCTTCTGTCTGATGGAGTTTCTTCAACATGTAGAATTTGTTCTTAGCAAGAGAGTTGTAACTATTTTGTCTTCAAATGTTCTTGTGTTACTTTTAACCAAATAAAGAGTTCTTGTTTCAGAAGAATGATCATTGGTATTGTCAAAATTTTTAAGTGAACAAAGTACAGATGTGTTTCCTAACTACCTGTAGATGAAAACAAACATTGCATGTGAAGACAAGGAAGACAAGGTTACACATCAAACAGGGAAGTTTCTTTTTTTTTTTTTATTCTCTGTCAATCTTTTCAGTTAGACAATAAAACATTTCCTTAAGTAGACTTGGTTTTCCAAACAAGAGGTTAAAAAAAAAAAAAAGAAAAAAGCGCAGTCTCAGATTTTTTTCTTGCTACTTTGAGACAGAATGGGCAACTGCATTCTAAGTTCAGCTCTCCTCATTTAGCCCCCTTCCTTTCTGTTTCTCTCCATCTTTTGGGTCACATGGGAGGCAGCTGCTTGAGTCTATGTTTTCCCTCCATGCCAACTCCACCCATTTCTTCATTTATCTAGGACTGTGAGAAGAGAAGTTGGCTCTTTCCTTTGTATGTGCCACCCAAAACTCTAACAGCTGGAGGGAGAGTGGAAGCACAAAGTGATAGGGGAAAGCTGTTGTTCTCCATCTTATCATTATCCAGGTCAGGGCAACTAGTGCCAATGACAAACTTCATCTGTGACAAGGGTGGGAAAACAGATTTCCTTCCTATTAAAAGATGGTAATGACACCATCCTAAGGGTTCCAGAAAAATTTAGCTGGCCCTTAAAAAACTAACAGATACATAATGTAACTGCTCTGTATTTTAAGAACATAGTTTTAATATATGTTGGGAGGTGCCATTAAATATGGAGCTACATTCAAGTATTTAAAACAAACCATACACTCTACCCCTTCTCTTCCTTTGCCCTTGTAGGATCATGTTATTAGCAAGTTTGTACTAAGAAGAGTCTGTTAAGGAACCCCTGATTATTTGATGTTGTTTATAGGAATGTTTAGTCCTCCATCATCCTGCTGAATCTTCTTTTAATGACATGTCTTCCATGCTCTGTCTTTAGGTATAACATGTTATCTCTCAACCTCTGTCCTCCATTTTCAGGGTCACTCTAACCTGCAGTTTTGTCTCCAGTGTCTCTGGACACCAAGTCTTAATTACACCAAATTGTAATCATTCCCTCCAAGTGTAGCTCAAGCTTCTTTTCTTCCACAAAGCAAATCACAGAAATTGCTTCTTTTTATCTAACTCATTTGAACCCCATTCATTATTCCATTGTGTCAATTCATGCAAAAATATTTGTGTGTGTGTATGAAATATTTCTGTGTGTATGTGTACATGTGTGGATTTGTGTTAAGTTAGTAGGAATTTCAGCAGTTCCTGTGTGGTAAGCTAAGCTGAACACTGGAAATGATCCAAGAGATTAAAGGAGTAAAGCAAATTCATTTATCACACATTTTTGGACTTAATGTGCAACTCAGCTGTGCCTGAACAAGTTTTTCATATGTTAAGGACACTCTATAAATATATAAACTAAGAAAACATTTCTAATAGCTGCATTTCTTCAAAATGCCTGCTGATTTTTGAGATTTAAAACATCCCAGCTTGAAGTAAATGCAAGGTCAAATGACTCAGATAAAGATTAAGTGGGAGATGATTAAATTTGTGGTAAGCCATTCTCTTGGCAAGAAAAACCCCTTGCTTCAACTGTAGACAGACTTCTGTCCAAAAAGGACAAAACTTGGAAGCAGGTAAGTCGACAGCTTAGCTCTGCCAAGACAGGGTAGGTAAGTCCTTCATAATTCCTGCTCTACAACCAATGTCTGTCAGAGAAATGGGGCCAAATGGCTGAAGATTGATGCTGTAATGTATGGAGAGAAAATGGGAACTGTCCAGGCAGCCACTGGTATGTCATTTTTTAGTTTTGGAAGCTGCAGGCCCTGCACTTCCTATATAATCAGATATATTTATCCCTCTCAGGTCTCTGAGGTGGTTGAAGAATAGATAGCTAGAGTCTCATATTTAAATTTTGAGTTGTTTAGGAATCAAGAGGGTGTTCTGGATCTAAGAAGATATTTTTAAAATTATGAGGCAAGTTAATATGAAAGCTGAGTTAGATATAGAACTTTAAACTCATGGAGATGGTTAGATAGTAGAATGTTAAAGTCAGGTGCCAAATACATATGGACTGGACATTGGGAATGTATTTATTTCTGTTGTTTTGTATTGTATTTATAGTTATAAGAAAAAGAACCATTATTTGGACT
>CAJQZJ010032173.1:8789277-8817538 GCA_907164525.1 Lophiomys imhausi | reverse complement strand
AGAGTTGAAGACCCTGAGTGATTTCTTGATTCCTAAATTATGTCTAAGCAAAGAAAATGCTATCTAAATGTATAAGACGATTATCCATTATTTACCTGACAAGAATCTATTCCTCCTTCTTCATATCCTGCACATATCATACTTTCAGTGATGTTGTATTCTGGCAGCTGTTGCTGGCACTTCTCATTGGATATAAGAGGAACATCAGCCTCTTTCAGTACATTAGTAGTGGAACCTTCTTTAAATGAGAAACACAGACAGCCAGTCAGCAGTGATTAACAGTCATCATTGAATGAAACACCATCTATCTTATTTATTCCAGCATTTTGCTCTCATTATCAAGTACTGTGTGGATGTTTAATGGAACTAACTACTAACCTTGCACTGTAAAGTATATAATAAACCCATCTGTGCACTTTGGCAGATGGATCACAATAATGCATCTCTTTCTTTTGTAAGGGGTAGTAGTTATCGTGAATTGGACTAGGGTGGTCTTTAGGCATTTTCAGTGTTTTTTTTAAAGAGTTACAGTATTGCTCATAGAAATGAAGTCTGCCAGCACAAAGAGTTCATTCACGGAAATCAGCACTAACTTGGAGATCCAGAAGAGCTTTTCATTTAGCACCTGAGGAGGTGCTCCCTCCTGGATAATAGCATTCAGTTCCTTTGTGGATCTGGGTGTACGAGCAGGTGCACATTGAGCGCAGGACAAAGCTTCAATGAACTGTGCTCTGCTCTGGGGGCAATCAGCTTGCCATCCAATACAGGTGAAGAGAAAGTAAGTATATTTTAGCATTGTGTATTTGCATTTGTTTTATATAATGCATCGTTCACTGGAAGTACGAATTTCTGCTTACTGAACTACTATCCCCAAGAGGCTTGTGAAACAAGCAGGTGTTAGTATCTCCAGAGAAGATACATAAGACTTCCTCATGATCAACGATTCTATTTGATGTTGTAAAAGAGGTAGAAAGTTAAAGGTAACTTATTATATCTGTGAGGTAGTATGTAAAAACACATACAATTACATTTTGAGCCAAGTTTCACTTACACATTAAGAAAATTACATTATTCAGAGAACAAACAAGTCTCTGTGTGTGGGTCTGGTTATGTGTGTGATTTAAATGCAATTCAACACACACACACACAAACACACACACACAAACACACACACACACACACACACACGACTCAATGGTAAATGTGTAGCTATTTGTTCTCTAGGAGAAAATGTCCCAAATATGTCCTCTTTTCTACTTATGTCAAAAAGTTCTACCATGGATGATTTAAATGTAAAGGCTCAATGGTGAAAAGAAAATTGGGAAGAAAAGGTAGAAATAGTTATTGACTCCGTGGTGCCAGTCACATGGACAACAGACAGCCCACCACTGGCTTCCAAAACCTGGCAGATTTCAAGTTCAGTAACCAAACCACTCCTGGGAATAAACCCAAAAGGTGCTCCACGATACCACTAGGACATTTTCTCAACTATGTTCATAGCAACTTTACTCATAGTAGCCAGAAACTGGAAACAACTCAGATATTCTGAAAAATGGATAAAGAAATTTAGTATAGAAATTGTAGCATTTTACACAATGGAATATGACTCAGCTATTAAATACAAGGAAATCATGAAATTTGCAGGCAAATGGGTGGAACTAGAAAATATCATTTTGAGTAAGACAACTGAGACCCAGAAAGATAAAAATGGTATGTACTGACTTATAAGCAGATTTTAGATTTTAGCCATATAGTACAGGATAACAATGCACAGACCCATAGAAGCTGAATTACAAGGGAGAATGCTTGAATCTCACTCAGCAGTGGAAATAAAACAGACAATGGAAGTGGATGGAGAAAGGGAACTGGGTGGGAAAAGGAGTGGGGAGAGGAACTAGGGTGGAAAGAGGAAGTTCACATCCTCTCTGTCATTTGCCCTAGGAAGATCAAGGTTGGGTGGACAGGCTTAGTTTTACAATAAAAGCAGGAGTCTTTCTTTGTACTTGTTCAGGATACAAAATTTGTTTGAGTAAGTAACAGGGCTTTTGGTAAAGGAAACAGTGAACTATGTCTGTATATTTAATATTTCTTTCTTTTGTACAATTTTATTTTATTAATTTTAAGTCATGTCTATGTGTGTGTGGAGATGCAGAAGGATGTAGGTGCCAGAGGAGCACAGAGAAGGGGTTCTGATCCCCTAAAACTAAAGGCCATTAGTTGTGAACTAGACTAGGTGCTGGGATATAAATGCAATTCCTCTGCAAAAACAGTGTACACTCAAAAACTAAAACACCAGGAAAACAAATAATCCAATCAAAAAATGGAGAACAGAGCTAAGCCGAGAATGCACAAAGGAGGAGCCTCTAGGAATCTCTAATGGCCGAGAGACACTTGAAGAAATGCTCAACATCCTTAATCATCAGAGAAATGCAACTCAAGATGACTCTGAGATTCCATCTCATACCTGTCAGAATGGCTAAGATCAAAAACTTAAATGACAGCACATGTTGGTGAGGCTGTGGAGAAAGGGAAACAGTCCTCCATTGCTGGTGGGAGTGCAAACTTGTACAACCACTATGGAAATCAGTGTGGTGATATCTTAGAAAACTTGGAATAGCCCTACCTCAAGACCCAGCCATACCACTCCTGGGTATACATCCAAATGACTCCTCACTAAACCACAAGGACATCTCCTCAACTATGTTCATAGCAGCTTTATTGGTAATAGCTAGAAACTGGAAACAATTCAGATGTCCTTCAACTGAAGAGTGGATAAAAAAAACTGTGGTACATCTACACAATGGAATACTACTCAGCTATCAACAGCAAGGAAATCATGCAATTCATACCCAAATGGATGGAACTAGAGAAGCTCATCCTGAGTGAGCTAACTCAGACTCAGAAAGATGCACATGGCATCTATTCACGTATAATTAGATTTTAGTCATGTATTACAGGATAACTATCCTACAACCAACACATCAAAAGGGACAGGAAAATAGACCTTGTAGCTGTTAGTGGGACACTTTGCCCTAATGGAGTTGCCATACAGGCCCCCAGTGCCTGTATTTTTAAGAGGAAGCTCTTAACACTCATATGACTTTTGAACTAAGGGGGGCTGATATGTAGGGACACCCCACTCTGGAGGAGTAGGAAAGATGGGAGAGGGGGAGAGGGTGGGATCAGGAGGGGTGGAGAGAGGGGACTGTGATGGAGATGTAACTTTAAGTAATAAATAAACATAAAAATATAACAGAGTACATGCTTAACTGCTGACCTGTCTCTGCAGTCTTATATGATATAAAGTAATTTGTTTCCTCATATTAGCTTCCATGAGGATGATTGAGAAAACACACATATGTAAATATAAAAAGATAGTCATTTTAAAAGTGATTGCCTAACCTAAACAGTTTTCTCTTCATTTCTCTCTAGTGAAAAATATACTCCCAAATATCTTAGATAATTAGTAAAATATACTCACAAGAGCAAAAAAAAAATGGGATCTTATGAAATTGAGTAGGTATAAATCATAAGGCAAAATTAATAAAAATTCATGAAAACATGTAAGAAAGAATGAAAGATGATCTAGCCATTTCATTCTAAATGATTTCTGATGTTGGTTTCCTCTTCTGGCTCTACATTGCCTTTAAAGAGATTTTAACTTAATTAAACATATATTTTGGGAACAATATGTAAGTAATGCTTGCTCTGCTCCAAAATGGAGTCTTAAATTTTGTTAGCAGATAATTTGTTTTTCTTGTCTATATTGTGGCTAAAAATTGTTTTTTGAAGTTTGAAAGATAAAGCATCAAACTAGTTATCATTTTACTATTTAAGTTTCAAACTTAATGAGTCATGACATTTTTTAAGCAGAGGAAATACAAATATCTATGTATATATAGTCTTTGAGTTGAATGTACATTGTAGACAGCAGCCATGAGGTCCTGTCAGTTAGACAGTGTGACTGTTTTATATAGAATCACGCTGATCCTGAAGGCAGGTGAGCACTAGCCTCAAAACTTGATGTTTTCTTTGATAAGAAAGTTTTTTTTTCTTTTTCTATGAATTTGAAAGAGAGCAAGGAGGGTTATATGGGAAGGTTTAGGAAAGGGAAAGGGGAGTGATGTAATTAGAATCTTACAAAAAAGATACTTTTTAAAAGATCATATGTGAAGCAAAGATTGATAAAAATGGCATAAGAGGTAAACAATTTTCAAATTATTGAATAACTCATAGCCACAAGGACACGTGAAAACTTTTCTGACTGAATTGTAGGTTGAGTGGTGGTTATCAGTTACCTCTATATCTATAACTTCATATCGTATTTGCATTTATATCTATATCACTTGCTTGGTCTGCATATTATTGTTTGTAAATGTTTACAGGGAAGGCATTGGTATTGGATAACCAATTGGTAGGCTTTTCCCTTGGAAAGAGTCTTTCCCCCACTCTCAACACTACTTACTTGCCTGTAGTTCTTTGAAGGACTGAGACCTCATGGGCTCTCCCATCATCATTTTGGCATATTTATTGTCCTTGTTTAGCTCGTATTTAGGCAGACATTGGTGAGACTGAGGAGACACAATCTAATCCTCTAGATCCTACAATCTTTCTATCCCCTTTCCTACAATATTCTCTCAGCCTTAGGTGCAGGGTTTGGGTTGTGGTTTTATCCATTGGGACTGGAATATACAACTCTGTATTTTGATTGGTTGTGGTTTTTGTAGAGATGTCTGTCTGTTGCAAAGATAAGTTAGAAATAATGAGTAAGATAATAGTAAAGGTGTCTGAACAATTAATAAGGTACCATATTCTTAAACATCTAGCCCAAAGTCCTATAATATGTGTTAGTTTGTACATACATATATAGTTTAAATGAAAAATTCTAATCTGGGCTGACAATATTCACTCTAAGAGAAAAGATCAGCTAACAAAAAACCCAATACCAGGCACGAGTAGCTTCATTTGAATTGGTGGTTGGCCAGTGTTGTCCAAGAGATTCCAAGTACGATACAGGCTATTGCTATTGCCTGCATTTCATCCCACCCTCAGAGGTGGAAGGTAAGTCCATATTACTGAAAGAAGACACTATGCACTACACTCAGAGAGCCAAGAGGCCCCTGAGCTAGAATTGATTTGAAGGCCTCTTCCATATGGGTATGTTTTCATGGTACAAAACATTACCAGAAGGTTTTTTTTTTCCTTTTTTCTTTTTCTTTTCTTTCTTTGTTTTTTGTTTGTTTGTTTGTTTGTTTTTTCAAGACAGGGTTTCTCTGTGCAGCTCTGACTGTCTTGGATTCTCTTTATAGATCAGTCTGACCTCTAACTCACAGAGACACATATGCCTCTGCTTCCTGAGTGCTGGAATCAAAGTTGTGTACCACCACATCTGGCCTTTTTTCCCCCTCATTTTTAAAAGAATATTTTGCATTTATTCTTTAGTACATTCACACACAGTGTCTAGGTCATATTTTACCAGCTCCTCTCTCCCATTCCATTTTCAAAGTGAAATCAATTGCAGAATGGAATAAACATCCAGTGTATTTAGACATGGGTTAGTATGGTGTTGTGATATGATTTCATATCACTATGTCTTATACTACTAAAGGGTGAAAATTCACCCAGCCATTACATAGATTTTTTTCCAAAGGATATTTTCAAGGTGAGTGCTTCGATTCTGAGACTAGATCTCTCCATAATATTCATGTATTTTCATCATATGTACCCGGAGCATTTATTTATCATGGCTATAATTTCTTGTAACCACAGATATCAGGTGATTGGGCCAGACAAAAGTGTGTTTTCTTTTTGCCTATCCTTACTAAACATTCAAAACTGTTCAAGATATGGTAGTCCTGACAGGAATCTGAAAATATTTGGTGGTACTATACATAAACACAAATATAATCCTGATAATTGTTTAGAAGACTCTTCAAAAAATAATAGGCTAAGAGATGTAAAAACATTAAAAAATCCAGAGCAAATTTTAGTAACATACCTTTTTCTATTATACATTTCCTCATTTTTAAATGTGATAACTTACCTTGAATTTTAGTATATCCCCAACCAGCAATTGAACAAATTTGTCCTGGAGTAAATATTTGATTATCTTCTGGCAAACAAATAGGCTGTATGTAATCTGAAAATTCAAGCAAAACAAAATAAACAATAGAAAAACCATCAAAAAACCCCAACAAGCTAGCAGATGCTACTCTTATTTCTAATACATTAAAAAAAAACAACTATTTTCAACATTTAATCTAAAAAGGTTGTATTTGATTTTATTATACCTGAATACCTTCAATATTAAGGGGCAAAGGCATTTTGGAGCAGTGTTTATTTGTCTGTATTAGATGTTACTGGTGGCCTCTTTGGATTCCTCTCCTTCATTCTCTAATAAATCTTTTTTCATGTACATAATGCCTTAGTTCAGGATTTACCATTTGCACTTGATATGTAAATAATCATGATACTCAGTTGAGAGGAGTTTCAATTTTGTAAAATCTTGGGAATGTTCTTTAAATTTTTATTTATTTTGTGTATACGTGTATGTTTACATATATGCATGCAAATATGTATGCACTTTTATGTGTGCATGTATGTGAATATCACTCATTTGTATGTTCAAGGCAGAGAACAACTATAGACAGTTGGTTTTTTCCTATCATCTTGTGGGATCCAGGGAGTGAAATCGGGTTGTCAGGCCTGGACAAAGTGCCTCTACCTACTTGTCTCTGCCTGCCGAGGCATCTTGCTGGCCCCTTTAATGTCCTTTCAAAGTGTTAGTTAAGATAAACATTGAACATGTTTTGAAGTATGTTTGACACATATAACCATATTAAAACCACTTTCCCCCTCAATTGCTTTAGTTGGATATTAAGGGAGCATCATGTTTGATATTTCAGAATCACCTTACAAGTACTTTGGTTTTCAGTGAACTTCAGATGCCCCCAAAATGCATGAAAGATACAGAAATGAAGAATACCCTCAAAGCACAATGCTACAAAGGACTGTAATGATCTGCCTTTCCATAATCATGAATTTAATGCCCATGTTAAAAATAAATATAGTCCTGATAATTGTTTTTATAAGATTCTGCAAAAACGAATTCATTTCATAGTGGGTGGAATGTTATCCAACAGGGCTTTGGAAAAGACTTAGGAGTAGTGGCTTGGATTGAACGGAACTCTTTAGGACAAATTTTGCTCTATCAGGTGAAATTTGTATATTTTATAGGCTTTTGAGACACTCTTGCATTAGTTGGTCTAGGAATATTATTGAATCTCCTCTAATACTGCCTCTATATTGATAACACAGTTCATTAACCTACTCTATTTTCTCTATGTGCTTTGCTTTGTGTATTTTGGTAGATGGACCCATGCTGTTGTATAATAAGCAGAAGAGGCAGGAGAAGTTCTGGATATTTCCCCACTGGAGAATTGTAAGAGTTCATTTTACTAGCCTTTTCTATAGTTGGATTCAGGCACTGTGATGAATCAGATTTCACTACGTACTTCAATTGTTTTTATGTTATAAAGATGTTTGCAGAAAAGTACGAATTTTTATGAGCTAACCCTGCATGTCTATGGATGACATTTCAAGTCTCACTTTGGATTGCTGTGGGCAGATGAGATGGCACCATGTCATTCTCTTACCTGTGTAATTCACTTTAGACTCGAGGTGCATCATGGCAATGTCACTGAGCTTTCTTCGCTTATCATAATGAGGGTTTATGACAATTTGATCAATCACCCGTCTCACTACTTGAGGAGAAGTCAGATTTGATTGCATGTGCAGGCCCAGGACTGCCGTCCATCTGGTTGGATCTAAATTTCTTCTGAAGATTGTAATAAGAAAATATTTTCAAGAAACTTTTCCTCCAGAACAGAACTCTCCAGAAGTTATCTAACATAAAAAGTTAGAACTGGGCAGCCTGTCCTTTCTATAGTATTCCTTGATTCCATTAGGGAATGTTTTTTTTAACTATTATTTTTTTATTATTTTTCACTCTTACCAAAATTGAGGCATAATTAGGGGTTGGCATTTGATGTTTCGATACAGGTATATATATGTTGTAATGTTTAAGTCAAGATAATAACCACATAAGTTTTCTCTAACATTTGTTATTTTCTTGTGAAATTGTTCAAAGTGATTTCATCCACCTTTTTGAAACATATAATACATCACTGTTATCTATAGCATTCTCTGTGATAGAATGCTAATGTCTACTTTATGTCATAGCCTTATCTATTGATAAACTATCCTCCTACTCTTCCTATGGGGAATTGTTGGTTCTCCCTAGCCTCCGGTAACCACAATGTATTATTAATTTCTTGAAGACCAACTTTGCTGAGTTCCACATGTGATTCCATTTTAATATTACTGATGAGAGTACAGAAGACTCTGAATTAATGCTATTTTCCTTCTAGCATGTTCCCTCAAACAACTTTTGACATTATATTAGTTACTTTTCTATTGCTATGACAAATACAATGGCAAAAGCAATTTATAGAAGAAAGAATTTATTCGGCTTCTGGTTCCAGAGGGATAGTTCGAAAAGCCTTCACAGGCATCATTTCAGCTGAAAAGAAATGATTATTTGTGTTGTCAAATTTTTCTTTTTTCACAGATTCTTCATTCTAGCTAAAGGGGAATTTCTAGGCTGAGAGACACTTGGATAGCATGTGCAAGGCCTTTGGATTGATCACAGCTCTGACAAAAAAGGAGATAGAGGAAAAGAAAGAATGGAATGTATTAAGAGTAGAATAGAAAGACTGCAGAAAGAAGAGATGATAAAATGATAGAAAGGAAGGGAAGAAGGCAGAAGAAAGATGCAGATGACAAGTGGACAGGTGGCCATATATGGATAGTAACTCATAGCAATCTTCAATCCTTTAGATGCTGCTTCCGTAAGGGTTCTTCAGGTGTAGGAATTGACTGTAATTCTGTCAAAATTTACCTCTATCTGCCATGTGTGGTAAAAAAGCTTTTAGAATTGAAGAGAAAGCGAAAGCTTTGGAGAGAGAAGAAAGGCATGTACTTCTAACCTGGCAACCTCAAAGACGAAGATACTTCCTAGGAAATCAATATTGCACCAGATGGGTAAACATGTGTTATTCTCAAATAGTGGTGTTGCTTCAGGCACCAATGTTTTAGGAAGTAAAAATAGCAAGATAGTCATGGAAGAACAACATCATAGTGGAATAGATGCTAATATAAGTAGGATTTTGTAATTGTACACTGAATCACTCCTCTACAACAACAAAGTTGGCACAAGAGCAGCCTCAGCAACTTTGTCCAAAATTCTGCTTTCTCCTAGGAAGGGTTTTTGGACCCTATAGTTATCCTCTTCTGAATAAGATGAAGACCCATAGGGGCATAGTCTGTTATAATTTTAAGGCATAATAATTAAAATGTTTTTAAAATGAAAATTGATACTAAAGAGTAAAAAGTCCTTTAAGAATTATAAAGAAAAAATCAGAAAGAAAAAAACACCAGACTAACTTGGATAAATTGGACAAGTTTCAACAATTTTAATATCATGTAATAATATTCACCATTATCCTAGTCATTATAATAACTTGCTAATGGGAGGAAATGGGTCATACAATAAGTGCAAAAGAGAAAAAGTAAAGCATGAAAGAAGTAGTAATATTATGAAAGGTGAATAGACATCAAGGACATGCTCAACTTCTATTCTGTTAATGAGTAAGTGTAAGTATTGTTGAAGTACAAGAACATGAAGGGCAAGACACTACAAGGAAGCCACAAAATCATTATGTGACTGTGGACTATTCATAGAAAGGAAGAAATCACCTCTGAACAACCCCCTTTGCATAACTACCAGGACAGCCCATGCACTTATGATTTCCTTTCAATTAATTCTTTTTTCTCGATCTCCCTCCAACTTTCTTTCTTACAAAGCCCTAACTATTGGAATATTTCAGGATTTTTTCATTAGACTTAAAAAATCTATATACACATTTATTCCAGCTATGAGCATATCCAGTGATGTCATGAATATAAATCACAACAGCAAGTTATTATACTTCAATTATTGCTTCTCTAGAATTTAGATCCATCTGCCAAGTGACTAGTATGAATAAGAGACCAACACTCAGACATAATGTGGAAAGAGAGTCTCAATTAGAGGCTGCCATCAGGTCCCTCCACTAGGAGATCATTGACTTCCTGGGAAAAGTAAAAAAAGAAGTCAGAGGGATGGAGGACAACAGCAGAACATGTCCCACTAAGTAAAATAAGCAGGGCTCATATGAGCTCACAGATACTGAAACAGCAAGCATGGGGCTTGCATGGTTCTTCACCAGGCTCTCTGCATATATCTTATGACTGTTATCTTGATGTTTTTGTGAGGCTCCTCACAGTGGGGGTAGCATCTCTCTAGCTCCTTTGCCTGTTCATGGGACTCTTTTCCTCCTTTTCAGTTCCCTTGTCCAACCTAGATACAAGGGCTTTTATCTTATCATATTTTATTTTATTTTGTCTTGTCCTGTTTGTCTATCTTCTCTTTTGTAGGTCTGCTCTTCTCTGATGAAGGAACAGAAGGGGAGTGGATCTGGGGAAGAGGGGAGGTGAGGGAGTGGGAGAAGTAACATAGAAGTATAAAATAAGGAATATTATTTCTTTATTTACTCCCCGTTTTCATTTTTCTCATCTCAACATTGTTTTTTAAGAAGTTAAAAATGCTGTTATAGTTTTATTTATAGTTTTGGTTATTAAATAAAACCAAAACCTATAATTACACAGTCCTAAGGTTTACCCAGACCAAATCAGCAGTTCTTTGGCAATGTTAGACATGTAATAGGATTGCCATGTTGATGAACATTATTTTGATCAAAAGTCTACAAAGGATTGACTCTCATTAGACAACTAGAAATTTTCAAATGTTAAGTCTCCTATGTCTTAAGAACTCTTGATAAATAGAATATAAATGAATAAATTTAATTTTTCCTTGTAATAAATGAAGTTATGAGGCATTTTCCCCAGTTACTCATCTCAACATTGTAAATGATATCAAACTCACACTGTTACTTATAGTACCCTTAATTCTTCTCAGTACCTTTATAATTATGTGTCTTTATTACTAAATTTCCATCATTCTCAAATATGATCCTAGGCCTGCCGCCATCAATTTCTGTCTGCTTCTTACAGTTTTATTCTTGTGTAGCAATTTCATCCTCACATATCAGCCTGATTAGATAATGTCATTCTTCATCCTCTAAAGGGTTGTTCATCTCATTTACGTTGGCCTAATGGTTCCTCATTTAGACTGTGCTTCAATATCCAATGTTATTCCAGTCCCTTTCAGAGCCAGGCCAAGAGGTTTCTGGAATAGGCCTACATCACTGCTACACCAGAGTATCTTTGTTCCTAGGTAGATATATAATCATAATATCTGTCCACTACTTCTTGAGCTATTCCTTCAGGTGGATAAATGAAGCTCTCTCCAACTAACCTAGTACTCCCATAGCTCTGCCTATGCTGGTTAGATGCATCTTTAGTGCACATATAATTCTCTAAAATATTTATTGGGATGTTTTTATCCTTTAATATTTAGAATAAACCTTATTATAACAAGATTTTTTTTTTTTGGTCTATATAGCACTATCTTGCCCAAATAGTTGAAAAATGTTTAGGGCAGTGTGAGTTCTTAGCAAATATCACTTTACTGGATAAACATATAAAAAGTAAGAAGCAATGAAATCCCTGGAAATATTGAATAACTCCCTTCCCCCATTATATGTAAGCCACATAAGCTTATGTGTTTTCCCAAACTAAGAAAGAATGTTTGTTTGTTTCCCAAACAAAATTCAAGATGGTAGTTGTTCTCAACACAGAGACAGCTTCAATGATCTGATGAAGAAATGTGTAGGAAATGTCTAAGAACTGCATAATATATGATACAAAAATATGTAATTATGGGATGTGTTAGCAAAGTGTCAAGTGGGGATATTTGAACAGATGAAGGGGATAGAAGAGCTGACAACTTCACCATGTGCTGGTAAAAGTGCCTGGTTAAGGTTGTGTTACACATAACAATTTTGTGTACTGTTAGTAAAATGAGTATCTTGATCATGGTTTTTCTTTCATTAAAGTAGTTGAAGAGAAGGAACTGGGTGGGAGAGGGGCTGAGAAGGGGAACAAGGGTGGGGATTAGGTGGGGGAAAGCAGGTGTGGAAGGTGGTGAGGTTGGGAAAAAGAAGGGAAATGGATGGGGGTGGGGTCTCTGGGGCAAACTGGAGAACTGATGGGGTAGACTCCTTTGAGCATATATGGGTAACTCTAGCTGAGAATCCTAGCGGTGGACGATATGGAGACTGCAGTGGCCAACTCCCAAAGCCAAGCAGGACTGCCAGTGGAGGGAGGGGGACACCAACCTACCTACCAAACCCTTGATACAAAATCTATGCTGCTCACAAGATGTTCAGGAATAGGGATGAAGCAGAGATTGAGGTAATAGCCGGCCAATAAGAGACCCAACTTAAGACCCAAGCTATGTGAGAGAGCTAACACCTGACACTATTAATGATGTTCCACTATGCTTGTATACAGGAGGGTGGCATGAATGTCCTCTGAGAGGCTCCACCCAGCAAAGGGCCAAAACAGATGCTGAGATCCAGAGCCAAACATTGGACAGAGACCTGGGAGTCTTGTGGAAGAGTTGGGAAGACAGGAGCACCAAAAGGGGACAAGAACTACAAAACAAGACCAACAGAGGCTACTAACCTAGGCCTATGGAGAATCACAGAGATGGAACCATCAACTAAAGAGCATGCATGGACTGAACCCAGGCCTCCTACACTCATGGAGCTGAGGGCAATTTTGGCCTTTATGTGGTCCCCCTAACAATTGGACCGAGGATTATCCCTGATACTTAGTCCGTTGGCCTCAGTAGGATACCTTTCTCCCAGCTGGGCTGCATTAACTGGCTTCATTGGAAGAGGATGAAGTTAGTTCTCATGCGATATAAAGTACTGGGAAAGGTTGGTTGGTGGTGGTCCTTCTCTGAGATGAAGGGGAGGGAAGAATGGGGGCAGAGGGTAGAATGGTAGAATTGAGAGGAGAGGAGGGAAGGGGCTATGAACGAGATATTAAAATGAAGAAATAAATTAAAAAACAAAACAAAAAAGAACTTGTTTTTACTGATAGACTGAGGGAATAAAATAAAAATTGGTAATATTGGTTTGCTATCCTGTTAAACATTTTAAAATAAGTCATTAAAATAATTTGGAAAACTTTCTTGCTTTGCCAGTGACACCAAAGAGTAGACAAGAAAATTAGTAAGAGAAAAATTTTCTATTGAATGACTGAAGATAGTAAATGGCAAATATTTCAGCATGATTCTGAATTCTTATGATTCTAGTACAACTCACCTTTACTCATTTGTGTTCATACTGAAAGTAGATGAAGGCATTTTGTGTTATGACTTTTTGGACATGTGCTTATAATAGACAGGGTTGCCTTTATATCCCTTCATGTATTTGTGGTTTGAATGGATACTATATTGATATCATTGACTTATAAAAACTATATCCATAGAATAAATAATTAAAAGATGTCAAAACACTGCATAAGACCCACTCGACATTTAGAAAGCATTTGTTTTGTGAGGATGTAAAACAGGAATTTGCCAAACCTGAGGCTAATAAAGCAATATTGTTGACTAATACCTACCTATGTGCAACAGAAAAGACCAAATCTTTAGCTAAAATTTTTATTTGTAATACAGGCATAATAGAGATCATTAACTTGTAACTTGCTCATTGAGTATAGGAAAAGAATGAAGAAACATTTAGCACAGACAAGAAACAAAGGCCTGTTATAGTTATTTCTTATAATGTTTTGGGAAACAGATTAAATGTAATTGACAGAAGACAGCAGGATAAAAAGAAGTCATTTTTACTATGAGGGAGGCTATTATTTAGTTACTTGATATTCCACCAATGTATAACATCAAGGAACTATTGATGTAGATGGAACAATACCTTGGATGGCTCCCCAGAAAAGTAACTGGTTAGCCAATCTACCATCTGGCCAAATACCCAGCTCTCCAGACTTCTGTGAGTCTGCTTTTGAGTTTATCCTCCTCATGATGCCATTGGATCTAGAAGCAGATGGACTCAATAATATTCACACTTTCTGCATCTTCCTATCATCCCTGAAAGCATCTGACAATTAGTTTTTATACACCCAGTAACTCTTGTTGTTTACATTGGTAGGAAAGGTTAGCCATTTTACCTTGATTATGTACATCTGCCTCATTCGAGCTGAGCCTACTGTTTCTTATAGTCTCTTGCTGCCATGGAGAGACTCACCTTAATCCTCATAGATGAGACTATAGGATGGTGTGACTACTTGAATCTTAGGTGAAGGGTATCAAGTCTACATCGGGTTCCCATATGTCTCAGGAGGAAGCTTTCTTTCTTTGATGATCTCATTGAGAGTTATTAGTAGGTAACTAAAGATGACATTCCTTGTTTTGGAGCAGATAAACAGTTTCTTGGGCCCAGTATATTACTCTCTCCTTTCCCCTCATATCTCTTTGTTTACTATCTTTTCCCCCACGACACTGCATTAGGAATGACTACTTTTAAAGACAGGAAATAAATCCTATAATTAGACAAGGACTTTGCTCTTTTTTGTCACAAAGCAAAGTTATAAGTGGAAATTAGTTCTAAGTTTTAGCTACATGTAGTATTAACATACATGCAACCATAGAGTTAAATCATTTCAAGGTACTTAATTCACAAACTTTTAAAGCACAATATGTTCATAACTTGAGAGCTTTTCACGAATGTGTTTTTCATAGTGATGCTTTGCTAACAGTAAATATTGACATAACTGAATGATAACAAAAATTATGCAATAAATATCAATTCTACATTTTTAATTGTTTACCTTATGACTAGATAAAAATTAATTTTTTCTGTATATAGGAGACAGAATAGTTGGTATAATTTATATATATATTTTAATAAAAATTTTATTAATAAAATTTTTATACATAATTTTACTGAAAATTATTGAAAAGTTTCTGTCACAAACAGAAACAATATTTTCCTGGTAGGGCTTGGGCTATACAAAATGAGATGCACTTTTGTGTCCTTTGTGATGGCCTTGTTCGCTAAAGGACACTGTGCTAAAGTAGGAAATAGTTTTCTACAGGTTGTAAGAGAAAAGGGCCTATAGTGGAAACTATCGGATCCTCACACAAGTTGGAATGGATGTTAGAGTTAAAAGGGAATGTTAGGGCCAAGTAGTGAGGGTGGAGACATTGGAGATGACAAACAAAGAACTTTCATTAATGTATGAGGTAGCTGATAGGTCCTGATAAGAGGCAGGCTATGATAATTAAGGTCAGTGTCAGCATGCCAGCTAGCTAGATTTTTTAAGACCACCTTCCCAATCACCCAAGAAACTTATCTGAGTGTATTGTTTTTAAAGCATATTCTTGTTTCTAATGCAGGTAACTGAAACATAATCCCCAGGAAAGCCTTCGTCTATTTCAGGAAAGAGATCCCAGACTATCTTGTAGGCAAGGTTATAACCAGCTTTAACCAAGGATAGCAGCATATACCTTTTGCTAGCTGTGAGGACACAGAGAACTTAGTGTAGTTAATAGTACATGAGACACCTGTGAGTTTGAAGGCTACTAATAATCAGTCAGGTAACCAACAACTAGCAGACAGTCATAACTAATAAAACAGGAGACAGGCAAACAGATGGAATCTTCAACCGTTCCTTATTGAGGGAGTAGTCCATGAATAGTACGTGATCACTTCCTTGGTTTGATTAGGTGAACACGCACAGAGCATATGGACAGAAAATTGCCTCAGTCTCTGATAGACCAGAAACACCAATAAATTGCGGAACAATTATCTCAGTCTTTGTTCAATTTGTGCTATGGCCTTGTAAAAGCTGAACCATTATTTCAAGAGATTTTTCATCTCTTTGGAATCCATCCCTCACCTCATTCTTGACAGTTTTTCTCTCATTTCCTCAATTTGCCAAATTTACTTAGTATCTCTTAATATATTTGGCACCGTGGTTTGCTTACTCCTAGATAAATATGCGTATTACACATTTATTAGCATGTGAAGGAGAACGAGGAGCCACTGTTCCAAGTCAATCTTTGGGGATGGTGAGTGTTTGGCTCACCCTGGTCTTTGAATTATGTGCAGCGGGGCCCACAGCGGGGCCCTTCACATGTGTACTCACCCATACACACAGTGTGCAGCAGACACCAGCCAGCCACTGCTGAGGAGAGACGCACCACAGAGCAGCCTGTCTCCGTAAATCTCTCTGTAATAGAGAGCCACAACCCAGGGCCATGCTCCTGGTTGGGCATCACTTCCACCAATGATCTTTGGGATGACTTTCTGGGCCACCATTTTTTCTCCACATGCTACAAAACAATCAAAGGAAGAATATACACTTTTTTTTTTTTTTAGCTCATTCCCTTGGTCATGAAAATTGAAGTGATGACAAAATAACTTCAAGTAACATAAAATTCTGATGGAATTTTAAATTGAAGTCTTAAAGGGGCACAAAAACTTACATTTATAGTTACACTGTAACAGAATCAAGGAATCTTGTGAGCACTGTGAGCTATAACAGAAGATAAATTGTTGTTAGTCGAATAGACATTTAAATATCTGTAGCAGAGATGAAATTCAGGAAGACTGAAATCAGCAGAAGAAAATGACGCACTTGAGTGTCAAACAGTGCTGGGTCTGCAAGCTTACCACTTACTCTCATGCGATTTTAGGAAAATTACTCAGGACCAATATGGGTGTAGTAGAACATAATGTTTTGGAATTTCATGACCATATGAGAAATATTAGTTTTGGATTTCTTATCACAAATGAGACATAAGTAAGATTGGATCAAGGATAATTTGCTACTTTGTTCATACCAACCTTGGATTTCTTTATATTCTCATTCTTAGGGGACATGTTTCAATACTTGTAGTATATATCTCAAACCACTTATAGAACTAAGCCCTGTGTTCAATGCGTTCCCTTATAACTGAATGCATATGACATAGCACAGTTGCAAATTTTGAAGTATGGGATATGATGGTGAGAACAACACAAAGTAATTTTTTTCTTTTCCACAATTTTATGAATAGATAATCCATGCTTGCTCTAGGTTGTAGATTTTTAGAAATATCAGCATATAACTTTTCTTTCTCTCTCTATTATCAAGAAAAATTTACTTAAAGAAATGTACTATTCTTTTACTTTGGTGCTACTATTGAGCAAAATATGACTTACTTGAAAAACGCATGAAGTACTGCATGTAATTTTGAGAATTAAATTAATTTCTAAAGAACTATGGGAAAGATAATGCATGCCTTGGTCATGCCATACCAAGACATGGCTCATTCGGAGACACTGAAATTTGGCTAGTGTTACCAAGATTGGCAGTAATGGAAACTAATGAACTGTTAATATATGGATTCGCCCTTTAATATCTTATACTATGATTGGCCATTTGGTAACTGAAGTGGTAGAAATTAAGACTGTAAAAAGATAGAACAAGTAATGAGAATCAGCCTCAGTATCATCAAGTTCAGAGCTATTCCATCTCAATATCATCAAGTTCAGAGCTATTCCATCTCAATATCATCAAGTTCAGAGCTATTCCATCTCAATATCATCAAGTTCAGAGCTATTCTGCGAGGAATCGTTCCATGAGGTTGTGTAACTCATTCTGGAAAGTGAATGATGAACAGATGCTTCTTCTGCTTGTACAGAAGGCAGACATGCATGGAGAAACTGTAAAATAACCAGTGTGTTTAAACAACAGAAACTTTAGCACCTATAATATTCTGAATTTGGTTTTCCAAAGTAAAAAATGTACATAAAAATTTGTTCACAAGGTGTTATACAATCCAACCAGCAGAGGTCAATGTTACACCAGAAATCACACGCTTCACACTTTCTTCTACTGCTGAGGACATCCCACGCATTAAACAACACACATATTTTTATGTACATGCACACACACAGAATTAAATGTTTTACACTTATATACTTACCTAAAGGAGGTGTACATGTTGCATAAGTACCCTTCCTTTGGGAAAAGGAAAAGTAAAACACAAAATGATGCTATGTACTCAGTTAAAGCACCTCAGTATGTTTAGAAGATGCATGGCAAAGCTTTTAAAAAAGGCTTTATATAGGTTCACTCTTTACATTTCTTTACACCAAAACAGCCAGTTACCTAATGTCCTCAGTTCTTTCCTTAATTGGCCACCTTATACTGCAGTTGCAAAATTGATATATATTTACTAGGAAAGATAGTATTTGATTCTCATCTAACCCTTTGTCTTTTGATGGTTGTAAGAGGACTATTGATCCTGTTTATTCCAAAACTTCATGGTGTTAGTGCTTAGAATATGAGAATAAGAAGAATATTAAGATATGCACTTTCCATTGTTGTATGCCAAAACATTAATGACTTATATTCCATGAGACTGTTTTATAAAAATGAAGATCAGACAATTCTATTTAAAAAGATCAGTTAGATATTGCTTGACATTACACAAATAAAAGAAATTGAACAACTTTCAGATGTATGTGGTCAGTATGTAATACTACTAACATATTATTGGCTCTAAGATATTCTCTACCTAGTCCTATGTACCAAATGAAAAAATATTTTAGTACCCACCTAGGTGTTAGTACCAAGCTACCATTAGGGGCTTTGTTCAATCTCACAAATGGTCCATCTCCAGTAGAGAATGTTTGCAATGATGAGTTCGCACTCCTGAGATAGGAAAAACAACACATAAAGAGGATATAAAATTACCAACAAAAATATGTTGTGTTTTAAATCATGTAATGATACATATTTTGAAATAATTTATGTGATGACTTGGGAAGAGTAGAGGGAGGGAAATCTGTGGTCAGGATGTATTGTATTAGAGAAGAATCTATTTTCGGTATATATACATATATATTTATTCAATATATACTCTCTCTATATAATTTAATATCAAGAAATACTATAGAGCATTAACAGAATTATTACTAATGACATGAAATGTAGTCAATTTTTGGGAAATGCCTTTTAATATTTGTTTGTATTTCTACATTATGTTACAAAAATCCCTAATCATTTCTTGTCAATCTGATTTCTGTTTCAGTTTTTTATGTGTTATTGAATGAATGTAAATAATTCAATGGGACAATTTATATAAAATTTGAATGAGATAGAAAAATAAATACAGTGCACATGAATTGAGTCATTCTTTTTACTGACTATATTTCATCTTTCAAGAATATGAGATCACCTAGGAGCTATATGGCGAAATAAGATTTTTAGAGTTTAGTTTTCAAATCCCCCACTTTTTTTGCTTTTGATATTTCACTAAATTTAAAACCACACAGTTGCAATTCAAAGGTAGAAGACATGTGGTTGGTCTGAGGACCTCCGTATCCTACCTCTGTGGCAACTGCAGAGGTGCCAACAGGTGAGCTACCTCATGGTTGCTAAAGACACATCCATGTAAAAGGCCATCAAGTGCTGTAAATTCTGTGCAAACTGGTATTTGCATCATCTACTGTGAGGCTTAATGAAGATTTCTCTTAATCATCTTTACTTGTTTGTTAAAATTTAGCTAGAGACTTAACTTTCAGCTCTCGGTCTTCTTTCAGTTCTTTCATTCATTCAAGATCTTAATATTAATATAAAATATGCCTTTAAAATTGAAAGTCAGTGGGGGAAAGCATGGAGAGAGAGATGGTTAAAAATGATACAATGTACATATGGGAAATCCTCAACAGTTAAATGAAAATAACAATGATGATGATGATGATGATCATAGTAATAATATGTTATTATTTTCCTTTGGATTCTAAGCATCTTGATTTCACTGTTATATGTGTTTCTCAGGAGGCAATGTGGTCCCTATATTCTGAATAAGCATGTGGGTCTGCTTGTTACCTCTTCAGAATATTCATTGTCTCCCCTGGATGATAGCAAACAATAACAGATACACAGAAAACATACAAGGAGAACTCAAAATTCTTAAAAGCAATGAAAAGAAAAAAATTTCAAATGGTATCTCTTTTCTCTTCCAATGCCTTCAATAGACTGAACATTTATTTGGTACATTCCAGCCACTGAAGCTTGGATATTGGAGGGTCTGTCTAATATTCCTGGATTTGGTATATTTCATTTTCATTTGATAAGTATATGTGTGTGTGTGTGTGTGTGTGTGTGTGTGTGTGTGTGTGTGTAATACATTCCCAAATAGATTTACCAAAATAAAGACAACCCTTGCTATTGTTATTTTCAGATTATACTATTTTCTCTTACCATGCAGAATTATTTTATTTAAACAGCTATGTTCAATGTATTTGCTGAAGCTTAGAGAAAAAATGGCGGAAGTGGATATAGAAGGTTAAGGGTGTTCTAGTCATAAAAAATCTTTGCCAATATAAAATAGTTACAGGTGAAGACTCATGCATTTGTGTGAGAGAGAATGTAGATCAAGAGCTCTGAATTTTATCAGCGTGTGACTTCTGGTAGAAGTTATCACACCAATTAAAAATAACAGGCCTGCTGATTGTGAAAAGGCTGTATGTGTTCATGTTGGCTTCAGGCTTCATACTGGAACTGAATAGTATACTTCTCTGTTAGGAGAGTAAAGTCCACTGTGATAATTACTCTATAATCTCCCTTTTAAACAGCTTTCTTCTTGTGTGTACTCATTTTGCAGTTCCTTATTCTGCCTAAAGTCTATCACCTTTGAGCATTTTTCTGAGGAGTTTTCTAAATCTCCTATCTTCCAGGAGTCATTCTCACAATACTTTGTCAACAGCAGCACCTGTCACTCCAGAAAATGTATTAAAATTATAAACTACAAAGGATCATTTTAGATCAATGGGATCAGAAAGTCAGTGTGTAGGCCCAGCATGCTGCTGTAACAAACCTTTCCAATATTCTAATATTTGCTGTAAAAAGGAACGGTAGTCATGGTGAAACACAAACTTTGTTTATTATAGTTGTACAAGGTCCTGTCTTTTTGCTTTCAACAACTACTTTTCTAGCTATTTGAAACTGCTAAAATTAATACATAAAATTGAGAACACCAACACCTCTTCATTAAAATATATTGCAAGTTGTGGACATTATACAGTTCAATTTCCCTACACTTTCCCTGTTTCTTTGACATTTCTTTAGATAGGTCCTCAACAGACCCATCAATATATGCAGAAATTTAAGTTAAACTAGAAAATAGTATATTATGATTTTAATGAATATTTTAACCTACTCTATATATTTCATATCTGTTATTGATGATACATGGTGAGACTATGCTTAATGACTTTAAGTTATTTTTCCTAAATGAAATGAAGGCTATATCATAACTGTAAGAATAATGAACACATGTTCTTCCCTAGGGATCTCAAAAGTTATGCTCAGTGGTGATGTAGTTGCTGCCCAGAGATGAAGTAGAGATATCTATTCACAGGGGAAAAAGACATAAATTCTATTACTCTTTTCTATGTGATTCAGATGAATACATGATTTATTTAAACTTGATTCACAATAAAAAAAATATAAAGCAACAAAAGTTTAAGAGAAACTATTAAGTACAAAGGACAAAATAATAAACAATACATGGAAAACAAGAAATTAGCAACCTTATGTGATTTCATCATTAATTTTTGAAGAACAATTATCATAACTGATAAAAACTGAATTAAAAGACAAGTATGGTACATTATTTTATTATGTTATAGAGAAACAATCTTTGATGATTACAACTAGTTAAATTGTTTGTGATGATTTCCAGATCTATATATTTTGATAAACAAAGTGCTTATTTCCACAACTGTCTGACATGACTAGAAATTTAGTATCACGAAAATTACTATATAGTTTTACCTTGTTTATATATTAGTGGCTCCTAGCAACCTATTTCCAAACCATTATTATCATTTTTATGGCTTATATACCCTTAAAGGGCTCTTCTGACTTCAGGAAAACTCTATTTGATGTGAGAAGAGAAGCATATACATACAACCATTATTACTTTTTAGGTCACAGATGGAGTAGAAAATATCCTTATAAAGGAATTCTATAGAGAGAAAAAAGGATATCCCTAGGCTTCTTGGATGGTATTCAGCCTTCAGCCACTCTTCTCAGGCCCTGCTTAGGTTGCCCCTCTTTTGTCTTACTACTCAGACTGCATTTGCTGAGATAAGGATTCTTCCCTGCAGCAAGAGCTTAGGTAGAGATGTTTTAAGCCTTTGGACACAGTAAAGCTGAAGGCATAATAATGCATGCTGAAATACTGCAGTCCTGCACAGTAGCTCATTTCACACCCCAAAAGGTTTAAGCAACGAATAGAGCCAGGTGGGATTAAACTAAAAAGGCTTTTGGAGAATGAAGGTCTTTCTTTTCAGACTGGAGGGTAAGAAGGGATGGATTTGGCAGGAGCAGGTTCAGGACTTTTATAGACAGGGGATTGGTGGATGGAAGAGAGTCTGTGATAAAGTATCCCACTCTGAGGGTCTCAGCAGTTGGCAGTTATGTAACACACCATGTTTCAACTGCAAATCTTATTTATTTGCTATATTTATAGCAACACACCTACTATTCACTTTGGAAAACTTTTCAAGAGTACATCAAAGTAATGCATTTTAGATTTTTCTGAACTCAGCTCTTTAAAGTTTGTGACGTTTGCATGGAAGCAGAGACAATAGAAAAGTTAACTTGACCTAATCAATCTCTCCTTTGCACAAGGTACCATGGTCACAACAACAGAGAAATCAATGAGTCAATCTTGTCATTGCTCTCTATTAACTTACAGAAGTGATAGAGTTTGGATGAAAATAAACTCCTGGCACTTCAACCAAAACTGTGGCTGAGTGATGCTGCATTCAGGTGCTAGTCAAGGAGGCAAGGTTCTCCATGGACATTATTTTGAGTACTGTATACAGCATGGCTCTCATTTAACTTTATTTCCTTAAGTGTTCCTGGTTTCAGTTTAATTGACTTTAGTTATTTATTGTGTGTGTGTATGTACATATTTGTGAGAGTGCAAGTATGTGTGTGCTCATGACTGAGTGTGTGCATTTGTCTAAGACAAAGGACTAGTGTACACCCAGGCTATCATTCTTATGCTGTTTTGGTTCTGGAGTTATAACTTGGTGGTATCCCTTACCTACATCCCTTGACTAGCCCTATAAGGTAATATATTGATCAGAGATGAATGCGGGGGGAAGCTGTCAAAGTTCTGCAGCTCATTTGTATCTCAGTTATTTTTAATTAATGCATTCTTAATCTTAAAGCAGAGGAATTGGGTGTAAATTGTATGTCAGGTAAATGGCAAGCTTTTAGTAAAGGGCATAATTTACTGAAATTATTTAAGTAATCTTTTTAATAGCATAGAAATTATTTTTTTACAACTTCTTGAGAGCTTCTTCCACTTCACCACACCTAAGTAATATGGTGTTGTGGCTGGAGAATAGTCTCAGCAGCTAAAAATGCTTGCTATCAAATCTAAGAATTTGAGTTCCATCCATCCCAAGGAACTACATGATAGAAAGAGAACTGACTTCTCCCTTTCTGTCTCTCTGTCTCTCTGCCTCTCTGTCTCTCTCTCTGTCTCTGTATACATACACTCACCCAACCCAAAATAAATAGATAGATAAAATGTAATAAAATGTAAATATATGGTATGGAAGTTGTAAGTAAAAAGAAACAAAAATAGAAAATATTTATTTTTGGAAAATTTTAGTAAATAAAAAGGAGACACTCAAAGTTAAAGGTATTAGTTAATTTTTTTCAGTCTTACTCATATCTTGTATCAGGATGCTGACAGAATCTACATATGGGGACAAGAATCTGTCTATAAACATATTAAGCCAGTACAAAATGACAATTTTAATTTCAGGCTTTCAATACCTCATGCCAAAATGTGGAAATAAATTAAATGTGTATTTGCATGGAATCTTTCATTTTATTTTTGAGATTATAAAAGAATTACAACATTCATCCCTTCCCTATCCTCCAGTAAATTATAGTAACTGTATTTGAAAGACAAAGTTCACCCTCTACCTCAGTTTTTCTGAATACTTTAAGTAGAAGAACATTAATACAAGACTATTTCATGTCCAGATTTGAGAATGAGAGGAAAAGTTGACTAGTTTGGTATGTGAGGTAAAGATATATTGCACAGGACTCTTAGGAGAGTTAACAACCTTTCCCAACATTTCTAATTAGGAAACAATCACTAGGTCTATTTTCCATTAATATTTTTTAAATATTAGTAATTAATTTTAATAGTTTGCCAGGCCAATCTCATGTGTATGAATTGGACTCTAACTGTGGATATTAGAAAACAGTACTGAAAACTCATTGTTTACTTTAGTGTAACTCTCCCCTCAATGTAAAAACCAAACAAAAGAAAACAACAACAAACTTTCTTACTTTGATAAAGACATAAAAACGTTAATCAAAGTACCTTTTTCTTATGCATGCTATAAATGGAAAGGAATTAAAATGTTTAATATGTAGGAGTAAAGGCTGATGGGAGCCTTCTCATGTGATTTTCTCAAATCTGCGGGGAATTGCAGTTTGTACCCTATCTGCATAAACTACCCTGAGGGATAACAGTGCCTGCTTAATAAATTGGACCCTAAATTATTTCCTACTGTACCAAACACATCATCCATTTCTGTATGCCAGTCTAGACAACCCTCATTAATGCTGTAATGTCCTTTGAGTTATTAAAGCACTATGGAGACTAATAAGCATGGATAGAAACAAAGATTAACATCTTTACTCAAATTACCTGAATCATTTCAGAAGAAAACGGGTACCTGGCCTTTCTCAAAAATGCTGTATCTAAGGCAATGGACTGTATCACTTGTTTTCTATATTGGAGGATCCTATCTCTTCATCCCCATGTCTTGCAGCAAGAACTGTGATCCATAGGAAATGAGGTCAATGAACCAGGCAGTAAAGTCTGACTTGGGATGAGATAACAAGTAAATAAATAGGACTCAGTGCTGTAGAATTGATTTATATTCATTTAAATCAGGCCAGTCTCTTGAAAGCTTTTGCTGATATTCTTTAACTGAGTTCAAGTCTCTTGTATCACATTTTATTTATATTGTACAGTAATTTTCTGTTTATGTGTTTATCTCCACCATGGAAACATGTAAATACAATTCATAATTTATTCATTCATGAACCTGATACAATATTATCACCAATGCTTCTATTTCTGAATTAGGAATAATCATAGTATACTTACAAAGTTTAACTGCACTAAAGGTACATGCATTAATTCTAGTAATTCTATTTTGCACCTGTAAAGATCACTTCATCTCAGATAAGTGAGATTAAATTAATTTATTTTTTTGCCTTTTTCATCTCTGAAATTATAGCATAAGTGCCACATTTCACCCCTCTCTCTCTTTTTTTTTTTGGTTTTTCAAGACAGGGTTTCTCTGTGTAGCCCTGGCTGTCCTGGACTCACTTTGAAGACCAGGCTGGCCTTGAACTCACAAAGATCCGCCTGCCTCTGCCTCCCAAGTGCTGGGATTAAAGGTGTGCACCACCACCACCCAACCCCTCTCTTTCATTTATTTTAAACCTTCCAAATACCTGTCTTTTCTCTCTTTCAAATTCATGTCCTCTTTGTTCATTGTTATTACCTGGATATATGTATATGTGTGTTCATGTGTATGTGTTTATGTATATATCAAAGTAAGATGTTGGTTATTCTGATTTTCACAAACAAATCAAACAAAAACATCTTCTCAAACGTAATTGAATTTTGATTCACAAATCATAGCAAAAGATCCCCTGCATTTATAACCCTGGGGTAATGCTCAAAATACTGGTGAAAATGAACAGCTTATGGGCAGTGAAAACCTAACCATCCTGGACATTCAGAGGCCCTGGCTTGGAAACAAGGTAAACTTATCAGTCTCTTTAGCTCCATTATTGCACACTGAGTCTGTTAAAGAGATACTCAGCTAACTAAATTTTCAGAGTAGAAGCAAAGACCTTCCAGGGGCCTCTCCTTTCTGAAACTGCTATTAAACTAAATTATTATTTAAGCATGAGTTGAGAATATATGTCACAATCCAGTGTTTTACTTGAAGTTATTTGAGAATATATGTCACAATCCAGTGTTTTACTTGAAGTTAGAACAATGAACAAACTGTCAACTTCTGTTTTTTGTTGACTCTTCCAAAATAATAAAAAAAAAACTTTCCAAACATTATTCTTCCTACAACTCCTACTATGAAACTGTTTTCTTTGTTAATGCTCCCATAATTGAAGTGACTTTGTTATAATTAAATCTTTAATGTATTATAAAAAGGAGACAACATATATATGGGCATCTAAAGAACTTGGGATTTTTAATTGTTAATCATAAATCGAATGGATGATCATTTACACAGTGTTTGTGATAAAACCCCTTTATTGCCTTTTCTTTTAAGAATAGTCACATTTTAGGTGAGGCCCACTATGAATTCAAGAAATTTGAGGAGACAAGTGAAACTAGAAACTCCTATAGTTCATTACAGCTGTAGTAAGTTCTGATGTATTTCTAACATTTTACGTGAGACTGCACATTATTATCCACTAAAAATATCTGTATGTAGTGGCTTTGTCCCATTGTGACATTATTACACCATACAAATCTCTCAGTCAACCAGCAGTCACACAGTTTTAGGGAGTAAGCTTGAAACTTCACTACAGGCTACTGCATGCTAGGGTATTTTCAGGGAGACTATTTACGAGTTCTAAATAGAAGATCTGTGTGCTACACGGAGGTTTTGTTTTGTTTATGTAGCCATGGATGGCCTGAAACTTGATATACAGACTAGGCTGGCTTTAAATAACAGTTATCTTGCTTCTGTTTGCCAAGATGTGCCATCACACCTGTCTGGAAAATCTTTTATTTGAACTATGAGTCAGTTAGAAAAAAGTATACCTTACAGAAAACACAAACAATTGCATTAATTTTGATGAATTAACAATAGTCCAAATATCTGCCAAAAGTTCATCTATAGATTTGGATGTCCATAAATTTGTTTTTCCTCAGGTTTAATGACTACTGTTATTAACATTTGAAAAATCACTTCTGCTCCACTTAAATATGTTCACTTCCAGAAATCAGGTTACCTAGCCATTCCACAGATATATTGTTAATTACCATCTCCAAGTGTGCTAACTTTCACAAAGTAGATGTCTATAACCAAATCACAGAAAGGAACATATGTATCTAGGTATTTTCCAAGCATGTGTCTTTAGTCATCCATTTATTTGTGGTTTTGGTTTGTTTGTTTCTTTTGATTTCCTTTTTGAGATAGGACATTATGTAGTCCATGCTAGACTTCATGTAGACAAGGATGACCTTGCATTCTTTATCTTCTTGCCTCAACTTTCCATGTGTTGCAAGGTACATGGTGGTACCATGTACTACCATGTCTGACTATGTCTTTTAGAGTATATTAGAAAACCATTTAGTTATTCATGGTGGGAAAATGATTATGGTTTATAGCTACACAACCTTTTTTATACTTTTATTTGTCCAGATATATCTGTAGTTAAATGAGTTAGTTTCATTCCTCTGTTGATATTTATCTTGTAACATTTTTTTGAGATGCAGAAAAATAATGGATAAAATTAAGGTATGTTATAGTTTAGAAGTCAAAAGTCTTCAAAAGCTCCATGTATTGGAACTTAGGTCCCAGTGAAATTCTTCTTGGAGAAGGGAAGAGGTACTATAATTGATAACTGGCGTGAGAGGGAAAGTCAGTTCTCTTTAAGGGTGTGGCTTCTCATAGGTCTAGTGTGCTCTTTTAGGTGGCCTCATCCCAATGATCTAGGTATCACTAATTGAACTTGGTGAGGTTACAAAACCAAAAAGAAATTGGAACACAAAGTTGAGTGGCTATGGAGAGGGCTATGGATATGGAGGAGATGGGAGACAGTGACAGATATCATCAAAATACAATGTATGAAATGCTCAAAAAATAATATTTTTTTATAAATCTTTTAGTACAATTCTTATTTGAGGATGGGTTAATGGTTATTTTTCTCTCATTTTTGTAACAAACATTTTCTACATTTATACTGTGAGTTTCAGATAAATCTAATTTAATGTCAGTGAAATTGTCAATTTCCTGAAAGAGGCCCCAGTGGTGAAATGAGTCAGGCCACAGCTTCTGCCATTCACTTTTAGTTTAACTGA
>CAJQZJ010032173.1:8768132-8782424 GCA_907164525.1 Lophiomys imhausi | reverse complement strand
GTGTGTGTGTGTGTGTGTGTGTGTGTGTGTGTGTGTAACAAGTTCTCTCATTGGCCTAGAGCTCAGCTGAATAGGTTAGACTGGCTGCACAGGGAGCCCCAGGGATATGCTTGTTCCTTGTCCTAGCACAGGAGTTAGAAGTGTGCACCACCACGAAGTTTTTCACATGGGTACCTGGGTACTCAGGTTTCATGATTGCAAAACAAGTGCTTTATGGACTAAAAGAAATTCCAAACCCAATTTTAAGCCATCAGCAAAGATTCCAGTCACATTAGAAATTAAAATCCAGGTTTGCTAGAATTTCAGTGTAAACTGTCCTGGCTGAAGATGAATGCACATTTTTCAAAAGTCTTGAGGAGAGACTGTGTTGTGATGTCAGTTACAAAACAGGTAACAAGCAATCACTAATCACTAATCTATTAGGAACTAACACTCTTATTATAATAACAAATAAGAAACTTATTCTAGGTAGTATTAATAAACTTTGTTTTCTGCTACTCAGTATTCTATAGGACATAACTAAATTTCTTTAAAACATCAAGCACATTTTTGGTTTTTAATCTAGCAATGCATATCCTAAGCATATTTTACCTTAACAGCACCAAACACTATCTATTAATATATCCTTACCTACATTCACCACATGGACCCACTACACATATCATTAAAAATAACATAAGCTGTATCAAATGTTAAACTAAATTACAGTTGAAAATAATGGATTTTCCCAAGTTTCCAAAAAAACTGAAGGAGTTGACAAACTATTGGCAGATACACAGAATTGTAGCTAGTATATTTAACCAGTAACAAAATTAGCAAGGAGCAGGCCTACAGATTATATTTAAAATGTCATATTCTAAATTATCTTGATAAATATTTCCAAATCAGTGATTAAATTTTCTTGCATTAAACTTTGATTTTATGTATACATAATATATAATAAAATACATATATGTATATACATGTATATATATGCATTGACAGCAATGCACACTTATTTTTATTTTCAAGTTATTTTATTCAATTCATTATTTTCTAATAAAATTGTCATTTTCGTTTACATGAACTCTAATCTTATTTTCTGCATAGCATATTTTAAGATTGATTCTTATTTCTTAAAAAAAAAAACTTAGTCTTTTCCTTAACCCACACATCCACTCCCTCTTTCTCTCTCAGAAATAAATCTCATATAATCCAGGCTGGTCTGGAAAGCAGTGTGCTGCCTAAGAGGTAGATAATCTTTTACATTTTTATCCTTGTATCTTCTCTTGGGCTTTTTTCCTTCTGTTCAGTTGTTTTGTTCTATTCCAATGTGTAGTTTTTGTTTCATCTTGTCATAGTTTATTTTATTTTATTATTATCTTTTAAAAGCTCAGAGGGAGGTGAGGATATGGAGGAATGGAAATAATTTCCATTCCTCAAATGAAACAGTTTCATTTACCTCTCATAATACAAGTCAGCATTGACTATGAGAAATTCTCTTTCTCTTTTATCCTCTTTCTCAGGTATTGAGAAGTGTGGTTGCTTGCTAGTGTTCTTCTTTGGAAGGTTCTGGAAATTTTTAGTAGTGAGCTGGCATTGCATCTTGTTTTAGGATGTTCCCCCACTCCACTCCTTTTCCACCTCTAAAACATGCTTCTACTACCATAATGTTCTGCCTTCTTATGGTACTAGAATCAAAGGGCAAAGGACCATGGTCTGATGATCTGAAACTGCTGAAACCTGGAAATGAACCCTTCCTCTTTTAAATTGACTTTCTTGGGTATCTGGTCACAGTGATGAGTAGTTGACTAATTGACAAATAGTTTTACTCTATGGTGGAAATGTCATGCCTTAAATTTGTTTAATCTAGATATTTTAAAGCATTTCTTAAAACACATATGTATATTTATGTGAGAACAAACATCTGTGTATGAATAACACTTAGGTATGCCAGTAAGTAGCACTCTTCCATACCCTCTGTATCAGCTCTTGCCTCCAGCTTCTTTCCCTATCTTCCCTGTATGATGAACTACAAATTGAAAGCTGAAAGAAACTATTAACCCTAAAAAAAAAAAAATGAGGAAAAGAAGAAAAAATAAATTCTGCTACTCCTGCTTCAACGTGGGATTACAATGTACCATGCCATGCCAGCCTTACTTTTAATTTAATACATATATATAGAGTAGAAATATATATACTATACATTACACATATATAAGAAATATGTATATGTATTTCAAAAATATATACATAGATAAAATATATGCTATATAAACTAATATACAAAAAACACAAACATATATATTATCTCAGTAATCGCTTGTTTTGATTCATAACATTGTTTGCTAGTCAAAATTAGCTGTTTCAAAGCCAGAATTAGAAATTAACTGATGGAGTTGGCAGCCAACCATTCCTAAGTAGCTTTCATAATCAATGTTGTGGCTTATTGCCATGGATAGAGAATGACCAAAAAGCTCAAAGCAGGCCACTTCCTGGGGGAGGATCAAAGTATAGGGCCAGCTGTGAGCAATAGAAAAACAGATATAAACATAATTTTACCACAGAACAGTATTTAACTTTAGTTAATAATCCATAAGAAAACAATCATGCAAACATTCCTGTTCTCTAGGAGTTCATGTATAGAAATGAAACATTTGCTTGAAGAAAGATACACTGAGCTGTGGGCCAGTGCAAGGAAAGGCAGAGCCTGCGAGCCTGCATAGTAACAAAGAATTCAAAGATATTAAAACATCATATATGAGAGTAAATACATATTTTGTACATTTCTACCTAAGTCTCTGTCTGTTTCTGTCTTTTCTTTGTCTCTGTTTTGTTCTTACCACACCCCTTCATGTGTGTATGTTACAATGCTTTGCTTTTCTCTGCTTAAGTTTGGGATATGATAAAGAACACAGGAAAAGACTGTAATGCCAGCAGTATTCAGCATTAAACTCCTCCATTGCAGCTGTTTTATTCTGGCTGGATTTAATAAGTTAAAGATCTTTAATATTTTAATTGGGTGCCATTTGCATTCCAGCAGTTCAGTGGCCCTTCTCCCTCCTCCTTTCTCAACAAGACCTTGGAAAAGGAAAAGTCTATCTTCACAGAGCAAATTGTCTTATTTTAAATTTTATGTTCAATTTTAACTTTGGTGAGTAGAAGTCAAGGAGCTTACCAGAGAAGTGCTAATTGATATACAAAAATATTACGGGTTCCTGCTGTGAAAAATCTCAAGTAACCATTACATAGATAAAAAGGAGAGAGAGAAATCTATATTATGCTGAGAAAGACAAAATAATATCTCAGAATGCAAATATATATAGTGCTTTAGGTTTGACATGGGTTTTATTTCCTTGGTCTGTTCCCATAGCTTTTACGAAGTGTGCAATATTTCTTACCTGGAGTCCCCAAGTAATAGCCAGTAGTGAAATTTGCTTTGAAACCCCTGCTTGCCCTCTGCTTGTCTGTGATGAAAAGCACAGTCATCCGATTGGTGGTAGAAAACAGGTCCGTCACAGGGCCATGCCCTGTGTACACAGCTGCCTCAAGGGAAAAGAAACTGTTTAAAAATCAGAGATACTAATGTTTGGCTGTAGGTTTTTGCATCTGTTTCCATTATCTGCTAGATAAAGCCTCAGATGGCAGTTACGTTAGGGGAAACTCGGAGAGTCTTGTGGAAATGATAGGGAAAGGTTCAAGGGAGCTTGAGGAGTCAAGGACATCACAAGTAGACCTACATAGCTATGACACAGGGGTGCTCATAGAAACTGAACCATCAACCAAAGAACTTGCATGGACTCATCCTAGGCTGATTACGCATACGAAGCTGATGGGCTGCTTGATCCTCAAGTGGGTCCTCTAACAATTGGAGCAAGGACATCTCAGACGTAGTCTCTGCTGCCTTCTTCTGGACCCCATTTTCCTAACAGAGCTGCCTTGTCTTGCCTCAGTAAAAGAGGAGGCACTTATTCCAGGTGCAATTTGATGCGCCAGAGTGGGTTGGTACCAGGTGGGAGGTGGAGGAAGTGGGTGGGAGGGTAGGACTGGGAGGAAGGGATGGGGGTTGTGACTGAAATGTAAAATAAACAAATAAATATTTTTAAAATATTAAAAACAATCAGAGATACATGGAGTATTTTACCTCCATCTTCTAGAGGTAGGACTATATACAGCATGGCTCACAAAAAAATGCATACATATTCTTGCAGTTTAGATGCTGATTCTTAACTGTTTTATCTATTAGAATCAGAAAACCATTTCCAGAACAAAATAATTTCAATCTACAAATTACAGTATAATTTAGATATCCTTCTAGAATTTTTATTTCTTTGGATTTGTGTGATAAGTAAAATAGTAAATTGCTATCTTCCTTGATCATATAAGCAGAGTTTTTATTAGAAACAATTTAATCTGAAAACAAAAAAGCACAAAATATATTTATAAATGTGTTGGGGTAGTGTTAAGCTAATTAATTGGTCCTGTTTGCTGTCTGTTACTTACATTGACTCTGATTGGTTAAATAAAATGCCAAGGCATGAGATTGGGCAAAGATGAAGAAAGGTGGGACTTCCTGAGATTAGAACAGGAAGCCTGTGCTTTAGAAAGAGGATTCAAGCATTCCAGCCAGCAGCAGGAAGAAGAAAGCATTCCAGCCAGGAGCTGGAAGAAGGAGGCACACGCCATGGGTTAGGAAAAAGAACCTCATTCCACATGGCCAGGAACATCAGTATATCGTGGAGAAAGTCAGTCCAAGGGGATGTATGTATATATGGGGTCATATTTGGGTAATAGACTTAAGAGCTAGCTTAGATGGGCCAGGATTGCACAATTCAGGCCAAGGCTTGTGAAAATCCAAGTGGTCTCTGTGTGCTCATTTATAATGTCTGGATAAGCATTAACAGCTGCCAAATCAATTAACAATAATCTAAATACTAGTAAACAATATAATTAATTATTTCTACAAATGGCACCCAATACCCAACGTACTTTAATTAACTAATTTTTTTCAGCACAAATGTATATAAAGACCCAGATTAAATGTGTCTTAATTCTTACTGTTTCTATTGAATTTCATTGCTGATTTATTTTTTGTGTGACTCTGACAATCCATTCCAGAAAACTGTAATCTGAAATTTTGTGGTGTTTTAGATATATCTAGGGGATCCTCATTATCATCCTGGTCCTTCAAAGGTTGGAGCCTCATGGTGAGTCCTCATTCACTTGTCACAATTTTTATACCACAGTATCCTGATTTGAAGAACTTCAAGTCAGATTTTGTAATAAGTGATGAGTATGAGTTACAAAAACAGATAGATAAACACCCTTTCTGTGGTGAAGCATGCTAGGTCAGGCTTCCCAGTGAACATTTAGGCATCTTTGTAATTTAATATCGGGCTCACTGCTGGGCATGGTAGCACAAATCCCAGCACCCCAAAGGCAGAGGCACATGGTGGATCTCGGTGAATTCAAGGCTAGCCTGACCTACAGAGTGAGTCCAAGACAGCCAGGGCTGTTACACAGAGAACCCCTGTCTTGAAAGAAAAAAAATCTGGCTTACCTTACCAAAAAATTCTCTTTCTTAAAAAAATGAATGGTTAAATGACATAATATAATCTTATGTTTGACTAATCACTTTTAAATGTGTTAATGTGTATTTTATTATCCAGACACAAATATTTCTCATGTATAGTTCAACAGTAATAATCAATAGCAATAGAAAAAAAGCAAGCATTGTTTAACTTTTGAATCACTATCAGGTGTTGAGAAGTAGATGGTGCTACAGACAATACTAAGCAAAATAATGATACAATATAAAATAAAATGACTTAAATATTTATAAGACACAGAATTTGGATATGTTATGGCCAAAGTAAATCTGATGCAGTAATTATTTTTGAACACTTGAAATACTCATAATTTCATAAAAACTCCATAATAGTTTACATATGGTATAAATGTTTATAGTTAATTATTACCAACTTTTAAGAACTGTGACACAAACATATCAATCCTGATTAGCAAAGAATGTTCTAGAAGAGTATAATCTTGTCACCATTGCAAACATGTGCTGTAATAAAACTCAGCCTGTTCTGGGGAGACTTAGTGGAGGAGAAATCATAATCAGAATATATTGTTTGAAAAAATTATTTTTCAATCAACTGAAAATCCTTAACATGTTATCCTGCTGTTATATTTTCATCTTGCCAACTGTAAAATGGTTGCTTCTGCTTCTATGTCCTCTTCCTATAAGTCAACTATCTTGAACTATACAACTTTCGGTAGGTTCAAATTTCAGTCTTACCTAAGAGCAAGGAATCTACTTCTCCCCCATCTCTCACTTCAACCACATCATTGATATTTTCTAAATTGAATTCTTGAAAATGAAGTTGAATATTTTTTCCATTTTGTGCATTTAAATTCCATATACCTTAAAGACAATATATAATAACAATTAATTTGCAGCATACATATTTTCATTTCTTTTGTTTACTTTCTCTATTTGTATGTGTGTGTGCTAGGAAAGGTAATATATTGGTTTGGTCTGACATACATATTGTAACAATTCAATTAATGTTTACAAAATATAAACTCATCATAATTAAATTTATTTTATACAAAATAAGATACTTTATTCAAGCATTGTATATAGCCATTAATACTATAATACAAAATTTAAGAATATCAATAGGTATTAATAGTATACTTCTATTCACTTAATTTTCTTTAATTTACTTTGCATGTGTGTGTGTGTGTGTGTGTGTGTGTGTGTGAGTGTGTGTGTGACGGCTTAACCTTTTAGAATGTATAAAGGATGACTTGCTGGAATAGTTCTCTCCTTCCACCACTGAGGTTCCAGGAATCAAACAGAGGTCATCAGACTTGTTGCAAAATATTTACCTGATAAGTCACCTAGCCAGCCTGAGCTCACCTAATTTTCCATGTTCAAATAAGCAAACTTTGATATTTATTTGAAAGTGTCTCCATTCATTAAAATATATTGCACGCTGTTAATTCATTTTTTTAAAACTAGCCTGCATCCATAAATGTTCCTTGTTTTTTATTAATTTCTGAGGAGATTTAGAATTCAGATTTTCTTCTGTACCAATTCCTTCCACAGTCTGAGTATTCGCATTCACACTTAAGGAAGCCACCTGTGTCTGTTGACTACTGATCTCTCCAAGTATTTTCATTATACATTTCATTTGAGAAATGAAAAGAAATGTAGAACTAGTTACTGTGTATGGAACACACACACACACACACACACACACACACACACACACACAGGATTGTCTATTTGGAAAACTCATGGGTCTTCTCTCTCCATCTTAGGTAAAGGCAGCATAAATTGTAGATCCACTACTGGCCCTCTTTATAACTTCTATTACATACAACCACTCTCTAGAGACTTTAATCCTGACTCTATGCCCTTCGCTCCTATTCAATACTCAACAATCATTGCCCCATCAGAATGCAAGGCACTTACACTTTTTATGTTCTAATTGGATGTTATTGTTGTTCCCTCCTCAATGGCTAGCTCTGATATATAGACAGATCTATCTGCCTGAAATTCAAATTTGATTCTATCATGATTTTCATGAAAATTTCTCCTTTTTTCTTATATAAAATTCAAGTTCCATGATATGGAGTAAAATTTCCTCACATTAGCAGTGTAACTAACTACAGTTACTGAGTTTTCCTTAAAGAGCCAAGTATTGACTTCTTGGTTTGGTCTGGGAAAGTCCTTTCCATGTCTCTCTATAATGTCCTGCTTTTATTCTTATTTTAATATTACCTTGAATATTTGTAGTGCCTGACACTTTATCTGGGTGTCCATGCAGGCAATAACAATGTCACTCTGATAAGTAAAGATCTTGATAAACATTGCCTAAATAAAAGAACTACAGGCAACTAAGGAATGCTGAAAGCTAGAGAAATAGTCTTTCTCTGGAAAGAGCACAACAGTTAATTGTCCAATATCAAACACATATAAGCAACATTATACTGATTATATATGTATGCATGCATGCATGTAACAACAATTCATGAAAAAGAATCCATGAATTTGAAAGAGAGTGAGAAGGGGTATGTTGGAATGTTTGGAAGGAGTAAAGGGAAGGGGTTAATGATGTAATATTAATATAATCTCAAAAATTACTGGTTGGCTTCAGCATGTGTATTAAGGAGGGAAGACAACCTTGACTTCCATAATCATATCATGTTAGTCTACAATCTACCTGTTCATTTATCCCAGTGACCTCTATTTGCCTTAAGACTGCTACACATTTCTTTATGAAGAAAGGCTCACATTTTAAAGGTCATTTTCACTGTCATTGTTGCATTCATGTCAGTGGCTCAGTACTACATTTGATTCCTAACTAGGTATGACCATGCAAAACAAACAAACAAACAAAAACCAAAAATCATGGCTTTTTTTTTCAACCAATGTCTCCTGAATTATAATCTCTGTAAGATGGTATGGAGAAACTTGATTTGTAATGCTGACTGTAGTCTTCAGAGAACTATAGTGAATGTCTCTGGATAGTTACCTTGGCCCAGAGATGGCTTTTGCACATTTCTTGTCAGTTGCTTTCTCTAAATTTAAGTACTTCAGCAGCCCCCATTATTACCTCATCCTTGCTGAGAATCTAATATGTTACTCTAGCTACATTCTTCATTGAGTTTAGTATGTGTCCCCTAAACATGAAGATATTACACTGGCTTTTTTTTTTTTACCCTTTCCATAAACTTGTTGTATATACTACAGGGACTATATCCATGAGCTAGGAAATTGAGGAAATTGATAAGAGAGACATATCTGGAGAAAGGGTGACTGTATCAAGAGGAATACTTTTCTGTTTTTATTCTAGAATTAGAATAGGTAAAAAGAAAATAATTTAAAGAGTAGTTGTGAGAATTGACTGAAGTTATGCATGCTGAACATCATTACTTTGTCTTTCATTTAAAAAGTTGGAAATGATGGGGGCTGGAGAGATGGCTCAGAGGTGAAGAGCACTGGCTGTTCTTCCAGAGGTCCCGAGTTCAATTCCCAGGAACCACATCCTGGCTCACAACCATCTATAATGGGATCTGGTGTAATCTTCTGGCATGCAGGCATACACACTTCAATTCAGAACATTGTATACAAAATAATAAATAAATAAATCTTTAAAAAAAATAAAAATAAAAAGTTGGAAATGAGAAAGTAGACCTACTTTGACCAAAATTTGAAAGAAAAAAAAAAGGAGAAGGGTATATAGGAGGGCTTGGAGGAAGGAAAGCAACAGAGAAAATGGTGTAATTATAAATGCTCTCAAAAATTAAGAAATAATTAGAGCATTATATATAGGCATGTTACTGTATCCATTTTGAAAAATTTATAATCTACCTTGTTATTTCAAGAGGGACCTAACCTAGTTATGCACATTTTTCTTTGATAACTTTGGAAAGAAAAGACTCACAGAAAGCTTGATTAGGGTAGATGTCTGGAAAGTTTGGAGAACTGAATGTTGAATTTGGCTCCCATAGTTCAAAAGGACCTCCGCAGTCAGCTGAAAGAGATTAGGAGATAATCATTAGCTACACTGTTCCAATTCCACAGAGACTGTATTAGATGCCAGACATTGAATGAGTACATTTCCCTATGATGCTAGTTTTGACAGATTAATTTTCTACATTTTATAACTTGTTAGTGAAATGATGTTAGTGCATTGGTGTCACTACTAGAAAAGTCCTCAAAAATATATTCTTACTGCCTTTATACATTTTCAAGAAATTATAATGGTATTTAGGATTGTCCATATTTATTTGAACAAGGGAAATATTTTGCATACACAAGGAATAAAGAAATAACTACAGAAAAACGTGAATATGTATAATTGAGAAAATCCCATCCCTGCCACCATCCTAGAAGGGCGTGCTGATATGTCACTGATATAGTAGTGTGAACTTTCCTATTATTTTAATAATCCTTTATTCACAAGGTATTGGCTAGAAATGTCATTAAATGTTGAAACATTCGGTAGCCAGGAGGGGAGAAAGACACTTTCTTCTCTTGTTTAATAATTCGGAGGGAAAGTGTGCTGGTGAATACCTGTTATCCCAGGGCTTAGAACATGAAAGCAGGTGGATTTGAAACTCAACACCACCCTATGCTACATGAGAGCCTGTTTACAAAATCTCCCAAAACTCAACAAAACAACAATGTTTAGTTTTTTTGATTTTTTTACTTCTTCTGGTTAGATCTGTTAGTCAACATTTTCTAAGAGTCAATTGGGATTCCCAGAGCTTAATTAAATTCTATTAGAAATGTTCTAGTTCTGACTATGATTAAGTATTTTAACATTTAATAACCTAATGTGTTTTCCTTACTCTTTATTTACTAGAAACTAATATGAAACAGTTTGAGAATTCACTGACTGTTCTAAGGACTCTGATTTTAATCCTTGTTACTATTGTTATATTTTGAAATGGTTTCCAAAAGGTAAGTAACTTGATTTAACTGTATGGACTATTTTCCTGTTAATGAAGGAATATAAGGCTAGAATTATTTTTTATGCTCAATAAATTAGAAATCAGATTGGGAGAGGGATAATTAAGCTAATTAAGCAAACTATCGCAGAGACTTGAATCATATCTTCTTTCCGGTAATAGTTTTCCATCAGTTTTCTTTATCTAACGAAATTGAAGTTTTTGTAAATGTTTATATATGTGAGATTGTGTACGCATGCATGCATGGAAACATGAATATTTTAATTTTTGTCTGGATATTTATTTGTACATATGGATGCACGTGTTTGTGAACATGTGCGAGTGTGTACAGTTGCTTACATGTGTGTGGTTTCTGTGCAGAAGCAGGTGTGCATGTATGTGCATGTATGAGTGTGTACACATGTATAATTGTGTAACTCTGTGTGTTTGTGCATGAACCTGTGTCATTGAGTATATGTTCATGTGAATGTGTATAGTATATATTTGTGTGCATTTGTACATAAGTACATTTATCTGTAAGCATGTGAGGTGTGTATGTGTTCATGAGTGTATATTTGTGTTAGTGGCTGTGTAGTAATATGTGCAAGTTTTTGAGTTTTGTTGTTTAAGGTGAAGTTTGCAAGAAAAAAAATATATTTTTGTGGAGTGTTTTAAATGTTTCAAAAGTGAGACAAAATGAGAAGAGGAAATTTTGTGTTAAGGTTTTCAGATATATGACAGAATACATTATTTGGCTTTCCATGATCATAAGAGGATGATTGCCTCAAAAACATGTCACTGAGGTGAGAATATCCTAATAGGGGGACAGTAGGTATGATATATTAGGTATATTTCTCTGTGATTCTCCTTTTCTGGGTTGTCAAATGAATGGTCTGGTAATAGGATGTGCTCCCTGGAAATAGATGAAAGCTACTGAGATTAAGCTTTCCAATCTGACCTAAGAACAGAAGTAGACATGTGATCCATTTTGTTCTTTTGAGTTAAAAGTTCTATTAGCATTGAAAATCTCATATATTGCTCAGCTACAACCTTCAAACAGCTATCAAGGGAGCATATTGCAAAGCCTGACAAAGGCATCACTTCATTAGTGTTGTATGTTAAAAGTTTAGTTTTAATATTTGCTAGAAAATCATTCTAAAATCAACTTGTGATATTTCAGTCTTAACTGAGCTATTGCAATCTTCCATCTTCCCTGAAAAAAGAAAAGAGAATCCTAGCAACTCTTTCCCCAAAGGCGGCAGCACCTCATTCTTTATGGCCAATGTGACACTGCAGTTTGTATTTTAATGAGAATGAAATAAAAATTAGTGCTGTCACTAATTTTAAGAATGAAAATTCTTAAAAAAAAGTAAATGCGATCAATAACCAAATATAAAAGAATCTGTGTATTCATTGTAACATACTGTTTGACTATTTGTAATTTTATTTATGGTCTCTATGTACTTTATTTTTACTTTACTTTTCAATTGAAATAATATTAGGCTGAAATGATAAAAACAAGCCAAAACAAGATATATTCATGACTTAGGAAATGTACCCAATGGGGTTACTTACTAGGAAGCTCTGGTGGAGGGGTGGGAACCAAGGTTGGTTCTGGATAAAGACTCTCACTACAAATTCCATTTGTTAGGCTTATATCATCCAGGGCTATTGTACTCATACCTGGGTTTCTAAAAGCATTGAACACAACCTGAAATTCAGAAAGGCATATAATATTATTCCCTCTAGTAATTTTCAGCTTGGTTTTTCTTATGGTTCAATAACTCTGAGGAATCGGTATTGCCAACTAAACAATGCATAATAAAATATTCTACACTGAAATATTGATATATCATCCTTATTAGTTCTTTTAAGGCTTTCAACTTTCTAATCATGTATAACTCTTAGCAAAGTATCCATGTACATCTTCATTCTGAGTTAGATTATAGTCTTATTTTTTATCTCTCTTTCTCCTGATTTTATCATACTTGACTAGAGTCAAGAAATGACTAGAATAATATGAGCATTTAGGATCTTGTAGTACTGACGAAGTTTACTTAGAGTACTGAGATGGCACTATTATGAAGGTGCTAGCCACAAGACCCACAAATAGACTTAGTCACAGCTCCTGGGGTCAGAGATTAAACAGCAGGTTCTTAGAAGTGGTGGCTGTTTTCAATTACACTTTCTTGGACCTATTTTGAGTAGAATAAGAATGACAATAACATAATACTTGCTGCATGGAATTTGTTGCAGTGGACACATGATATACATTATTATTATCAAATTATATATTTCTCAATTCACTCATTCATTCATTAATTCTATGGATCTTATACCAGACACTATTATAAATAAGTGTGATTTTCTTCCTTTCCCATAAGTGAAAATTAAACATTAAAGAGATAATGGTAAGTTGTCCCTAATTTCTGAATAAAATGGTATAACCAAAATGTAAGTTAGTATTCTCCCACAGAGAATAATACTCTGCAGAACCCACTACCTGTTCTGAAATTCCAAATAGTGTTGAACCTCAGTCTAACCACAATATGTCTTATACCATCTTGTCTATGATAAAATTTGACTTGTAAATTAGGCACAGTAAGAATCAACAACAGCAACATAATGCAACAGAACTTTGTTGTGTAGAAATTTCCTCCATCTTTCAATGAAATTACTTAAAACTCAGAATATACTAAAAGAAGGTAAAACATTCTTCCTAACAAAATGACAAGTTTGAATGTACTGTATCACAGATGTTTTTTAAGTTAATCAGAAATCAAGTTGCTAAGAGACAAGCAACAGTTGCTTATTCAAATATGTGGAGGTAGCTAGGTCTTCAAAAACTTCAAGAGATCTGTACAATATGGCAATAAAAGATGCTTTCTTAACTTAAGAGTTTTTGATACTGAGACATGTCAGAAGTTGACAGCACCCCTTCCTCATTCTACTCTAAGTAGATGATGAGTATTGAAGAATCTCTATTTGGAGATGGCTGCATTAGCACCAAGCTTGCAACTGGGCAAGAGAAAGCCCTTTCTTCAACTGTAGACAGAATGCTGTCCGAAAAGGGCAAAACTTGGAAGCAGGTAAGTTGACAGTCTAGCTCTGCCAACACAGGGTAGGCAAGTCCTTCATAATTCTTGCTTTATAATTGATGTCTGTCAGAGTTACTGGGCCAAAAGGCTAAAGATAGATGTTATAGAGAGAAACTGGGGACTGTTCAGGCAGCCAGTTGTATGTCATTTCTTAGTTTTGGAAGCTGCTTGCTCTTTACTTCTTGTTTATTCAAATATATTTGTCCTTCTCAGATCTCTCATGTGGTTGAAGACTAGATATCATCTCAGAGTTAATTTTTAAGTCGTTTAGGAATTAAAAGGATATTCTAGGTCTCAGAAGATGTTTTTAAGTAAGTTAGGATGAAAACTGAGTTAGGTATAGAACTTTAAACACTTCGAGATATATAGATAATAGAATATTATTATCAGTTGCCAAATACATATAAACTGGACATTGGGAATGTTTGTTATACCTTATAATTTTCATAACTGTTGCCTAATTGTCCTTATTGTTTTGTACTGTATTAATTGTTTTAAGAAAAAGAGCCTTTTATTGGACTGAAAGGGGGAGTTGTTGGGGGAAGAAGATGCACCTTAAATTAAAAAAAAAGAAAAAGCAGATAGGAGGGAGAGGGGGAAGAGGGTAGGAGGATGGGACCAGGAGGGGAAGGAGGACGTGGACTGTGATTGAGTTTGAGATGTAACCTAAAGAAATAAATAAATGTTGGAAACATACACACACACACACACACACACACACACACACACACACACACACACA
>CAJQZJ010032173.1:8741674-8768122 GCA_907164525.1 Lophiomys imhausi | reverse complement strand
CACACACACACACACACACACACACACACACACACACACACACACACCAAAAAAACTAAACAACAAAAATTATTCCTTCCTTCAGAGAAGTTCTTTCAAACTCAGAAAAGAGATGACTCAATAGATTCACAAATTTCCTCAAATTGATGAAGATCACTAGTTCTGTCCTCTCCAAGATTTTGTAAGTAGAAAGAACCATTGAGAGACAGTCTCAGACCAGCGAACTGCCTGAGAAGGCACTCTCCAATCTAGGAAGAGTTGGTTTCATGTTTCCAGCTCTTGTGACTCATCATCTACACTTTGGTGAGGCAGCTGTCTTTGAGGTATTTCTGCTCTTTGCCCATATTCTTGTAAGTAATGCTAACATGTCTCATTGCTTCACTAAGTTGAACTTTGTTGATATCCTTACAATAGTTCCCTATTCAGGGCGATTAGATTTTACTTCATATATACCTGGGATTAGTGTCACAAAATATAATTATAACAATATACGTTAATAAAATTTGTTTGTTGAGAATTATTTTCTCTTTTTTATTCTTCTAAGACAGTGCTTCTGTGTATCCCTGGCTCTCCTGCAACTCAGTACGTAGATCAGATTGATCTGGAACTCACAAAGATCCACATACCTCTGCCTCCAGAGTGCTAAATATAAAAGTATGCACCACGACTGCCTAACTGGGAATATTTTTTAAATTTTGCATTTAATGTTTTAGAACTGCAGTTAACTAAACAATCAAAGACAAATCATGAATAAATAATCATCATTCTGCATGTGAGTTGTGGCAGCACCTTTCTATTTGGTCAGCTAAGTCCAAAATATTGAATCGTTATGAGTTTCGAGAAGAACCTCAGTGGCCAGGATTGCCTACAGAAATACTGATTTCCTCATTTCATTCTTCTTTTCTTCTGTTTGGTATTCCATTTTTCAAAATTTGAATTGTCATAGAACAAGAAAAATTAGAGAAGAAAAATTCACAATGAAGACTAGAATGAGAAAAATAAGACAGGAAGAATGGAGACAAGGGTTACTGATTATGTTTGCCAGAATCTGTGACAGCAGGATAGTAAAACTGTGGATCATGACCCCATTGTGAGTAAAATGACCTTTTCATAGTGGTCACATATCAGATATCCTACATATCTGTAGATATCTGTCCACATAATGATTCATAACAGTAGCAAACTGACAGCTATGAAGTGACAACAAAAATATTTTGCAACTGGGTTCACCACAACATGAGGAAATGTATTAATGGGTTACATATTAGGAAGACTGAGAACCACTGCTCAGTGTCATAGGGGAGAATCTATGCCTCTGGTGACAGCATTATCTGTTCAAATATACATCTTCTAAAGTAGTACAAACTTATTTCAAATTACTCATTTGAAACATTGTTCATTTGGTCAAACTAATAGGCTACTTTATCCTTTATTTTAATTGTAACAACCCTCAGGAAATGAAGATGTTAAATTCTTATCAGGAAAAATTAGTTCAGCTTAATGCAGAATAAATGACCAGAGACTCCCCAATGATATGGCTCATAGAATTTCTCTTTAAAGGAAATCTACAGAGATTAAGTCAGAGTGGGGTCGGTTTGGTGAATATTGATGGCCATGAATGTTCTACTAGGAAAAGATAATTATCTAGAACCTCTAGAGTTAAACTAGGTGGAGTTCATGAAATGTTTGAAGTCCCTGTAAGGTAGAATAGTAGAAAGCTGAAGGGAGATGATGAAGTTGCCCCCTTTTCGATGGGTTCAATGAATTCTCATAAGTAGTATGCTAATATTACAAATTATTCCTCAAAAGTGTTATTTAATAAATCAGTGAATAAATGAAAAGAAATGTCCTAAAAGAAAAAAATGGTAGATTAGAAAACACACACACATACACACACACAGAAAATACAAAGTTTTTTTACAAACCTTAAATTCTACTGTTTCATTTAATGTGACTTGACCATAATTCCAATTCATTCCATAATTTCCTTTCCTTTGAAAAATTGTTTTGTCTGTGGTTTCATCACTGCTGATATGAATGCTTAAATTGTAGACATTTTCACAACACATGTAATACCTGGTGTGGAAGTAAGCAAATATGTTTAGATTCCTAACACTCTGAATACAGTCATTTAGTACTTTCTACATCTTTTCTTACATTTAATATATCTTTGTTTTCCTTGTGTGCTTATGGGGGAGAAGGTCGGGGTGTCTAGCAACACTTTGCTGTTCTATCAATTGGAAAAAAAAACAATAATACATTCACTAAGACATTAGCCAGAATCTTAGTGACATCTGAGCCTGTTTACCTAACCAAAGCATTGTTAGGCATTTACAAAGATAGCATTTAAGTATGTTCTACCAGGATTTAAAGAACTGACTAAAAACGTACCAGAAATGAAGGCAGGCAGGCTCTGAATTGAGGTCTAAAAAGAGGCTTAAAAGTCCCACTCTTTCTCTTCTCCATGCTTGTTCACTTGGTGTAGAAATGTAAAATCCTGTAAAGACAACCAAGAACTTTTACTTGCTTAAAGGATGTAAACATTAAAATGAAGCATTAGTACACACATTTTTGCATATTCGATGAGATCCTACACTTGAATCCAGGCCTTTTGTCTCTGCCACAATACATTATTTGTGAAAATCACTCAACACTGGACTTTCCACTTTAATTCTAACTTTCTATATATCTTGATGAATTCACAGCTTAACAGGTAATCAGCACATGGCTGACTTTATTTAGATTGGTCAACTCATGGGATACACAATAATTCAAGCAGACATTTGATGACAAGGCTAAGCTTTCCAAAGAGCACTGGCCTTATATCCCATTGACTACACTGCATATCTGTATATAAGAAGGTGCCTGATTTTATAAGAGTTTCATATTTCTGTGTTCCTTTGAATGATAACTAATCAGATCACAGAGGAGTAGGCAGCATGTTAACTCATATAAAAGCTTTTGAAATCACACAAGGCACTGTATAAGCACTTTCTGGTCTAGAATTCATTATTCCAGACCATGATTTGAGTCATTCCAAGTGTGTGAAGTATGATTATGGAAGAATATCCTGAACATTTTCTTAGGGTAATTTATTTCATTCTTAGTTTGAAACTCATATATTAAGACAGAAGCAAGAATCATGTAGCAAACTATGATACAAAGAAAATGAAATATTGCACTAATAGAATTTGATTGCCATACACTTTTTATGAAATGCTCAAATATGTTTGCTTGAAATCAACATCTTCCTCCAATGCCTATCAACAGAAAAGTAAATGCAATGTTGCAAATAAAATGCAAACTCATTCATTTGAAATATGCAGAGTAATCATAAGATGCCAGGAAAAGAAATACAAGGAGAACTGCTTAAAAAATATATTTAGTCCAATGAGGCAGAAATTATTCAGAATAAATGAGTATTCCATCAAGATGAAATAGTTGTGAAATGACTTACAGATGTAATATATGCACATACATTGGATTTATATTACAAACACACTATAAAATAAGTGTGTTTAACAGTTTATGCTAGTAACAGACTACTCATATTTTATATATGTTGTGATATTTAATAAAGATTTAGCTATGTCTGTGATTATTCACTGAAAGCTGTGTAAAAGGGTAAGCTTCAGATTCCTAGAATCTTCTCTTCAAGGGAATTCCTTATGCATTATGTTGCTTTTTCTTATGTAGGGCATAATAAGAAAGAAATAAGTTCTGAAGTGCTTATTTTCTTATCAGGCTCAGAATTACTTCTAGTTAGCTGTTAATTGTGTAACAGAAGCACACATCATGTTGCTTTTTCTGTTCAGTCATGTTCACACATCACAGTCAGTCTACCAGTTACAATTTGAAATACATTACATCTAATATTCACTCCTTTAGTACTAATATATTTAGGATTGATCATACAATCAATATATGAGTTTATGTCCTCATAAAACAACATTAATTATGGAAACTATAGTACCTTTTATATCTTATTCAAATAAATTAATATAGTAAACATGCAGCTATAGATAGTATTAAATATAAGAATATACTATGCTAAATTATTACCTAAGTTAGATAAATTATTTAGTTAGCAAAAGATAAAATAAATTCCCTGTAAAATTCTGTGAGTAGAGCATGCAGTTCACTCACCCAATTATTCTTTAATTTAATCTATGGCATTTTGATATTGATTACTTGACTTACTTAACACATACAGGAAGCAACAGGATCACTCAAAGGAAATACATTTCATTTCAACTTGATTAGATTTGTTTTTTTGTTTTGTTTTGTTTTTTAGCCTAAGAGATTTTCTAATCTAGAGAATTAATGTTTTATGCACACCAATTTTGTAATTTTTTTGTCTCTGGGATAAGATACATTTATTTTTTTAATTCAAAGACATTATCATGTTTCTTCTTAAGTCTTCTCAAAATTGACCATATTTTTTGCCTTAGGTAATTTGAATGTGCTATAAACTTAACTTTGCATCTTTATGTGATAGACTCTAAACTAGATATACATCTAGCTGTTTATACTCAGAGGAAGACACCAGATAGATGATATTTACTGTAGTATATCATCAGGTGGAGGAGGAAACCACAGCCCGAGTGATGATGACACTAAGTCAGCACACTGTTTGTGCTGGTAAGCTTTAGTGAACTTGACACAAATAGAGTTATCTGAAAAGAGAGAGCCTCAATTAAGAACTTGCCTCTATCAGACAGGGCCTATGGGTGTGTCTGAGGAAGCATTTTCTTTTCTTTTTTAGGTTAATTTATTTTTATTTTTTATTTCTTCAAGTTACATCTCAACTGCAATCCCCTCCCTACTCCCCCCACAGCTAATTGAACTAGAAGGGCTCAGCCCATTGTGGGTGGGGCTATCTCTTGGCAGGTGAGTCTGAGTTGTATAAGAAACAGAGGTGAGCAAGGCAGAGGAAACAGACCAGTAAGCCCATGCCTCTGTGATTTCTGCTTCAGATCCTGCCTCCAGATTCCTGTGATGAGTTCCTGACTTGGCTTCCTTTGATGATGGATTGTAAGCTACTTACTAAACAAACATCTTTCCTTCTGAAGATTTTTTTGATCAATTTTGTCACAGCAACATATAAAATAATTAGAGCACTGTCGTAGTGTTCATTTTCAAGTGTGCCGTCCTCTGAGATGTTCTATAAATCATGAATTCTGCATCACCAACAGCAATGCATAATAATTATTCCTGAGACAAAACCTGATCAGTTCTTCTTCATTCAAGGTCTCTATATAAACAAATACAGATTCACTCTGTTGAGGATTCTTTACTATGGCAGCCATATCTTCCAGCCCTAGTCCTAATAAGTGCAAAATATTTCATTACAACATGATTGTATATTTCCAAGTACATAGAAATTTGAGAACATTTTAAATCCTCTGCAATCTTCTGGCCATACTCCCTCTTTGAATCATTCTGTCTGAAAATACTGTACTTTTATTTTGAGAAAATTTAACTAATTTCCTTAAGAAAGACTCCTTGATACAAGTGTCTATTTGAATTCTCAGAAACACATTCTTTCCTTTGATGTTGCATTTTACGCTATGTTGTTCACTCTTTTCTTACATCAGTGGAATATACCATTTTTATTATTTTATTTTGTTTGTCTTTACATTTCTTATAGATACTTGTGTGTGTTTGTTTGTGAGTGTTCATCTATGTACAGGTACATGTGTGTATGCATATGTGTATATGCTTATGTATCCTAACGGGTGAGTCAAACTTTGGAGCTGTTCCATTTGTGTTTTTGTTTATTGCTTTTTTTTGATACATTTGTTTTTGGAGACTTGGTAATTTGGTTATTCTGGCTGACCAGGGAGCGCAAGGACCCCTTTCCCCATCATATTAGAGGATTCTAAGTGCCTTCTGCTTGCCCAGGCTTTTTACAAAGGTGCTGGGGAATCCAGTCCAGAACCTCATTTTTGCATGGTGAACACTTTATCCCTTAATCTAGCTCTGTAGGCTTGTAGTACCTACTTACCCAACTTGATGAACTTTCTGTATTTTCTATTTGGGTTTAGTAAATGCTGTTTAATATATTCTTGTACCAATTTGACTTGCTTTCAGATTTATTAAACACCTATAAAAAGGAATGATTCACTAGGCATTTTATGTAACTATATGAGATTTGTATGGTTAAGTGGTATATAATTTTTATTTCTTTAATTTTCTTGAAATGGTTTCTAGAGCTCTTGGAACAGGAAGGACCAAGTGAAGGGAAAATGGAGGGAAAGAGAACTGGGATGGAAGGGGGAATTAGCTATCTCCGGGACAAACTAGAAATCTAGGACAATGGAAACTCCCAGGAATCTATTAGGGTGACTCTAGATAAGACTCCTAGCAATAGGGTAAATGGAATATGAAATGGTCACCTCTTGTAACCAGGCAAGACTTCCACAAGAGGGATGGGAATATCAACCCAGCCACAAGACTTTCGACAAACAATTTTTCCTGTCTATAAACTGGTCAGGGATAAAGAGACAGCAAAAAGGGAGGGAACGTTCAACCAATTACTCACCCAACTTTAGGCTCACCCCTGACACTATTAATCATATTCTGCTATACTGAAGACAGGGGGCTAGCTAGCATAACTGTCATCTGAGTGGTCTCATGCAGCAGCTGATGAAAACAGGTGCAAAGACCCACAGCCAAACATTAGGCAGAACTCAGGGTATCTTATGGAATGGGGGATTGGAAGATTGAAATAGCCAGAGAGTTTAAGGCACCTCAAAAAAAATCTACAGAATCAAATAACCTGGGCCCACAGGGTCTCACAGAGACTGAACTACCAAGCAGAGAGCATACATGATATGGACTTAGGCCCCCTACACATATGTAACAGATGTACAACTTGGTCTTACATGAGACCGCTAACAGCAGGAGCAGGGGCTGTCACTGATAGTGTTGTCCGCCTTTGGATCCCTTTCCCCTAATGTAGGCCTTGTCTAGTCTCGATAGAAGATGAACCTAGTACTACTACCACTTCATATGCCAAGATGGGTTGATATCTACAGGAGGTCTTCACTTCTCTGAGGAGAAAGGGAGGGGAGTATTAATCAAGTGGAGGGGAGAAGAAGGGATTGGGAGGAGAGGAGGGAGGAAATTGCCATTGGGACATAAAGAAAATAAATTAATTAGTTGATGACAAAAATAAATCAACATTAAAGTAAGCGTAAAGCCAGAAAACTGAAGAAATTTTGCTAATTCAAGCACAAGAGGAACTTTTGCTCAAGACATTACATTTTCCTTACAACCTTCTACTGTCACTTTTTCTGTTTGTCTCTATGAACTGAATTCAAACTCTTTCCACTCAACACCCCAATTTAAGCTGTAATTTCTGGGCAGGCCTTGATGCTGATTTAGAGAGCAGAGCCTGGGGAGGTGTTTGTGCTTCCTAGAAAACTGGAAGTCTCTTAAAGAAGAAAATAGGATCACTTATGTGGTTTCGTGAGCCTTAGTGTATGTACAAGATAACTGCATACACTAAGTAAATATTACTGAGAGGTTTAATACAAAGATTAGTCTAAATTCAGTTTCTTTAAATATTATAAAGTAGTACTATTTTCTAAAATTTAATAAAATAAGAAAGATAAGGCAAAAGGGGTGAAATATACTTTAAAAGGACATAAACTATAACAAAAGTAAAATTATTCACCAAGTTAAAATGCAGATATTTTAAAAAATAATATATATTTAGTATTTTTGCTAAACAGCTGTTTTCCTTGCAGAGAGAAACTTAGAATAGAATCACGGACAACTGCTGTCCCTTGAATACGTTTGGGTCACCAAAGAAAATAATTTTAGCATTAGATAGCACTTGTGTCAGCCCTCTTCCTGATCTTTTAGAATATAATGATAAATTGAATGTTTATATATATCAAACATCTAAATCTTATCATCATCAATCTTATTTTCTAATCAAGGCAGAGAAGAAGAACGAAAATTCACTTAAATGGAGTTGGGGGAAGGAGAGCAGGGGTGGTGGTAATGAAATTTAACCCTAGCCAAGACATTCCAGTTCTTAATTTTAATGACTTCCATTCTACTCAATACTACCCTTCAAAGCACTGGAAACAATTGGAAGCAATTGCAATTTTGTTTCAAAGAGGGAGAAAAGAACCAAAGATTACCTAGCCCTTTTGTGACTCCTACATTTGTGAAGTCTTTTTTTTTTTTTTTTAATGCTATTAACTTCATTTACCTCAAATGTTCTGAACACAAACAGGTCCTCTCTGAACATGCAAAGCACTGCCCTGAATCAATGCCACCATCTCCCAATTCCCTTTACTTGGAAGGGGTACAAAGAAATCCTGAGAGCTGACAGGGCAAAGATTCCTCAATCTGTGACTCTCTCAAGAGGGAGTTCTTTAGAAGATATGGAAAAAGTTGAGCAGCTTAGATGTTCTTCTCTAAAGTGATGCTAATTCAACAGTTTATCTCTTCCATTTAGGCTCTCCTGTCATTTAAAGTGAAGGCTAAGAACAAAAGAACCCTGCATGGATAAGAAGAACTGCAGGAAAGATTTAATTCTCTCACATTTCACAGGTACAATGCTGTGACACATAAAAAAGTTGAAAGAAAAAATACCTCTAGGGGAGAATGACTGGTAGATTATGAAATCAGTGCTCTGAGAGTTAAGGAGACCTGTTAAGCCCTATCTTCGCCCTCATTACCACTGCTGCGCTGTGACCTGCTTGATCTTGTCTAATTTTTGATTCCCGCTACATAACTTTCTCCTGAGACTCCATTTCCTTCCCAACCATTTCAGATCTCTACCTGACATTCACCCTGCTTCACTTTGGCATCCTGTAATACACTGAGACTCTTTTAAATAGCAAAGACATTATTTCATATCTGTTATGATGACACAAATTTAGAAACTTATAATGTTAACATCAAAGAGTTCAACTAGATAACACATTATCTGTCATAGTCCCTAGGTACTAATGATTTCCTGAATTTATGTCTAATTCCTCTTGCTTAAATATGGTACAGACATTATTAGATTTTTTTTTACACAAGCATGAATAAAAAGCAATACTTTTATTTGGCAGTTTCAGTATGTCTTTGGATGGCTAAGGCAATTATCAACCTAAGGGCTAGTGTTCATTTGGGTGAGTAAATAGTTTAACCATGTGGGATCAGGCTCTTGGAAACAATTTATTCCAGACTAATTATATAGGATCATTCATACATCATCATTTTAAATATTAAATAGTGTTTAGCTTTTGGAAGCAGCCATCTCTTACATACTCATACATTTGCATGAGTATGTCTATAATGATTCCTTTTTTTTGAACTTCTTAGTGAGACCCCAACTTTTAGGGTTTTGTTGTTGTTATTGTTTATTTATTACTTCAAGTTACACCTCCATCACAGTGCCCTCCTTCCACCCCTCCCGGTTCCACCTTCCCACCCTCTCCTCCCTCTCCCACCCATCCCACTCCTCTGAGGTGGAGTGTCCCTACATATAAGCCCCTCTCAGTTCAACAGTCATATGAGGGCTAAGAACTTCCTCCTGCACTGGGCACTTACGTGGTAGCACCTCATTTTCAATTGATAGCTGTTAGTTATTATTAGCTAAGATCTACTATTTGCCACTGCTATTCCATTCAAGTTCCATTCACAATCTAACTCCTCACATCTGCCCCTTGATTCAGGTCCTGGGACTCTTCTCTGAGTCAGCGGGCAGCCTGGTACTGGTCTCTCTTCCACTGTCTTGTCCTTTCAGAAACTGTGCAGGTCCTGTCGTTTAACATGAGCCCTAACAGTTCTCTGAGCAGACTTCAAGCCAGTTCCTTCTGATCCTCAGCATACAAGCCAACATCATAGATGAGCCATGGCCAGATAAACCTCACCACTGCACTCCAGACTGACGGCTTTTCCTCAAGGGGCCTATAGTCTCTTCTGCTCTTTTAGCTATCTTTGCTCTTTTTGTCTAGTGTATGTGTGGCTGGCTCTTGTGATCCCTTGGAACTTTGAATCATGTCACTTTTTCAATGACATCTGACATGATTGGCTTGTTTTAATGAATAATTTCTTTCCTATTTCTGCCTTCAAAGCTTTGTATTTTCCCAGGATCTTCATATACATTTAAGGTACCAAAATTGCTCTTCATGTAAACTGCTTATTTTCTTCTAAGTTTGATAGAGTATATGGTCTATGAGTCAGAAATTTTGTTTTATTTTTAATTTGTAGATGTATTTTGTGTATGTCATAGAGGACTTTGAGGTCAAAATATGAATAAAAGAATAAAAGGTTTTTTTGATGATTACTGTGAAGATATTTTAAGTATGGTCATGTTAGTAAATTATCTAATTAAAGTAGAGAGATAAACATTATTTATCTATTATTAGGATTTCTGTTTAAAGAACCAGAGTTAAGCAGGTTTTTATCTTGAAAACCACTCAACTTTTTCTAACTTTTTCTAACACTCAATTTCCTCTAACCATATATCAGACACTGCTCGCTGTAAGACAACTATTTACTCTTCTAGTCATAAAAAGGAAAATGCTGGTCTTTGTGATACAAATGATCATTAATAATAATTATTACATACATGTGCTTAGATTTTTGTGCTGTAATTTGTTACATTGGATAAATTATTAAAAATAAGTAATTGAGTCAAAGATGTAAACACTCATTTCTACATTCAAAATAGCTTTACAAGTTGGTTAAATCAAAATAAAATGATTAGCAACTTGTCACTGGAAGGAATGCTGTGGCCAAGAAACCAGTAGGTCAACAAACAGTGTTTGTTGGAAAGAAGGAGTTCAACTCTGAGGTCCCACAATTGTGTGGAAACTGTGACATATGAGTTGTATATTCAACTCCTGAACATTGCAGTGTCAGTGTGGGGCTCCTGGAACTACTTTTTTATCAGTGACATTGACAGGTCATTTTGAAAAATGGATTTGTTTCCATATATGTCTGTACATACACACATATACATACACATACACACATATACACATAAATATATACATATACACTTATATACATTATATACATACACATATACACATGTATACATATATACAAACACATGCACACATAAACACACATGCACACCTACAGATTTCAGTTGGTCATAATTGTGATTTTTTTTCTCAACATTAACAATGCACATTTATGCTAAGTTTACAACCTTTATTCACTGAGTTTATTAGTGTTAAAAATGTGTTTCTTCAAGTATTTCAGTAGTATCATACTTGTTCAATTAATTATTCCTATCTTTCCCACACTTTTCCTACTTAGTCAAACTGTGTTGTCTTTAGTGATAGTTTTTCTACATGGAATCTAGCATCTCACGTTCACGCAAATCTAGCACTCACAAAATCCACCTCCACATGCCACAGCTTTCTCTTGCAATCTATGGTGTTGAGTCACTCTTCTCTATGGTTACCAGAGGAATATTTGTATCTGTTCTGATAGGATTTGTACACTCACAAATTCTAAGGTCTCTCTTTCTCTCTCTCCCTCCCTCCCTCCCTCTCTCTCTCTCTCTTTCCAAACAACACTATCTGAACCAAAGAAAAAAATTCAGTAAGACTTATGGGTACTGGACCAATATACAAAACTAGATTATATTTCTGTGTGCTCACAGTGAATAATTGAAAAATGAAATTAGGGCAAAAACAGACTAATGGTCAGAAAAGTCAATTATCTTACACAAGTCCACTTACTAATGAATCATTTCAAAGCCATGGTACAAGCTAATTTCATTATCTCTAATGACCTTTGGTAACTTTTCATCATCATATTGGGATAAAAGGGATAAAATAATTTATGTTTTAAAACCCAGTTGTTGCATGAATTACAAATATTTATAACCGATACTTATAATTACTAGGGCATTGGAGTTACCCTTTAACCTACCACTTATAAACACCAAGAAATCTGTTAGACTTTAAACATAGCCTTAAGCATGGGACTGGTCAATCTTACCCTCTAAGCAAGTTTTCAGTCTCCCAGCCAAAACTCCCCAAAATACTTGCAGGTTCCATATGGTCTGGTCCTGAATGCAGGCTGCTCTTGGCGACATGCACTTTCCTCTTCCCCCTGTCCCATGGCATTTGCTCCTTCTCCCCATCCCCCTCCTTCTTCTGAAACTCCCTTTGGCTTCTCCCACCTCCAAAAACCCTTGAACCTTAGCTCTGCTCCTCACTTTTACCTAGTTCAGGCTATAGGCAATTTTATTCAACCAATCAGGGAAAACTTAAGAGGCAAGAATTACAAAAGTCATTTTGGTGTATGACTATGGGCTTGCATAATAAGACAGGGGGGAGAAGCAATTAACAATTGAATACAGGCAGTTGTATGGATGTAGCAGCTGTCAATAAAGAACCCATAGCCTATAGCTGGGCAGAAAGAGAGGTGGAGGGTGGGACTTCCTGGGAGTGGAGAAAGGACTCAACCAGTCAAACTCCCTACTTCTCTCACCCTCAGCAGAGCAAAGAAAAGGGAAGGCCAGTTTTCGTTCCTCTATTCTTACTGCTTGTAATTTAGCATTCTACCACTCAGTTCTCTCCTTACCTAAATCTGCTTTATTTTGAACATTCTTAGAGAGGGCACAGAAAACTATGATCATTAATGAATATATTGTAGCTAGCTCCATGACAAATACAGCTAAAACAGAAGTGTACAAGACCCATGTGCCTTCAGCTATAGTGTTTTCCATTTCACCCACAGTTTTAGGCCTAGCTTTCTCTGGGGTGCCTGAGGCTTTGGTCCGCTTTCATTCATTTTCTTTTTATTTATTTATTTATTTATTTACTTATCTATCTATCTACCTATCTATCTATTTATTTATTTATTTATTATTTACTTATTTATTTTATATGAGTACTTTATTTTTTTTCTTCAAGTTACATCTCAGTCACAAACCCTTCCCTATTCCCCCTTCCTGTCCCACCCTTCCACCCTTTCCCCCCCAACAGCTTCTCTTTTCAATCCAACAAATGGTTCTTTCTCTTATAACAGTAAATTCTATACAAAACAGCAGAATTAAATATGCCACATTTATGAGAGTTAAATGGCCCAGTATACCTTCCCAATGTCCAGTTCATACATATTTGGCCCCTGACTTTAACCTTCTACCTTCTATCCATCTCCATGAGTTTAAAGTTCTATAACTGACTTAGCTTTCATACAAACTTGCATCACTATTATAACCATCATTCATTTTCAAAGAGACCAAGCCTCTTGTCTAGCTAGTCTGCCTTTTTCCTGCCTTTTACCTGGGCCTTCTCAGGCTGTAAGCATGGATTCTAATTACCCCATGTTGGATGTCAAAATATTGTGTGAGACCTATGGCTAATGTCTCCTGGTGATAATGCCTAAGACCCTTGGAGAGCCTTATGCCATAAAAATAAAGATGCTAAGGCTTTTTACATTTCAATGCTTAGGCCTTAGCTGGGCATACTCTTGACTAGCTCACTCAGTTTACCAGACCACCTAATCCCATTTTGTCTTCCCAGTGTTCCTTTCTCTTCTCCCAGGTAGCTCTTCCTTTCACTTCTTTTTCTGCTCAGCTATAGGGCATAGGTTTTTGTTTTGTTTTTTCGTGAGAACTGCTATTCCTATGAACACAAGATATTTCTCTACACCCAGTCACATACTTGGATATTTGATAAACGTTTTAGATATAATTATTAGTTAACAATAGGAAAAATCATGAAATAATTGTTCATTTAATAAAGCTCCATTTAAGTAAAGCAATAGTATATGTTCTTTGTTTTTCTTTATGAATAAATGTAAAGCACACCTGAATCATTTCCAAATGTGTGGTCAAAAGGTGGTTCAGTGGAGTCAGGAGACTGTGGCCATTGAATCCGTTTCCAATCATTTTCGTCATCAAGATCCTGAGTCCAGAAGCAAAAACCATCATCAAAAGTGCAGTCAATTTTCTCATAATCTGTGAATTAAAAAAATCTCACATTTAACATTTAGTGTGAGCAGTTTATTATACAGAAATCTAACTTTATATAATTTGTAATTACTTGCTGTGCATCGTTATTTTTTATTAATCTTAACTATGATCCATTTTATTTATTTTAAAGAATCTATTTATTTCAACCATGACAAATTATTATGTACTGGGCTTTAACATTGCAAAGTTATATTGCTTATTTTTCCATGTTTACTACACTGTTTACCCACATAAATTTTGTGCATCTGTTTCTCTCTCCGTATAACTAAGTTCAGTAATTTAATCAAATTAACTTCATGTTGAAAAAATTCAGAATTAGTTTTTATCAATCTGCTTTCACCTGTAATGTTCACTGCACATAAAAGTTTCATTTAATTGTTGCATTGACTTGTGATTTTCTGTAGCTGGTCAGTTGATTTATATGAAGAATATATGCTATTTTTAATTTATTGTTTGTTTTTAACTATCATGTAAAGAGAGAATTATATATCAACTAAGAAAGAACTCACATAATGAAAATATTAAGTTCTGTGAGTGTTAAAAGTACTACAGCATTTAGAGAGTCAAGGACTGAACAGTAAAAATACTTACTGTTAAGGTTGCTGATATTAAAAGTGCTGTATGTTGCATTAAAACCAATGAAATAATTTTCATCAGATTTTATCAGAAAGGTGACTGTAACTAGGTTGGAAAATATTCGAATTGTCCCAGGATCAGCTTCCATAAAAGAGGCTATAAAACAAAATGTTTATAAATTGTTATAAGCATATTCTATATCTCCCCATAAAAGCAAAAGAATCACTTTACCAAGCATGTTCTTCTAAAAAACACAAAGTTAGGTAGTTATAGGAGTAAAGATCAATCTGTATCCCATACAACAGCAGTGAGCACTGGAACAGGCCCATAATAATAAACAGTGCATGTTTTTGGTCTGCTTATCCATTAGGCGGTAGAAACTCAATAATAGATAATGTAAGAATTGATTCTACAGAATCTCTTTTGATTATGCTATTGTTCTGCCTTAACTCTGAGACCTAGGTAATATTTTTCCACTTTTGATTCCCAAGGATTGATATGCTCTTAACATTAAAGGAACTCACATAATTTATAAAATTATAACATGAAATGCTTTTACAACAATATGTAGCTTCTCTATTATAAAAGGTAATAATATTACATTTAGGAGAATAAGAATTGGACTTAGTGGAGGAAAGTCCAAATAGTAAAAGTGTAATGTTTAAGTACACAGAAGCACATATTTTAGGTGGGCAATCTGGAGTAGGTATCAAATTCAGGCCTTTGAAAAATGTCAAACTTCAGCAGGAGGATACATAAGTTCTATTTATTTTCCTTGAAAGTGATACTTCTGAAATATTTAAAAAATATGTACTTCTGTAAAAATTAGAGGACTTCCCATTACCATGACAATTTCTACAAAACCCAGCATAAGCAGCATGCTCAATGACCCATGTCTTAATGATACCTCCCACAATGTCCCTTTCATTCACCTTTTGATCATGAAGATTTATCTTGGCTATGCGACTCTTCCCAGCACTGTATGTGAGTCACAACTAGCATAGTTCTCATATTGAAATTATTGTGCTATCGTATAAGAGATGTGAATACTCTAGAAGCTTTGCTTTAAGCCTATCTGCCCCTTCCTGACAATGTGTTCATTTCCTGTATATTAAAATTCTATGCACTGTTGTTTCTCAGTGGATCAAATGAGGGTGAGAACTCAAAAGCATACTTGACAATGTATTAGCTCTCACACTTGCAAATATTAGGGATCTGCTGTAGGTACATCAAGGGCTCTAACCTGCTTTTGGTATGCATGCAATCCTCTGGGAAAAGTGTAGGATGTTTTTCTTTGAAGATTTTAGGAAGCACAAATAATTCTAGTTATTCATTATGTTAACTCAAATGCCTGGATTTTTCTAAAGAGCCATCTAGTTATTTCGCCATGTAATCAACACATGGCCCCATATTGAATTCACAGTGGGCACTCAAGGCAACAATTTGGGCATCTTTTATATCCTCTCCATCATAAACTGATGCTGTAATAATGCCAACACTTTTTCCTGTTTAAATAAAAGAACATAAATATCTTTTAAGATATCTATAGAAACCTACTCAATAGAATGCCAACCATTTATGTCTTTGGCCTCTTTTTTAACACCTTGCATTTTTATCATGTTTCTCTGCTGTCTTGTTTGACTAAAATTTTTCACCAGTGCTAATGCTGTTAGAAAACAAATGATTATTTGATTAATAATAACTATACAATTTTATGTATATTAATATGCATCCAAGTGTAAGTTTTGAAAAAAGATATTAGTGAAAATTGTAATATAAGTTATAATGTACTATTAGGGAAATCCAGATTTTAATGTTCTAAGTTCAAGGCATTTTGGTGGTGCAAGGTGAATACAACTAACTTAGGAAACTTTGTGAGACTATTTTTCAAAAGAAAAAGAAAACTAGTTCAAACCGTGCCCTTTATCCAGCACACAGTGCACTAGGCTCACCCTAGCACCTCAAAAAATACAGGGTATCTTAGGCAATCATTGGATTGAGCCCACTGCTCACAGTACATCCCTTTAATACTCATCATTGATATATATTAAACTCACTGAATTAAGATCATATATATCATCATGAGTGTAACCTAAAGAACAAGATTTTGACCCAACTACTTGGCAATCTATTTAGAAGTACTATGTAAAAGTTAATCACAACTAATTCTGGAATTTATCTTTTTTGACAACCTTAACAAAGTATATAATAATTATTTTGTGATTGTGGATGATTTTCCTTCCTTATGATTTTTAAAAATAATTTTCTAAGATTTAGGAAGGAAATATATATATTTTCAAACATGAGGAAATAACAAGAGCATTTCAGTTATATATTCTGAATTACAGTTCAATGAAGAATATCTGGTAAATATATCTCAAAGGAACATGTAGAAACAGTTTTGAAAACATGTGCTTAAAAATTGAAAAGAAGTTATTAGCTGTGTTTTCAATAAAAATATATAAAGTTATGATAAATACTAATGACATCCATAATTTTACAAAGTATTGTCATAGTACAAGAACATAAACTTTTTAGCTTCAGCTTAAATTAAAAAATCCTGAGTTTTTATAATTCTTTATGTATGCTAAATATTAGAGATATTGTTGTCATTAAAAAGTGGAAATAGTTCTACCTCAAGACACAGCCATATCACAACTGAGAAAATACATCCAAATAATTCCTCACCAAACAACAAGGACATGTTCTCAACTATGTTCATAGCAGCTTTATTCGTAATAGCCAGAAACTGGAAATAACACAGATGACCTTCAATTGAACAATGGATAAAAAAACTGTGGTACATTTCCAAAATAGAGCACTCCTCAGCTATCACAAACAAGGAAATCATGCAGGATGAAGTAAGAAAAGCTTATCCTGAATGAGCTAACTCAGACCCATAAAGATACATATGATATGTGTATATTCACTTATAATGGGATATTAGCCATATAGTACAGGATAACTATCCTACAACCCATAAAACTAAAGAAACAGGAACCTAGAATAACTAACTTATGAGAAATTCCACCCAACAGTGGATAAAAAAATTGCTGGGTCTTGAGGTAGAACAATTTCCATTGTTTTCAGATATCACCAGATTGATTTCCAAATTGGTTGCACAAGTTTACACTTCCAGTAGCAATAGAGGAGGGTTCCCCTTTCTACACATCCTCATCAGCATGTGCTGTCACTTGAGGTTTTTATCTTAATCATTCTGATGGGTGTGAGATGGAATCTCAGAGTTGTTTTGAGTTGCATCTCTTTAGTGACTAAGGATGTTGAACATTTCTTCAAGTACCTCTTGGTCATTAGAGATTCCGCTTTTGTAAATTCTCGGTTTAGCTCTGCACCCCAATTTTTGATTGGGTTACTTGGTTTGTTGGTGTTTAATTTCTTGAGTTCTTTATGTATTTTGGACATTAGCCCTCTGTTGGATGTGGGTTTGGTGAAGAACTTTTCCCAATCTGTAGACTGCCTTCTTGTTCAAAAAAAGACAGTGTTGATTTTTTTTGTTTGTTTTGTTTTTTGCTTTACAGAAATTTTTCAGTTTCATGAGGAACCTTTATTGATTCTTAGTCTTAAGGCCTGAGGTAGTGGTGTTGTTTTGTGTTCAAGAAGTTGTCTCCTGTGCCAATAAGTTCCAGGCTTTCCCCCACTTTCTCTTCTATTAGATTTAGATTAGATATTAGATTTAAATGAGAAAAGTCATTTAAAGTTAAAATGCTCACTCTTAATAAGAGAAGGAAGAAGAATAGAGAGATCTGAGGGGATAAGAACACCACATGAAATTTAACAGATACAATCAACCTAGGCTCTTGGAGGCTTACAGAGACTGAACACTAACCAAAAAAAAAAAAAATATATATATATATATATATATATATATACATACATATAGAGAGAGGAAACAACCCAGCTGTCCCTCAACTGAGGAGTGTATTAGGAAAAAAAAAAAAAACATGGGACATCTACACAATGGAATACTACTCAGCCATCAGAAACAACGAAATCATCCAACTTGCAGCCTAATGGATGGAACTAGAAAACCTCATCCTGAGTGAGTTAACCCAGAATCAGAAGGATGCACATGGCATCTATTCACTTATAATCGGATTTTAGCCATCTAGTATAGGATAACTACTACAACCAATGCACCAAAGGGTACAGGAACATAGACTTTGTTTCCTGTCAGTGAGACACTGTGCCCTAGTAGTGCTGCCTTGTAGGCCCCAGTGTATGAGGAGGCTCTTGGCCCTCATATGACTGCTGAACTGGGGTGGGGACTGATATGTAGGGACACTCCACTCCGGGGGAGTAGGATAGAAGGGAAAGGGAGTAGTGGGTGGGAAGGCAGGACTGGGAGGGGTGGAAAGAGGGCACTGTTATGGAGATATAACTTGAAGTAATAAATAAACATTTAAAAATTATATATAGAGAGACTGGAACTAAGCCCCCTACACTTACATAGATGATAGACAACTTGGTCTTCATGCAGATCCGTTAACAAGTGGAGATGGGGTGGTCTTTGACAAGGACTCTACTGCTGTTAGTGGAAGACCTTACCCTAGCTGGGCTGCCATGTGTGGCCCCAGTATAAGAGGAAGCTTAGCCCTCATGTGACTGGTGATCTGAGGTGGGTTGATATGTGGGGGTTCCCCTCATCTGAGAAGAAGTATAGGAGGGAGGGGGAAAAGGGTGGAAGGGTAGGAAAAGGTGGGGAGTAGTGAGGGGGCTGTGATCGAGAGGTAACTGGAATAAATAAATAAATTAAAAATTTTAAAGGATTGATATGTTTATATTTTTAATTTAAAACATTTGTGTAAAGTCTTCGTGCAACTTTTGTAATTCCCATGCACCTTTATAGACTGAGTTTCTTTGTGAATATTAGCTTCACATAACATTGTTATGAGAATTGCTTTTATTTTACTATCCTCAGCATGCCTAATTATTTCAATGTTTGTCTAGTGTTTAGTTGCAGAACTAACTGTATGCAAATATATCTTTTAAAAATAACAGGTGTTTGAAAAGTAAAGGAACATGAAAATTTTACATCTGTCTCTAGGAAGGTTAGATTTTATCATCAGCATGATATGTTTTATTAAAGCTTATACAAATTGGGAGGCGTTTACTGAAAAGACTGAGCACTGATCTATACACTGTCAGTGATGATTCGAGCTATCATCTACTGATGACATATTGGATTTGAGGGATACTGAACTGGGCCACAATATTTAACTATCTGTGTTATGTCAGTATTTATTTTAAGGAACTGCAGCCTTAAGCTACAGAAACAGATTGTCAGCTGATTGTCCTATTTGGTTAAGTGTAATGTGAGCACATGATGTCATGTGTTGTAGTCATGCTCATTATGAAGTGTCACTTGGACTGTAAGAGCTCAGCACATAACTACACGACATATAAAGGTGACATTGTGACAATCAACTTTATGCTTATTTTAACTTACCTCTTAAAATTTTGCTAGGTCCTACACCTTCATAAATGTCTATCACATCTGTATAATATGAAATGAAAGATCCAAACCCGATTCTAACGGAAAGTCCTTGGCTTACACTAAATTAAAAACAAAAGTGATAAAAGTCTTAAGTTTTGGTAAATCTCAATGCATTTGACAATTTGATTCTATTTTCCATTCTTGTGATGCAAAACATATGGAATAAATCATTCTACAAATTTAACCACACAATACTGCCCTGTTAACTACTATCAGAACACAGACATTTAGGATTTTTTTCATCTAGCACAATTGAAACTCTGCATTCATTCAACACAATCTTTCCAATGCTCTGTACCTCGAACCCAGTAACATTATTCTACTTCATTCTATAAATTTAGCAATTTTAAGTACATGGCTTAATTAAAATTATGAATGTTTTGTATTGCATGGTTAGCTTATTTCTAAATTCTTTCATTTTTAACTCTCGAGTTTCAATCATGAAGCATGCCTGGGTAGGAAGCCTTTCCTTTTCTATGGCTGAATAAATATGTTCTACAATATGTACATTCTACGTTCATATTACTGTTTCTTTTAATAATGGAAGTTCAGTTTCTTGCACCTACAGATCATATCTATTTACCCTTGAGAACATATGGCAGAAAATGTATGCTGAGGCTTGCTTGGTATCCACAGGAGTATCATACAGGCAAATAACTCAAGTTAGATTGCAGAAGCCCAACCCAGAATAGGAGGAGGCATATGTTGGTGGCTGCTTATTTAGTTAGGTTTTTAATAGGGAAGTTCAGAGAAATGTTGAGTTAACCTGTCAGTAAGATCACTGGGGAAGCTATATCAATGGTTAAGAAGACTGAAAAATGCAAAAAAAAAAAAAAACCAAACAAACAATCCCCAAACCATTTCTAATCTTTTAAGTGATATGTGGTAAACATGTTTCCTCATTATTGTATGAAATAATGACTTTGGTCTCATTGATGGGATGGTGTTAAGCATTCTAAATGTAAATTGGTCCTGTTTGCTGTCTGTTACTTAATTGACTCTGATTGATTAAATAAATGCTAAGGCCTGGAGATTGGGCAAAAACAGAGGTAGGCAGGACTAGGGGCTTTTAGAGAGATACAGAGCATCTTGGGAAGAGGATTGCCAGAGGAAGTCAGGAGTAATCAAGGAGGACACGTCATGGGGTAGATTAAAGGAGATCCTTCCTCGTGGTCTAGAACATTGGCTTAGCGTGGAGAATAAAAGTCCAAAGGGACATATGTATATATGGGGTTATATTTGGGTTAATAGAATTATGAGCTAGCTTAGATGAGCTAGTGTAAAAAATATGGCTAATTAAATTATTTACCAGTATTTATATTATCATTAATTGGTTCAGCGGTTGTTTATCTTTAAGCAGACATTATAAATGAGCACACAGACACCACATGGATTTTAACAAACCTTGGGCTGAATTGAGCAATCATAGCCCATCTAAGCTAGCTCTTAATTCTATTACCCAAATATGACACCATATATACATACTTCTCCTTGGACTGCCATTCTCCATGCGATGCCGATGTTCCTGGCCATGTGGAATGAGGTTCTTTTTCCTAACCCATGGTGTGTGCCTCCTTCTTCCTGCTTCTGGCTGGAATGCTTTAATTCTCTGTCTAAAGCACAGGCTTCCTGTTCTAATCTCAGGAAGTCCCAACTTTCTCTGTCATTGCCCAATCTCAGGCCTCAGCATTTATTTTAACCAATCAAAGTCAATGTAAGTAACAGACAACAAACAGGACAAATTAACATTTAGAATGCTTAACACTACCCCAACAGGCTAGGATTGCACAACCCTGACCTAGGCTTGTTAAGATCCACATGGTGCCTGCTTGCATTAATTTATAATGACGTGTTAAGGATTTATACTGCTGAACTAATTAAAGATAATATAAATACTGGGTAAATAGTTTAATTAGCCATATTTTTTTCTACAGGCCTATAGTTATAGATTCTGAAAAATGTGAATGAAGAAGTTTGGTGTCAAAGAAATTTATTAATGTTTCTGAGTATACACATTTTGGATCTATTCTGCAGAAGCTATATATGAAAACACAAGAACCATCTCTTCTATCCATATTATTGAACATTTCAAAAGGCAGTAAATGCAGTTATCAATTTCAAAGTGGGCAAAGTTAAGTGTTCCAAATATTTTACTGGCATGTTAAAAATTTTATCTCTACTTAATCAGTCCTCTAAACTTGTATAAAATTAATTGTATTTACCCATATTTTTATTCTTGGAGGTGAGGTGGAACCATACTGTGTGGTAATTGCATCTCTAATATAGTAACTAGTTTTAGAAAGAGAGAAGTTAAATGATTTATTTGACTAATTAAATTAACTCTGATCATGATGTCTAAAATTTGTTTTGAGGTAATAATTTAGATCCAAGAATACTGTTGTTATTTCTTAGACACAAAGCTTTTCTTGGTACAGTGTCTTTTTTCAAGATAAGTTTGAAAGAGGAATTTTGAAACAGTCTATCAGGTGGGTAGTTAATGAAAAGTATAATTATTTTTAATGTACTATAGAAAGGAAAAATGTTATGTTGACAGATTTTCAGACTCAAGAACAGGACACAGACAATTGTCTCTTACCGGATGATCCAGCGGCAAACAACCCCTGATTCGTCTGGCTTTGGATAACGATCAGCTTGGAAAGACCCAGAATCTCCAGTCAACAGAAACCGTCCATCACAAGCTGTGGCTGAATGAATACGTTGGGTAATATTAACTATATGCAGTGTTGGAATTGGAGGGATTAATTAATTCACCCAAGATCTCTTGGTTCACAAACAATATTCACAGCAGATCTTCTTTCTCTGTAGGACTCTGTCTGCATTTCCCATGAGAGTGTACAGCAAACAAGCAAAAGTCAATCAAAAATTTCCATCTTTTGCAAAGTTCTTAAACACTAATACAGGCCATGTCAGCAGTAGCATTAAAAAAGGAAGGAGGTAAAACAAAAAAGAGGAGAAAACAGAACACTAGGTATTTGTAATAACACTTTACTATACTGATGAAATAGAGCTATTTTTCAGATTCATTTCTGATGTATTTCTAGAGAAAGCCAATCAAGAGTGTGAGGCTGTACAACTAGATTCATAATTTTCCAAAAGGCTGAGATTATTCTGTTTGTTGGATCCTATTGCTGTCCATTCAGGAACAAACGATTTTTCTGTACTTCCTCAAATGCCTTAGAGTTATATGGAGTCACATGACTGAATTGTTTATTTTGGTATTCTAGAACTAAGTTGTATTTGTTTCAAAATGTCCCCTTGCCTGTGAACAGTTTACGAAAGAGCCAAGGCAGAGAGGGTGACAGACAGAAAGTTGACACCCCTAATACCTAAGAAAGAATCTGAGGATGTTTTAAGAGGACCATTACTATCTTAAGAGTCTAGGTTTTTGTGACACAGTAGCTAGCCTGTTCTAAAGACTATAATTATTTTTTGTCTCATTTTCTATACATCTTCACATTTTTATTGCCAGTAAATAATCGATATCTTAGTCTGAGATAAATGGACCCTGCTAGTTCCTGAAAATAAACAAAAGTATAGAATATCTCTGAGAGCATTTAAAATTACAGCAGCATTAAACTGTTTACAATAACAATGGTCGGGATACCAAAAATATCATGTCAAAAATGGAGGACTGGATAGATGGTATCATGAATTCTTTACAGGATGTGTACAAATGACAATGTTGCAATCGACCATGAAGCAAGATAAGTTCTCAGGATTAAAAAGAATTAAAAATATATCTCCACTAGGAATAACAAGAGTGTTTAGAATTATGATTCTGTAACATTCTGAGATACTCCTTGAAGAGCACTAGAATAAATTATGAGTGGAAAAAAAGTCAGTCTGCAGAGGACAGGAGCCATCCTGTTAGCCATCCAACATTGCTTGTATTCAGGAAAGTCTCTAGGTCTTAAACTTGGGCCAAACACGAGCTCCCTCTGCTGGCTTAATATTTGCCAATCTTGCTTTTCATTGAGTTCTCCAGATACATAGGTAATTAAATGACCTATGCAGACACACCAAAGAATACTGTGTGCATATATTTGAGCATGCAAGTTGCAAGAACACTTGCCAGCTTTGAAACAGCTCCGCACCTTGGCCTAAGGGCTGTGACTCAGGATCGTTTCTCCACAGAGGTCAGCTAAAAAGTGAACTGTCTTGCTGATGCAATTCTAATCAGAAGAGAAACACAATTTAAAGAAATCTAATTTTGGCTATAGTCAGCTATAAGTTGTACAAACCTAAATAACCAAAGACTAAATGCAGAAACCCAGTACGGAAGCAATCATTAATATAACTCTATTAATAACACAAACTAGAATCAGAGCTCACAGCTGCAGTAAAATCAATAAATAAGCGAGAGATCAAAGGCCAATATCTTACAGAGAACATTCTTAAATTAGCTTATAAATTTTTCTCTGAGAATGGTTTGATGCACGAGGACTTTGAGACATATCCTGTTGCTAAACACTGGAGTTGGTGCTGAAGGGTGGTCTAGGGCTCAGGGGCTCACCACTACTGCTGATTAAAATGAATAATAACACCTGTGCTCTGACACACCTGCTGCCTGAAGATAGTTCGTTTGATTGATTTTTACACTACCTTGTCCAAACAATGATTTGGAACTATCTTTCAGAAATAAATGCAAGGCTACATTTATAATACATATAAGGGAATGGAGATAATGAGCACATGAAAACTTAAGAATCACTTGGAAACTGGATGATCTTAAAGTTTAATAAATGTAAATCCATCAAAATATGGAAAAAAGTCAAGCAGATCATCATGTGTTTAAAGCAAAAGTTGACATTTAATTTAGATACTAAGGCCCATCCTGTGACTTGGAAAAATAATGTATTACTTTAAAACTTATTAGGAGACAATTTATCACCCTTACATTATTAGAATTATGATTTATTTTTGATAGGAATGGTCATCAACTTATTTTGAAAATGAACTCAAAGAGGTTAAGGCCAAGGAAATTTCTTTGATTTGCCTAATGTTATTACATTTACTACCTCAAAGTTGTTATCCATTGGCCATATGTTTAAAGCTATATGTCTAAAACTGATATGGACTATTGGTTTTGAAACAGAAATCATCATCACCTTTGTTTCCTCTTGATAGCACACTTGGATCATATTCTTTTGAAAAAAATTTTTTTAAATGCCCGAAAAACAAAACAAAACAAAACACCTTGTAAACATCACCATTCTCCTCTTGGAGTAACACAGTTATATAAAAGAGTTTAAAAATACTACATAGCCTGAACTGTTTCCCAGTACATGTCAACTGCATTTCAAAGTGCATAGTTCAACTCTGCCCATTTGAAATTTATCCTAGAATATTTGAATTGGGATTATGCAGTGGAAGGATCTTAAGTATAGGTGCTCTTTTGAGTTTTTGTTGAGGAACAGACCCAAGGTCTGTCTTATGAAGCATGGACCTAGTGGATAGGTAATTTTCCTAACTTTGCTCTTTATTGAAATCTTCATCTTTAACTAATATCAATGAATATGAGAACACAGTAGTAACAGACAAGGAAACTGGAGACCTAAAACACCCCAGGAGCTAGTTGTATTCACCACCAACTTTACAAGGGTTATAGATTTGAACAGTACTACACAGCTGGCTGCCTAACCTCAGCACTCAGGAGACTTTGGCAGGAGCATCTCAATAGTGAGATCAAGGTCAGTCCCTCTCTCAAAAAAGCAAAAACAAAGAAAAGGGTGATTATGAATCACACCAAAAATAGGCTTAAGTAAGTCTTCTCATTATGTTTTAAAAAAAAAAGAATTTGGATTAGACTTAAGTTAATGGTGCTTTTCATTGCTTACAATCTGAGTTTACACTTACGTGAAGATAGGTTGAACACCAAATACATTATTTGATAAGATTCTTTCTGGTAAGCTTTTATAAATACAACCAAACTGTGATGAAATACAAATCAAAGAGAGATTCTATTTAGATTATCTAGATTAATGTTTAGGTGTATGTGTTATTTGTGTTTATTAATAGTGCAATTAAAATAAGAACAATCAGAACAAATAACAAAACACTGATTTTTGTTTAGAAGACATTAAGCTGTTACTCATAACTGTCTGTACTGTTTATAGAACTGTAGGAGGCAAAGAAAAGCAATGAAGAACAGTGAAAAATGCTCACTGATTTGATACAGTGAAGTAAGAATAAACGCGGTGATACTACATGATTGTGAAAGTATCATGAAAAAAAGGATATATTATTCATGTCTTTTCCTTAGGATCACGGTAGCTTAAGACAAAGGTGAGATGAAAAACAGTGACAGTTACATGTGTGTGTGCATGAGCATTTGTGTGTGTGTGTGTGTGTGTGTGTGTGTGTGTGTGTGTGTGTGTGT
>CAJQZJ010032173.1:8731231-8741664 GCA_907164525.1 Lophiomys imhausi | reverse complement strand
GTGTGTGTGTGTGTGTGTGTGTGTGTGTGTGTGTGTGTGTGTGTGTGGTCATGGAAGAGAAAGGATGAAAAATAGTGAAAGCAGGTGGGTGGACTTACCACATAGTCCAGTGTCTTCATCCGAACCATCTGGACAGTTCAGTTCTCCATCACAGAATAAATCGGTGGCTACACAGTTCCAAGCATTAGCACAGGGCCGTGAGCCAGGTTGGCACTCAATTGAGACATTACCTTAAAATACAGGTTCAAATTGTAAGCTTTTGAACAGTAAATTTCTGATGGGTTAGTTATATACAGTAGATGAATATTTCTTGTGTGTTTTTCAAAACTTTAGATTCATAATGCCTTGATGTACTTCATTTTACAAAAAGAAATATTTATTTCATTTAATGAATCTATTATTTCTAAAAGTTCAAAGCATTTTAGATATTACGAAAGACATATATTTCACTGATGCTAAATGTGAATGCTAATGCTTTTCATTTTATTTTTGTAAATGTATTTATTCTTTATTCAATTAGTACTTATGGTGATTTGAGTGAGAATGGTCTCCATAAGTTCATATATTTGAATATTTGACATTCAGTGGTGGAACTCCTTGAAAAGAATTAGGACCTTGTTGGAAAAGATGTGTCATAGTGGGCCAGCATTGGCACTTCAAAAGTCATTCCAAGTTAGCCATCTCTGCTTCTCTCTATGTTCCATACTGTGGATCAGGATGTGAGCTCTCGGTACTACCCCAGTGCCATGCCCTCCTGCCTTCCTGTTGCCATGGTCACCACCATGATGGTCACCACGTAATCCTTTCATGCATTAAGCCCCACTGAATGCTTTCATTTAAGCTGCCTTGGTCATGGTGTCATATCACAGCAATAGAAAAGTATCCAAGTTCCTAACTTTATACTGAAAACAAGGATGAGTTATATGGGGCAATATATTGAAAATTTGTTACCGCATCTAGAAGAAAATGCACTTACTCTCTGCGTTTTTACTTATAAGCACAGTGGATTTCATAAAATTTATACATTCTAAAAAGGAAAATGTACCAAAGAAAGACACTTTGAAGCCAGATAAAATGTCTACTTGCAAGTAAGGGCACTATTCAACAAAAGTAGAGGAACCCTGTGGCTTTTATTTATTTTTTATTAATTAATTAATTTATCCAAGTTACATCTGGATCACAGCTCCCTCTCTTCTCCCCACCTGCTCCCACCTTCCCACCCTCTTCCCTGTCTCTCTCCTCTCCTTCTCCGAAAATGAGGGGAGCTTCCCCCTGCCCATATTAACCCACCCTGGTCCAGGTTCTTCAAGTTGCATCATGATTAAGAGCATCCTCTTCCACTGAGGCCAGACAAGGCAGCTCAGTTAGGGTAAAGTGTTCTGGGAACAGGCAGCAAAGTCTATGTCGGAAACCACTTGCTGTTCCCCTTGCTAAGGGATCTGCATGAAGACCAAACTGCCTTTGGCTGCCGATGCTCCGTAGTTCTTTGCTTCTTGTCACAGCCATTTTTTAGGGCATCCAATACAAACACAACGCTTACGGGTGCCAGATCACACACTGTCTGCCCAGGAGCTTCCAGTTTGCTGCTCTCAGTCTGTTTGTCCTTCACCTGTCTTGCTTCCATGGATAAGATATATGGACATACCCAGACACACATACTTCTAGAAAGTAACTTTGAAATTTTATGTGCAATCCTAAGAATAAGACCTATTCTTGTATGTCTACAAGATAATATGTACCTTGTTCTTCAGAACAATGTGGAAATTTGAATGTTTTCATTTGTGATGAGAATATCAATGATGTTTTCAGGGTTTTTGAAAACTTTAGCTCCATAACATTTGTTTTGCTATTGTTCCTATCTTTTAAAAATTCTTTTACTTTTTAACTATTTTTTGAAAATATCATATATGTTTATAACATATTTTGATCATTTGTGTCCTCAATCCCCCTCCTGCTTGTCCCAGAATTCCCCACTATGTATTCTCTCCAACTTCATATTTTTAAAATTTCCCCTTATGGGTTAGTGTGTTCCATTAGTTCTGCTAGTATGTTTGGGGAGAAGGGACAGCCACTGGTGTTCTCAACATGTAAGGCAACACTGTACTGCCATCTGCTGGAGCATAAACCATGAAAAGCAAAATGAATTCTGAGGTTTCTAATTCTCTATAAAATCAATAGAGAAAAATCAAGTATTTGTATCAGTGTATACACCAAGGTAAATCTTTGTTGAGAACATTTATAGAGAGGGCTGGTGAGTATATACACATCTAAATTAGACTTTTAAAACTTGGTTCTGATTAAAAAGAACATAAGCCATTAGGAGACTAATGGAAAAGTTAACACCTAAAATTAGCATAAAGATCAGAGCTACTTTCTAATGGCAGAATACTCTCATTTAATAAAATGAAAATAGAAATAAATATATTTATCAAATCCAAATTCACATTATACTTAAAATGTAAGAGCTATTTATCAAACAAATCATTCAATTACTGTGTCCCATTTCACAAAATGCATAATATTTGAAAGTATGTCATAAACACTTGGTAAATCAACAGGTGAAAAAAAAAAACGTTTACTTTCATGTCTATGTTATTTTACCAGAGGTCCAAAAGATCCTATGTAGTCAGTGCTTGAAAGAATAGATTTGGGGCCATAGCTAGAAGAGAAATAATTTTGACTGTCTCGATGCTGCCTACAGATCTTTGTTTCCTGAAGCTCGACATGTGTCTCTATTAACTATTAACCTTTAAAGTCTCACTAGCAAGAGATGATGCTCTGGACCTTTTGACTCCTGTGCTGATTGGTTTTGTGTCAGCTTTACTCAGTCTGGAGTCATTTGAAAAAAAAAAAATCCCTAGCAGCTTGGCCTGTGAACACGCCTGGGGTGCATTTATTAATTGGTGATTGCTGTGGAAAGGCCCAGCCCATTGGGGGAGGGGCCACCCCTGGGCAGGTGGTCCCACTGAGCAAGTCTAGTGGAGCAAACCAGTCAGGAGCAATTCTGTGTGGCTTTTGCATCATCTCCTGCCTCCAGGTTCCTGCTGTAGTGTGGGCTCACTTCTGTCAGTGATAGTCCATGATGTGGAACTGTTAAATTAAAATAAAGCGCTTCTTTCCAAAGTTGCTTTTAGCTTTGGTGTTTTTTTGTATCAATAGCAATTCTAATGCCTACTAAAATAATTTAATCCACAAGTTTTTATGGGTACTTATCTCATGGAATTCTACAGGGTGGAACGAAGTTAAAAGGAGAAACGAAAGCACAGCCTCTGTTCTCTTTGATGTGGGAAAATAGTTCACTAATAAATTTTGTAGTTTTATTTTTTATATTTGTTATTTTATTTTTTAGACTGAGGCTGGTCTCAAACTTCCTGTGTAGCTAAAGGTGACCTTGACATTCTAATCATTCTGCTATCATTTTCAGAACGTGGAGCTTGTAGGTGTGTACCACCACATCCAGGGGGTGAGGCAGAGAAAAGTAACTGCTCAGGCTAAGCAGGAGTTACCTGCTCTACTTGCTGAGGTACATGTTAATTATTTTCAATGAAGTGTTAAAAGTGGAGTGAAAGTACTGGGGATCAGGCAGAAGTTAAAATCATCATCACAATAGAATTCATATTTAAATTAGATTCTGAAGAATTCCTAGTAAGTTACTTAAATAGACAAGTATGGTATATATGGGATGAGGTGACTGCAGCACATCAATACAGGATACAAAGAAAGGTCTAATTTATCGAGATGTGATGATGCTGGGACCATGACATGAAGAAATGAAGAAGCCTTTAGAAGTATGAAAATGGTCTCTTCTCAAATGAAGACTGCAATATATTTGTTAAGGGATAAAATCTCTGGATTAAGAAATTCAATCAACGGCACAATTCCTCCTGGATTATTTTGGCCCATCATCATGTCCTTTACAAAAACAGTCCATTACTTTCCCTCTTTAATCCCTAAATTCGACCACATTGTAGAATAGTGGCAAGATATTGCATTTTGTGTGAAATAAAGCCCATAGTACTGAAACTTTTGTGTTTCTCTGAAATCATTGCCTGCACAGTCAGCAACAAAGAACTAGAACAAGCTAGAGCGTAGGACGCCTTCCAGCATATGAGCAAGTGCCCCAAAGAGCCCCTCCAGGCACACTGCAGCAGCCAAGAAATCAATCTGTGTAATGCTACCTTAGCTCCTGTTGCTTCCCTCTAGTGCTCCAAATTGGTTAGTAAAACTTTACAGTAATTGGCAACAAAGGCAGCTGTACAAAAGAACATAATCCACATGGACTTTTTACCTGTTATCATATAAAAATTCTCTTTGGCAGAATTTATTATAGTACTAATAGCCAGGTATATGATGCATGTGTTTGTTGATTTTTCTCAAACTCTATCTTCAAGGCATATAAAAACGAGAATAAACTTAACATCCCTGAAAGACATATTCATAATAAATTACTGCTTGGAAACTGCAGTTTTCAAGTTTAATTGCCTTGTTCCTCTCTATAAATCTATAGTGTCTTGTTGTATGAGAGGAATAAATGAGAAGTATGATTCAGGACTCATGTGTTACACACGAACTTAATGCAAAGAAGAATATGCTATTTTGCTACCTAGTTACCTTACAATAATTGCTTATAAAATTAGTTAAGACAATTCAATGGAAATAATTAGTTGGATACAATATTTTGTTGTTAAAATAAGTAACCAGATTTAAATGAACACCATCAATTTAAAATCATGTTTGAAATCTAGTATTAGAAAAATCTTTCTTTTATAACAATATTTAGTTGCTGCTATTATTGTTGTTATTGTTTTGGGGGAGGTCAGCAGGACAACTGACCTAACTAATATTGGTTCTGTCTTCCTCTGTGCAAACTGATACGCTGTCCACAGTGAAATAGTATCTGAATATTTTCTCTTTTTATTCTTGGTCTACTTTGTAGTTAAAAAAAAATCAGGCACCATCTCAGGCATACATATTAATATAAACTGTGTAATGTTTATAAGGTTCCACGATATTTTATAGCTTTCTAATACATAAGGAGTAGTTGGTAGGGTTGGTCAATGAGTAAATCAGACCATGTCATATCAAGAATGAACAACCTTATGGAACATTTTATGTGATATTAAAAATTATAAAGTATAGCTTTGGTCATGCTGATTAAGTTCAGTACCTTTTGAGATAAATCTCAATGTTTTATATTACTTCTTCATCTTTATCTTGAATATTACTTGCTTCTGTCCAATAAGAAAGACAAGCCAAAATATATATTGACCCTATCCTTTTAAATTAGATAATTTGAAGGTACATGGGTATTTTCCTTTGTCTTCTGTTCCTTCTCACTATCTTTCCCTTCCTACAAAAGGCACTGGCATATGTCCTATTAGGTTTCACAATAGCTGACAGTTTTGTTCAACATAATTGAGCAGAAAATATTCAAGGTGTTTGTTGTTGTTGTTGTATTTCTAGAGTTTCTTATCTGACCCTTGAGCCATTCCAAGTGTTCTCTAAGAATATTTTACTCATCTAAAAGATCTCAGTAACTCAGATCTAAATGTAATGAGTCTGTAAGGTCACAAATGAGAAAAGGGGCACTAATTTACATTTGTTTTTTATTTTCAAGTTTCAGGAAGAATGTCTTGAAATATTTAAGCTGTCTTTTCGGTTTGCTTTTAGATGAATAAAATTGTAATTACCACTTTTATTTTTCAAAGTAAATTCTTCTTCTTGTTATTATTATTTAAAGTTTAATGTATAAAATATATATAATGTACAAAATTTTTGGAACTGAGAGTATTTCTTCATACTGCAAAAATGAATGTGGTTAAATAATTTTCAATATATTGAGGCACTCTGTGTCTGTGCCTAAACATTACTGTGGGTATGTTCACACTGTCATGAACTTTCCATCAGCTTTAGAGCTGTTTTATTGTCAATGAACCATTTTAATTAATGAATCATACCTTATATTGCATTTCAAACATTGGCACTTCAAAGAGAGATATGTGGAGGGCAATGTGGCTAGAGTAAAGGCACTTGTTCTCAAGCCTGATAATTTGAATATGATCACTGAGACCCATATAGAGAATGAGAGAACTGACTCCCAAAGTTGTCCTCTGACTTCTAGATGTCGACTATGACACATATGAACTTCTATTTATGGAATAAAGAGATTCATACCAATAAAAAATAACATCCTAGAAACTATCTTATAGAACACTTTTACTGCAAAAGAAAGACCAAATGAATGCAGCTGTGCTTTATTATTGATGATAACAGTACCACATTAAGAGAATACAGTCAAAAAATAAAAAAAGATAGTATCTCAATATCTGATGAAGCTGTCATCCTTTCTAGAACATGCTCCATTCCTAGTGAGTACATCCCTAGGAAGAGGTGATAACAATAGTTTAAAAATCAGAATGCAGGAGCAAAGTCAGACAATGCAGGTACTAGCCCCCAATATACAACTATGTTTTTGAAATTTTATGCTTCCACTGCAAATTATTAAGTCTTTTTGTTTAGAGAGTATCATTAAACTGCTTAGGCATCAGATAATTTCCAAATAATAGTAAAAACTTTAAATGTATATTAAAAACTTAATATTAAAAATAATATTAAGATTTACTTGAAATTGCCATAGAAGTGTTGATTATTAGTTTATCTGCAAAATAAATAAAACTAAAATAATTTTTATTTTAAATACATACTAGCTATTCATTTTATATTTCCCCTGTATAATATTTTACCTTGGCATTTAGAGCTTATTGTAAATTATTAGTGCATGCTAATTTACTATATATTATTTTATGCAAATCTAGAGATATGCATTCATGTTATTTAAGATTTTTACAATTATTATTAGTTGACAAATAATTGTGCATATTTAAGTCAATCAATGTGATACTGTAAAAACTGACCAGATGTTGTTGCAGCAACTGCTGTTGAGAAGTTATCCAATGGTGCTAGAAAAAAGCAAAATTGATTTGATATTTATACATATGATATGAGTTTAATATAAAACATGGTTACAGGTTGTTAATGTGTCGCTGTAAAAACTGACCTGAAGTTGTTGCAGCAATTGCTGTTGAGAAGTTACCCAATGGTGCTAGAAGGAAACAACATTGATTTGATAGTTGGTTTTATGATATAAGTTTAATGTAAACATGGTTACAGTGTGAATAGCTTTTTCTATGTCATATGCATTGTTGTATTTTTTGTACCTATTGTAGAAGTGCTATTAATTCTGATCTTGGTTGCCAGAGGGCTGCAAAGATGATTGATATTTTAAAAATTATCATATATTTTAATAAAATGTTATATGTACCATTTAGTGTTTCATCCAATGGGGCTGGAAAGATGATGACTCAGTCATTAAGAGCACTTGCTGTTCTTACATAGCCCCTTCCCAGCACCCACACAGTGGTTCCTAACCATCTGTAATTTGGCTTCCCAATGGCACCCTCTTCTGATCCATTTCTGCTAGAAATATAGTAATGCTTTGGTGTGAAGTATGATTTATAGAAAAGTACTTTCTTCTACTCATATAATATATTTTAATTACCAGTATCCTTCCCCCAACTCCTCTCAGAACCTCTCTACTGCTTCATTAAACTAATACACACACTTTCTTTTTCTCTCATTTGGAAACAAACAGGCATCTAAAAATAAAATATAATATAATAATTATTTGGCTCTCTTTTATGTTTGTTCATTTTGTTCTTTACTTTTTAGTGTTCTTGTTTCTAAAATTAAGGCACTCAAGTGTATAAGCCATAGTAGAAATCAAAGTATGTCTCTCATAAAAAAAAAAAACATTCCTGTAAAGCTTAATGACATGAATTTAATCACTGGGACTCATAAGGTGGAAGAAGAGCTTTTCTAGACTTTGGCAAGTGCACCACGGCAGGTGCACACACACACACGGACATACACATGTGTGCACACACATGCACACATCCACACAGATGCAACAGGCATACATGTACACACACACGTTCATATAATAAATTCATAAATAAAATAATAATATTGTTAAGGCTGACCTGAAGTTGTCACAGAATTGCTGGCTGTTAGTTTAAATGCAAAGATAAATGAGATTAAAATGATTATTGCATATGTTAGACTGGTTATAATAATATATATAATATATATGTTGTGTGTAATATTTCACCTATGAAAGTTTCAGCTTAGTTGGACTTAATGGTTTTTGATATGATCTTTGTATGCTCTGACTTTAAGGGTTAATCTTTTATATTTATTTTATATTTTATGTCAATATTTTCTAATTATTTTAGTTGAAGATAATTTTGCATATTTGTATTATTCAATATGATGTTTCTGATACATATCTACAGAGTGTGATAATTAAATTAGTTTAATTAACTAGTGTACAAATTTATCAGCTCAAGTACTTATTACTCATTAATATTCAAAATACAAAATGTAAATTTTTGACTTTTACCCGCTTTTTTTTCTAAATAGAGGACATTATTCAATGGTCCTTAAGTAAACATCAAAATTCGATAATTGTATGGCTTTGATTTAAAAATTTCTAAGCTGTGTACAGGTAGGGGACATGCTTAGACTAGGAGATGAGAAATCAGCAGACAACTTCTTGTTTTCTTACATTGACACAACCTTTATGACCCTGGGCATGCTATTTCTTATTAAAAATAATTACTTCCTTTTATATTATGTGTCTGCTGTCCTGTATATTTGTGCTCCGTGTGTGTGTGTGTGTGTGTGTGTGTGTGTGTGTGTGTGTGTGTGTGCAGTGCCAACTGGAATTACTGATAGTTGTTGGATATCTTGTGTATGCTGGTGCGCACTTCAGCTCCCCTGCCAGAGCAGTAGTCGCTTTTAACCACTGAACTATCTCCACACTCTTACTTGTCCTTTTAGTCTCTTTAACTGTTAGAAATGTCATGTTCTTAATGGGTTTTCCTGAAACAAAGAAATGATGTAATGATTGGGCCAGGTATGTACTTATCTCAAATATTGTGAAAATATCATGATTTTGCATAACACTAAAAGTGTTATCATTATGCTCTTACAACAATTTCCATTTCTTAATGAGATATACATAAGACTGACATTTATGATAACTTATTCAATGTTTAGAGAAATTAGGAGTAATCACACAATTTTCAGAATGCTGATTTGAAAGAATGTATAAAACAAGATGCCTGGTGGATTTGGTTGTTGGCAGAACCACAATGAATGTCCAGATTTCTAGTTACTATTTAATCCTTTTTTCATTTTAATGGAACTGGTATTAATTTTTTAAAAACAGTTTCATTATTGTTCAAAGAGAATTCTTCCAATAGTGATGTCAACTTGATGAGATAAAAGGAAGTTCTAAATATTATGAACAGGATAGAAAATTAAATAAAAGAGACAAACTGGTGCTGAAGTGGGTAAGTTGACACTACAGTTCAGTTTTCCTTTTCCAAAAAGTGCAATACTTTTTTAAATGATCATTTTAAACATTTTATGTTCAGGACCTCATGACATGGGTCACCTGTGCAATCATGCACATACCATAAAAAGCTTAAAATAAAACAATAGTATTGAAATCAGAAATACCTGTGTTTGGTACAAGTAACTAGGTATTATTAAATTTATACTATTCTCAGCTACATTACCCCTAACCAAACTATGACCTTCATATTTTAAAATCTAAACATCACAGCAAGCTTCCAAAATAAAATATGTTCTTTTCTAGTGTCATAAAGTTTGATGATTACTGAGTTATGGGCAGGCAAAATAGATTAATCAGTAAAGTGCCTGTTATGCAAGCCCAAGGAGCTGAGTTCAGATCCCCAGGACTCTTCTAAGGAATTCAAGTCTGGTTGTGTACATCTCTAATCCTGGGGAAAGGCAGGTGGGTTCCCATAGCTTTGTGTCCACTTTGGTCAATATTCTTGTCTCAGACCATAAGGTTGAAAGCAATAATAAGACAACATCTTTAACCTCAGGTCAATATTACATGTTCATAGATATCACTGTGCACTCATAAGTAAATACACACACACACACACACACACACACACACACACACACACACACACACTGTTTTAAATACAAATACTGACCTGAAGTTGTTACAGGGAAGGCTGTTGAGAAGTTACTCAAAGTTGCTAGAAGAAAGTAAAAATGATTTTATACTTGGCTTTCGAATATTAATATATTATAAACCCCCAATTTTAGTTTGAACATTTCTTCAAAGGGCATCTGATCTTCCGAGTTCCAATTTTCCTGCTCTCATGTTATTCTTATTTATTATTTAGCTATGGTTTCTTAGATATGATTTAGTGACTGCATAGTCAGTTTATATAATTTACAAAGCTGTCTTTGCTTTGGTTTGGATTAACTCAGAAAAGTTCCTAATCATTCATTCTATAGTTAAATGAATAGTTTATATTCAACTAACATAA
>CAJQZJ010032173.1:8716929-8731131 GCA_907164525.1 Lophiomys imhausi | reverse complement strand
TAGTTTAAGGTATTTCTTTTTTCCCCCCAACAGCTCTCCCTTTCAGTCCAAAAAATGGTTCTTTCTCTTATAACTATAAATACAGTACAAAACAACAGAAATAAATAGGCCACAATTATAAGTTATATGGCTTAGCATAAATTCCCAATGTCCAGTCCATATGTATTTGGCACCTGACTTTAACATTCTACTATCTAACCATCTCCATGAGTTTAAAGTTCTATATCTAACTCAGCTTTCATACTAACTTGCCTCATAATTTTAAAAATATCTTCTTAGATCCAGAACACCCTCTTGATTCCTAAACAACTCAAAATTTAACTATGAGACTCTAGCTATCTATTCTTCAACCACCTCAGAGACCTGAGAGGGATAAATATATCTGATTATATAGGAAGTGCAGGGCCTGCAGCTTCCAAAACTAAGAAATGACATACCAGTGGCTGCCTGGACAGTTCCCATTTTCTCTCCATACAATAACCAATTTAAAATCAATATATTTGAAAAATTGCATAATACAAACATTAAACATCTAAATATATAAAATTTATAATGGTGCTATATTTATAGATATGTTTTATTTGAGAATGTTCTTTTGACAGTTTACCAATAAGGTTTATAGTATGTATAAGACAGACTGAAGTCATCTCAGGAAGATTTGATTTACTTGAATCAGTATGTGATTTTTTTATCATACAGTTTACCTTCCAAGTTATGTAATCACATGGACTCATTAAGATTAATTTTAGCGTATTTGTCAAGTAGTTCATCAAGGAGACTACCAACATGAAAGCACATTATGGAGAAAAGAAAATTTTCTCAGAAAAAAAATGACTTGAAAAAAATCAAGTATTATTTTCCAATGATATAACCGTTATAAGCAAACTCTAGTTTGATGACAAAGAAGAAAGACAGTGGTCTCAAAATACCTTGTTCTTCATCTATTGGAATTAGTATATGATAGGCAATTTACCAAAATCCTCTGGATATTGGTCTCGTACTTTGCAAAATGGGAGTGATAAGATGATTGCACAAGAATTTGTTAGATTTGGTTACAAAATGATTTAATATGTTTGGTTAATGGTTAATATGTTTGGTGTAGTTAATGATGGCTAATGGTAATTTTCAGATTATCGTATTTCAAGTGCAAAATACACCGTGTCTGCTACATAGGCTGTACTGTAGGTAGCATAGCTTTCGTTGGGATACGTAGAAATTTAACTAATTTCTTGGCAAGGAATTAAGGATTAAGCAGGGGAGTCACTGGAAATTGTGCTTCATGAGCTAACCCTGTAAAGAAAATTTCTGATACTAATGTGTCACAAATGTGAATCTACTACTACAAAATCTAAACATAAAAGGGGCATACCTTTCTGAAAGCTTATGTAGTTAACTGAAAAGCAAATCTTCACTGACTGATTTTGTTCTTTATCAGAACTAATGGTGGTCATTCAGTTTGTCTCTATTCTTTTTCACATCTATACTTATCTGTTGATGTTATTTTGGATATGAGTGCCCTAATATCCCCAAAATATAAATTCTGAAATATACTTAGCTTCAGAATTTAGATAAGACACTGTGAGTAGAAAAGCAAATTACTACTATCTATAACTATACTAAACAGACTGTAAATATCTTTTTGAACTGAATTGAATGGAAAGGAACTATAATAAAATACATAACATTAGTATATGTATTAATCAATTTTAATTCTTGACATGACAAGATAAACAACTTAAGGGAAGAAAGATTTATTTAATCTCATTGCTTCAGAAGGTTCAGGCCAAGATGACTAGCTCTGTTGCTTCTGGGTAAGTATTGAGGTTGGATAAGCATGGTGGAAGGAAAAGTTAGGAGACCTGCTCACATTATTGTAATGATGAATAAAGAGGCGCTGAGGGATGCAGTAGGAAGTGAAAAAGCAAGAATATATTTTGTCATGGAAATTGTAATATTAATATTAAAGTAATAACTATCAACATACGGTTTAGTATCCTACATTGTACTCTGGAACACACAAACATCATTAGTAGACAACCTGACAAAATTCCATATAGAGAGTTTAATTGCATTTATTTCTCTTATTTGCTTTCCTGTTGTTGTTATAAACAACATGATCAAAAGAAACTTGGACAAAAATGTTTGTTCAACCTACAGGTTCCTATTCATCATCTAGGGAATCTAGAAAAAGAACTTGGAGGCAGGAACTGAAGCAGAGGTCACAAAAAACTCTGCTTACTGGCTCCTTTTTCATAATATTCCTAATAAAATCTGGATCCATGTACCCAGGGGACACATCACCTACTGGGTCTCATTGCTCCTCCATTAATTAACAAGAAAATGTTCCACATACATGAACACAGGCTGATACAACAAAGGCTATTCCTCATCTGAGTTGGTTTCTATGGCTCATATATCTTAAGCTGACAACTGAGGATAACTGTGACATTGAAAAAATATATCCTACAAATCCACAAACAGTGACTTACTCTCTCCAACCATGTCATGCCTCCTAACAGTCCACTCTAGGACTATTGAGTTCATTAATCAATTAATGCATTGGTGAATTAAGCATTTTCCTGATGCAAATATCTCTCAAACACCATATTAATGGAAAACCAACTCTTCAATGGAAAACTTTTAAGGGAAAACTTCATATCTAAACAGAGATTCAGGAGATCTATTGTCTGAGTGTCACTTTAAAAATAATTATTATTTTATGTGATTGTATATGTATGTCTGCATATTCATGTGTGTTTGTGGGCATGATGTATGAGGAGAACATACTTATGGAAGTTAAAATACATTTATTTGGAGTCAGTTTTCTTTTTCTATTTTAGTTCATGGCATTTAACTAATATTGTCAGCCATGCATCCATACCTGCCGGCCTACCTCTCTGGTCTCCAGTGTTAGCTTTCACTCTCAAGCTTTTCATCCTTTCGTTTATTCTTAGGATAAACATGTTTTATTACTTTAAGATTTAAGTTAACTTTTTCAATAGAAAATTGTATTGGATTAAATTTATTAATCCCTCTTTTGTCTTCTTTTCAATTTCTAATTAGATGTTTGTCCTTGCCTCTTGATTGCAATCTCATAATATCTGTGATTCAATCATAAATTGTCTAATTTGACTTTCTGATGAATGATTGAAGAAAAGTCAGAATACCCTTGACAAATAGAATGTGAGAAGACTCACAGACTTCTATGCCCACTGACAATTTCAGAATCTTCTTTACATTTTATAGTTTCCAAACCTCTTCTCACTGATACTTCCTTCAAATATTTCACTTTTCTCACATAAATGTGTTACCTCAGGGGATCCAATATGCTCCTAAAACCAAGGATGGTTCTCTTGCCTCTTTCCTATATTGCTAGAATCTTAATTTCATAGCTTAATGATTCAAAGAAATCAAATAATGTTCACAGATACCTGCGATATCAATGCTGTTCAAATCAATACGAAGAATGTCCAGTTGGCTGGATATATTTGCTTCAATGCCTTGAATCAGTTCTACTTTTACATTTTCATCTGACACCCACTGAGCAAAAAAAAGGTCAAAAAGGACTATAACGCTGCCATTTCTGCGAAGCAAAAAAATATGACAAAAGAGTAAAGAGTTAGATGTCTACAGGTGACTTGTTCTCATTTCAGGCAGAATGTTTGTGAAATCTGCTAGAACCCTGATGTTCTCACTCTCATCACACCACTGTAAAGCCTTATAACGCCTGCTCTGCAACACCATTTACAAGATTGCTTTTCTAAAATGCAGAAACAAAAGTGAGTATAAAGGATACTGTGAGGTATTATCCTTAGTTTACAGCTAAAGGGAAAAGAAATTAAAACCTACAATATTTTTCCAAGAACAGAAATGCTAATGTAAACCCAACATTGGAGTCAGTGTTCAGTATTGATCACAGGAAAACAGTGCTGTTCCCCAATCTCTTGTGTCAAATTAAACAGTGTCACACAGTGTCTTGGTATTTTACTGTTTGAAGGAATGAAGTGTGCAAGTTTGTAATGTGTCTGGTGGGTTTTTGTTTCATGAAAAATTTGACATCATTTTACTTGTTCCAAATAAATTGTACAAATTGAAGAAGGCCTGATATTAAGCTTCTGTGAACATCTGCATTTAGTTTTCTTTTTTCTATTGCTTAACCTAAATTCTTAAAATATTTCCTGATTTTGATGGATGGAACGAAACAAACATACCTGCAATTACTGGACACTCAGGATATTTATTCTCCTCCCTAATAATTTTATTATCTATATGATAGGCAATAGAATTCAATCATGTGGTCCTAAGAAATATCCTTCCCCTTTATTTTAACCTCTACTCTGCATTTTTCATTTAAAATGGTATTTTATGTTACATTGTAGAAAGGATGTAAAAAGAATGCATTTGGGAGCAATAGTGACAAGAGAGATTTTGTTGAGTTTTCTTTCCCACCTCTCCATTAACCTCATGTTTCTTCTTTAGCTTGCCACTATACAAGAGGAGAAACTCAAGCTCTGGTCTTCATTTTGTGCTGAGAAAATGCTGGAACTTCTCAGATTGAAGTTGACTCCATAAGACTGACCATGGAGCATAACCTCTGAGTGATACTACTGATGATAAGAAAAGCATTGCACCCGTGCAATCTTGGCAATTCTAATGTAATGAGGATCTCAAAGAAAGACTCTTTTACCATGGAAAGATTTCACTGTCTTCTTGTCCTGGTGGAACCTAGAGTAAAAGTTAATTTTTCCCTTCCATTATTACATACTGAGAGCAGGGATTTTTTTTTAAGACCATAGTAGTTTATTAGCTCACAGGACATGATGTGTCTTCTTAAGATTTGTGTTAGTATGCGCGTTCACACTTGAGCAGGAATTATTCATTTCCATGCAGCTAGTGTTCTGTTATTTAAATGACCAAGATACTTTGTTATAACTATCCCACACTTCACATCTATTAAGTTAAATGTCTGCAAATGTGGGGAGCTTTAGCTGTCCAATTATTTTCTTAAATCACAGTAACAAATCTTACGAATGGAACAGCACTTGGTTAACCATTCCAAGCTCCTGAGGGTTCACATACAGGAAACTCTTGTATTTATTAAGAAATCAGTTAGTTATTCAGACTTTTAAAGATCTTGTCTTCAATACTTGCTAAGTTTTCTATGCCTTCTGACCACTGTTTTGTAATATATACTTAATATTTTATTTTATTTTTATCTTTATGTGTGTTTGTAGCAGGAGTGCTGTAGGTGTGTACACATTAGTGGAGATACACCTGGAAACCAGAAGACAAAGATAGATCTCCTGGTAGTTGTGAGTCCTTTGGTGTGGGTGCTAGGAACTAACTCTGGTCCTCCACAAGAGCAAGTGTGCTTAATACTGAGCCATTTCTCTAGTGTCCTAAAGCCTAATTTTATTGGAGAGTGGCTCTCTATTTGTAGGTACAGAAGCTATCATCTTTATCTATTTCTCAAGATTGGGTCCCTATCAGTGAGAAGACTGACAAGAGGCCATTAGACTTTTGTTTTTAACATACAATAAGAAACGACAGAGAAGTGCTGTTTTATTTGTTTGCCTGTTTTTAGCCCTATATGTAATAGCTGGAATCTGAGGACTGTTCCATGACTACCTGGGGATCATTAGACTGACCATGGCTGAAAGTCACATGCAGCATTATAGCGGAAAGCAAAACACTTGAATCTCTTATGTTATTGTCAACAGACCATGGAATTAACATTTACAGAAACCAAGACTCCTTGGGATGTCAGACAAACAAATCAAAATTAAACAAAACAAAAATTCCTCTACTTTTAAGGCTTGAATAATCTTGTGCTTTGTTAGTTGAATGTTAAAAAAGTATAAAATGGCAAATGACTATTGGGTTTCATCCCATTTCTTAGCAATAGGGATAGTTGAGACTAGGAGATTTCCATGATGCATTACACTGGCCAATGTTTTCTCTATAGTGATCCAAGCATTGGCACCTAGAGCAGAGGGTAAACTTTATGCAGGGTTTTATGGCTTTTTATAACAGAAGGGATACCATATCTCTGCTTCTTAGAAGCCTTTGTACAACATTTCTGTCCTGTCTTTTCCAACATTTTAGTGAACTATTCGTTTTAAGGAAAGACACTGGGACAGGTACATATATTTATTGTCTTGCATTGTAAGAATTTCACATATGAATGTATGGAGAAAGAGCTAGCTTCTTGGATGTTTTTGTCAGTCAAAAGAAGGATGTCTTGTTCCTGCATGCTTCCAATAGGTACAGCTTTCTTCTCCTTCCCTCTCACCACCTTTTCCATTTTCTTATCCTCTCTTTTATCCTTCCCCTTTTCATTTATGTGTTCTGAATCTATGCCTATTGCCACACATGAGTGGTCCATTTGAACTAAAAGTGGACAGGATTAAATATAGTTTAAAATAAAGCAGTAGTTCACAGAATCTTTTATCTTCTCTAAGCTGCTCCATGGTTTTATTTTCTCTTTTGTTGTACAAAAGATAATTTAAATGGTAATGACGACTGTACCTTCTCAATACAGTTCTACATATTTAATTATACAGAACACTTGATTTTGTGTTGCTTGAATCAGGCAGTAGAAGACACAGGCACAATACATTTGGGGCAGAGAAAATGCAATTCTGAAATTTTCCTTCACCGGGTTGTAACTAACTTTATTAATTCAACCTCAGGCATAAACATATTTGTATGAAAGATGTGTTCTTTCAGTTGTTAATTACATATGCACTTAATAATTTATATTTGTGAGGATAAAAGTTCTATATTACAGATACACATACAATTGTATTCTTTACAATTTATTTTCTTACTCGGTGTAAGTGTTGAGATAAGGATGATATATAGTAGAAGTCAAGGAAACCATGATAAGTATTTGTGTTTCATCTCATAAGCAGGCAGAAACTTATTATTGGTAGTTTATCAATGATCTGTATCCATGCTGTGAGATTTATTTTATTTATTAAGACAAATGAGAAAATCATTCCTTTAAGGAAAAATAATAGCCATTTTTATTTCAAAGTACATGTTCTTAGTAGAGGAGCCACATAACTTCCTTTGTGCCTCCCTGTCTCTCTCTTCATTTAATTTTATAGCCAGATAAATCCTATCATTGTACAGAGAAATTGGATGTAATAGATCAAAATATTTCTTATCTTAAATTTTCCTTAATGATACTGATAACCTTTAGGTTTGCTGAATAAACACAGCTATTTCCTTGGGGAACTTTGTGTCTCATCTGTGTGCAAAGGGCAAACTTAAAGTGCACATTACCACAGAGGGTAAACAGTCCTTTATTAGAAGAGTCAATGGTAATGCTCTGTGAATCAAAACACTTCCCACAGAGCAGAATAATAGTATCCCCAAAAGAGAGAAAGAACTTTTCAGACTGGTTACACACACACACACACACACACACACACACACAGAGAGAGAGAGAGAGAGAGAGAGAGAGAGAGAGAGAGTTTTAGAAAGTGGCAAAAGTACATTAAATACTTACAAAATATGATAAAATAGATTGATGACTAGATTTGATGTTCTTAGTAGTAAACTTTGATGACACATGTGTCATGTGAGTTCACTAAAATTGTAGCATTTTTAAAGGAATTTTAGATATAATTTTTCAAAGTGGATTCTGTTATGTTGAAGAGAAATCAATCATTTCTGTTCCCTGATTTTATAAATCAAATTTAAAAATTAAAATACTTAAACCCAATGGTGATTTTGCCACTTTTTCTGTGCACACATATATTCTTTTGCAATGATTTAAGATAACCCAGAGGCTTAGGAGAGTCAACACAAGCATGAGCATTGGAATTTGGATCGTCAATGCCAATATAAACGTTAAGAGGGCATTTACCTACTAGTGTAATACCAACACTTAGGAGGCAGAACTGAGAATCCTTATAGCAAGCTGGCTAGCTGGTCTAGATGAATGGATACTCTTTGGGTTCAAATAAGAGATTCTGTATCAACACAGAAACACACACACACATACATACACACACACACACACACACACTAAAATAAAATAGCTCTGAATGTCTGCTTGTCTTTATATCCTTACCATGTCTCCCTTTTCCAGGTTACTATTCTAGAGAATGTCACAAGACACTGGCCTGTCTTTTTCTTATTAACCTTCATTTGACCTTATGTCATTATTTTTCTAGGGATAATTTTTTGTCATTGACTCGATCATCCACCTTTATTTAGTCATCAAGAACAGAGGATTCTGGGCTGGAGAGAGGAGTTGGGGGTTAAGAGTACTTTTTGCTTTTGTAGGGGACCAGGGTTAGGTTCCCAGTACCATACGATTGTTTAAAACATACATAACTTCAGTTCCAAGAGATCCAATCTCTTCTTCTGACCTCTGTGGTCAGACATCATGGTCTACTAAGGAGAAAGGCAAGTCAACAATTCCACCACATCTTGAGGGTGGTATTTTATATGATAACACAAAGTTCTGAATGAGCTGGTGGAAGAAGTCATCACTGAAAAAAAAACAAAAACAAAAACAAGCAAAGAAAAAAACCAGTGTCACTGAGCAATCAAGGGAGATGTGGCAGGCTGATAAAATGGAAAGAGAGGACAGTACGGATAGAAACGGGAAACAAGCTGAAGAAAAATCACACTGAAGAATGAGAGAGATGGCTACAGGCATATATGCAGATGTGACAGACAGGTCAGCATGGAGGCTAAAATAGAACAGGAAGGGGAAATGAAATCCAAATGAGTGCCTGAGAGTACACATGGAAACACCTGCGTTTGGAACAGGAATGTTAGAAAGACTTCAGGAGCTGAGAACCCAATGTATGAGTTGGGAACTAAACTCGGATGTCATATTTTCACCTCCATCAGTGGATAAAAATGCTTAAAATGTGTGTTATGCTGAGTGCAATAAAGCTTCTTTTTAGTAACTGATATTGGAAAACATCCACAAGACGTGTTGCTAAATACAATTACTCAATGGAAGGTTTTCTGGATATCCACAACAACCTTAAGAATGGATCCCAATTCTTCATATACATACAGAACTAAATTTAAGTAGCATGAATACTTTTCATTTGTTGAACTTGAATTAACTTCTTTCTGTATCTGTGACTATAACACAGAGAAAACAGTCAATCAAAGGCTAGGTACAGTTATCCTAAGTACTTTTTTTCCCCCTGCACCATTACATGATGTGTGTGCATAATATTCTGTGACCTGCTACTTAGTAACACTATTAGACATTTTTTGATGTTGATATATCTCTTCAAAACCATTTCTACTTCCTTAAAACAGGGATTTTTAAATTATCACTCCCATAGCACCTTCAGAGACAAATTATTATTAGTTTATTAAAGGCTTCATGCACTTATCAGTTGCCTCTTTGGTAACTCATGGTAGATAGGATATTAAAATTTTTATAAGCACCCCAAATGTAAGAAAGTAAATAAAAAGGCACTCGGTATCTCAGGAAAATAGAGAATGTCTTAATGATTTTGGTTATGGGAACTCTTTAATAAAATTTGTTCTCAGTATCTTTGTTCTTAAAAATCTGCAAATCTGGTTCAAAACAAGGCTTGTTTGTGACTGTGAGATAAACGATATAAGTTGAGGCATAAATGTATATTCACTGCTTATTGCTGAGAAGACAAAATAATTGTTCCAATTTTTATAGATATTTCATATGGTCCTTTTGTGTGCATGGCACGCACGTGTGTATGTTCGTGTGGTGGGTTTTTGCACTTGTGGGTGGGGAGGGTACATGCATACAGTTTCCATGGAGACTGCGGAGGGAGGGTGACCTTCCCAGTCCTTCCTCAGTTTGCTGTCTACTTCCACGTTTGAGGAAGAATCTCTTATTTAATCTGGGTCTCACCGATTTGAATTTTGGCTAGTTGGCCAGAAAGGACTGGAGATCTGGTTGTCTTTGCCACCCTAACCTGCATATTTTAAGCATGTACAACTAACACCTGCTTTGTTATGTAAGTCATGCACACTAAACTCAAGTCTTAACATGCATAGTAAAGATTCATTGGCTGAGGTATCTTGCTTACCCCCTAGCCCAATTGTAATACAATGTTTGCTGATTCTTAAATTTATGTACCCATGTTTGCCCTTTGATGTGATTCTGCACTCTACTTGTACAACATGCAGAACAATAGTTTGTATTTGAGTGATTTTACTTTGTTTTCATTATAGTTGATTTTAATTTTGCATTTCACAGTCTTTCAAATCATATGGTTTTCTTCACAGAGTAGTGGAGTTCTCTTCTCTGACTCGGATGAAGATCATTTTGTGAAAGTGACAGAAATGCTACTTCCTAGAGATTACAAAAAGTCAGCGTAACAGCTCCATCACAAAAAACTGAAGACCTAATTATAAATACTTAGAAAGAAACATGACAATAGTCTGTCATTCTGAGGATTAAGTAGAAAAGGAAATAATGATAATTTCCATTATAAAGGAAGGCACTTTAGTCTTCTACTATGTCACTCACTGACCCACATGGATCTGAACATCATTTTAATATTTTGATATCTTTATGTCATGTCCACAATACAGTTACTGTAGAATCCTTATTACATCTTCAATTTTTCTGTAGCTTTTATTAACAAAGTAATGTATGATTTGGGAAAATATTAAATTTGTATTATATTTGATATGAAATGTAATACTAGAACATTCCTCCTAGGCTTCTGGATTGACTAGCACTCATCATATTCAGGATTAATAATCTCAGTATTAATAATAAATTAATAATCTAATTTATTATCTTTCTACATGCTTGTACCTTTTTTATGAACAAGTATTTACTTTTAGTAATAAACTAAAAAGATATCCAGTTGCTTGCTGATACTCACTTCATTACATCTCTACCAGACAGATCAAAATGCTGCTTTGGATACACATATAAGGTACTTGATGTTTCCTATATTCTCCTCTGTTAAATATTTTAACATTAACATTGTTAAAATGTGTTGACAAAACAGGGCACATTGTGGGTACATTTTCTACAACTGAACTTTTACTCAGGAAGCTCACACATGAGAATCAAGAGTTCAAATACAGCCTTGATGAACTCATGACAGCCAAGCTGGGCTGAATAACGAACATCTCAAGGGAATTTGTGAAAATATGAAAAACAATACCAGGAACAACCACCCACTACCCTTTCACAGACTTACGTGAAATGTATGATCAAACACTGTGTGATATATAAATAAACAACAGACTGCATGCTTACATGATTGGTATTTCATTTTATACATTGCAGCAGAAAAATACCTATCACCAAGTGAGAGTGCAGTAAAAGATGAGCAGAAGATACAGAACAAATACCAGAATGGCCCAATAAACTTCTGTAAATGGAGTTGCCACACATACAGCAAACATCAATACGTACATCAAATGCTTAAAAATACAACCTGAAACCATAATTTGTGATGTCCTCCATTTCACTTGCATAAACATGGCAAATAATTTACCTCCTTCAAGGCTACTACATTCTTGGTCTAACAACTACTATGGATGTTTCAGAGAAGAATTTTATTTACATTACCATTTACATTTACACAGATAAAATTTAAGATAGGATATGTGTTTATGGTTTCTATAGTTTCCACAGTTTTTAATTCTCTTACTTAAAAACGAGGGGACTTCGAATGCAGATTGTGCTGTATGTTTTCACATAAACTTTCGTAATGTTTAGTAAAAAATTTCACTTACTTTAGTAACGCTTTACAAAAAAATCCATAAGAAGCAGAAGTTTGTTATTTTAGACCTGTTTTATCATCCAAGTTACATTTGTCTCATTTTTTTTTCTCATTTTAAAAAATCAAAGGCTTTCTTATTTTTTTCTATTTCAGATAGAAAGTTATTGCTCAGTCTCCTATATTTCTTTTATTTTATGTGTATGTGTTTTCCCTTCTTTATTTGAACTTTCTAGCTTTTATATTGAATTCTTCTTTATCTTTTTTCTTTAAATTTCATAGCTTCTCATTAGCAGTAAAATCTTCTTTGCTAACTATGCTGTTCACTTGTATCTCTGTTTCAAAGTTCCTTTGGTCCTCATAGTTTATAAATCACTAGATTCCCTGTGACATAAGCAAATTCGCAGGTCAAGGAGACCTGGACTTTCATTTATGGACACAACAGAGACACATGGATCAATATCTGAAGAAATATTACTTTTTAAGAGGTTAAATCTCTTATTGAAAGTTCTTGTAGGAAATACTATATTTACATATACAATTTAGCTTAACATACTTACACATCAATGCATATTCTACTTTGAAGTATCCATAGTGAAACCACATATGATAATCATTCATTTATTGAACATTGAAATTATGAATATCATGTGTGTTTCTGTCCACAGAGGCCAGAAGGGACAGTGGATGCTATAACTACAGTATTTTTTTCTAAGTAAAAAAGTTAACATGCCTCTTTTCTTTTGTAATTTACAATGTAAATGAACAAGGTAACATAGTTTATTAATATGAAATTGCTTTCACATGTTCTTAGTAAATTAAAAACCATAATTACATGTGCATATATTCAATCTCAACCCTTTCACACATCTGCATAATTTTTTCCTTGTGAGAAAAACATGTTAATATATAAATTATCAAAAATTACTATTATCTTTTACTAAAATAAAATTTTGTTACTATAAAACATTTCTAAATCTTCATAACATGTTGGAAATATTTCTTCTTTCCTACACATAATGACACTAAACATTTGAGCAGTGTTGGCTCAGAGCAATATGCTACTAGTAGAATAGCTTTGAGTATACTCACTCAAATTGAAAAACCCTCGATTTTTTATATTCATTCTTCAGATTACTTGAATCAAAGATCTCATCTATCTAAAAAGATGAAAAATGTGTTAAATTGAGTATTTCAACATTAATACAGACTGCAGTTACTACATTTGTTTAGAGCTGAAGAGATCTTCATAATGGAGGCTTCACACAGTTATAAATCATGAATTTGACAAGTATTTACTGATACTTTCAGAGTGAGAAAATCTGTTCTTTGTATCCATTGAAAAGAAGTTAATAAAACTGACTATGAAATTTTAAACCAGCCATAGAGAGACAGTCCCCTACCATTTGCTGAAGGTCAAAAGCAAGAGCTTTGAAGTCCATTGAGTGTCTATCTTGTAAATTAGGATTATATGTCACTCCAGACATTATTTTAAATGTCCCTCTGACTTCATGACTTTTTCCAAGGTCTGCATCTAGATGAATTAATGAGAAGTAAAGCTCTAAATTATAAATAGAAGGGAATAATGCATCTTGAATTATGATATAGAGGCAGCAATTCTCATTCATATATTTTCCCTGTAAAATTTAATTCTTGCTTTTTCTCTGCTGTTTTTTTCTCAAAAAAAAAAAAGCTTTTTTTCGCTTTCACGTGTTTGCTTGTTTTAAAAGACTAAAAAACTATAGGCTTATTTTCTCTTTCATTATTTCTTCTTCTTTTCTTTGAAGTCAGGCCACACTTTTTTTTTCATTTCTTTTTAAATTAAGGTTCCCATTGGAAGTCACAAGGAATAATAAGATTCTACCAATTATGGGAAGTGATTCCGGAAAACGTAGAGAGAAATGGACCATTAAAATTCTGTAGCTGTTGTTAGATGTTTCTTGGTCCCTAAGCCTCAGGACACTGCTGGCTTTCTGCATGTGAATTTCTGTGAAGGTTTCTGCACGTGTGTAACTTTGAAACACAGCTTTGAAGCCACTTCTTACATCCTAGTAATTATAAATTTGGCGTGTATGACTTTTGGCATGAAACAGGAATTGTCTACGTGAGAGAAGGTACTGAGAATGATGCAGAAAACACACTGTCTTAGTGGGGAAATAATGTAAGATACGGCGAACAAATTAAAAATATTTTACCAGAATATTTTCTTTGATATATATTTATATTAAAATGAATACCTTTGACTAAAATACACAAAAAGATAAAACCATAAGTGAACACAAAAATAACATTAAACAATTCTTGCAGTGGCATGATATGAGAAAGTTTTTTTCTTTCCCACAGCAGGGAAATGAGGGCTTAGGAGGACAAGTTCCTAAAGTAACATAGATGAGCGCTGACGGGGGTAAACTAAGTTCCTAAAGTAACATAGATGAGCACTGACGGGGGTAAACTAAGTTCCTAAGGTAACATAGATGAGCACTGACGG
>CAJQZJ010032173.1:8617150-8716829 GCA_907164525.1 Lophiomys imhausi | reverse complement strand
TAGATGAGCGCTGACGGGGGTAAACTAAGTTCCTAAGGTAACATAGATGAGCACTGACGGGGGTAAACTAAGTTCCTAAAGTAACATAGATGAGCGCTGACGGGGGTAAACTAAGTTCCTAAAGTAACATAGATGAGCACTGACGGGGGTAAACTAAGTTCCTAAGGTAACATAGATGAGCGCTGACGGGGGTAAACTTTAAATATATTTGCAGCACACAAACAATACAAACCACCACTTTTCTAAAACTCAAGGTAAAATGAGTGTTGTTCATATTAGATACTTAAAGTATTCCTTATCTTAAAGGGGGATTCCCTATATATGCTTATAATACATTTAAAAATTAAGGGATTATACTCAAATTACTTTTATAATGTCACAAGTGTTTTTTATTATATTCAAATTCAAACATTTATTTGTCAGGGAAAATAATTTGTCCAAAAATACTTATTGGGTAAAACAATTAAAATCTCCTTTTTTTGAATTTTTAGAACTAATTTGCCCAAATATAATTCATCATTTTAAAACATAAATTTAATTTTATCAAAAAAGAATAAAATTTTACTACTCAGGTTATTGGAATGAATCTGATTTGTTTATCTTATAAGTGAATAGATGGTAAATAGCAGTAAACTCTTAGAGTTGGGGTCCAGTTTGGGATCTTATGTCTTTTATGTACCAAATATTGCCAAATTTTATTGCAAGCTAGTTGTCAAATGTTTTTCCCAGATTTGTAACCTGAACAATGAGGCAATAATAACAAAGAAGTCATAAATTTGTTACAGTATGGTCTTATATTTTAATTCTAGTATAATGCATAATAAATTTGAAGAGAAATGGGATAAAAAATTTAAACCTTATTTTGTAGAACTATGTTAGTATGAGGTCATAATAACACTCTTCAAACAGATTGAAATAATTATATATATATATATAGTACCCATGTTTGAATATGCTTATCCAAATTTATTAGCAATAGTTTAGGCCAATAACATAATAAAGATATCATTTTATATAAATAGACAATAGTGTCCATTCACTTTTTCTGTCTATGAACTTCAGTAGTCCATACTATTTCAATATGTTTATTATTTCAATATTCATTACAAATCTACAGGTTATGAAACTTACTGCATTATATGCTCAAATGAAAAGCTGAACATTAGTTTGTAAAAGAAATAAATACTCTGTTTCCAAATTTGATTTTGGGATGACTCTAAATGACATAACACCTGATTTTCTTAATATTCTATGAAGCAAAGTGTCCAGAACCACCTAAATTTAAAAAAAAAAATCTGTGGTACAGCCAAAATAATGAATAAAATACAGCAAAGGATGACGTAGACCTCCTTCCTTGTTTGACTGCATGACTTACCTCCTGTTTCTGATTCCTTGATCGCTAACCAGGACCCTGTGATTAACCCAACACTGATGACCAGGAGCACAACAAAGAGAGCTGAGAGCATTGCTTCGAACGAGCTGATACCCCGACATCTTGGGGCCACATTTCTCTTTGACCTCATTTTTGATTTTTGAAAGACGGATAACTTAGGAACTGTGAGAGAACATAGTTTTCCTTATTAATGAAACTGGTACCCTGATACTAATTGGAGAGTAAAATCTCTCAAGTTCCTAAGGATTTTAAAGGCACCAACCGTTCAAGACTGCTATTGTATTAGCCGTCTTCAGTGTGGATGTGCTTCATCCCTCTGGAAATAATATGGCTCCACACACTCAGTATCTTTAAAAGGGATAGTTAATCTTTAAGACTACACATTGAGTAAAGATACCTAGAGTTATAAATTGCAATCACCTGAACAGGCCATTTGTCAGGGTAAGAATATTAATTGCTTGACATAAACAAAAAAAATGAACCTTAATCTCCTTGAGAATTATTAAAAACCATGAAAATGAAGATAGACAAATTGCTCATTAGGGAAGTACACTTGATATTTGCAGGAGTGTTGCTTACAGATCAACCTTGTGCCCTATGACTCAGGTCCTTATTATAAGCATTCTACTGTAGAAAGGTAAAACCTTCTAAACCACAACATACATAGATGTAGAGTATAGATGTATAATATGTTATTGTACTCAGTTCTCCATTTCTCCCTTCCTATGTCTCTCCCTCTCTCCCCCTTATGTGCATTAATTTGTACATAGGTATCTAATTGAAACAAACAAAAGTCTTTTGAACTTTATGATGTCACTCTTGAAGTTATGCAATGCAAGGCAGTATTGACTGATCATAAAGGAAGGTCCATTTAGGCATCATATGGCTACTCTATATGACTTGAGTAATTGTCTGTACCTGAGATTAATCACTCTGAGAAAAACAGAGTGTTTGTTTCTATTTTAAGAAACTCTGCTAGGTAGAGAAGACCTTGCTCATTCATTCTTGTACTTTATCATTTTAAATATGTTACTAAAACAAGACATCAGGTTAAGATGTCCATAGCAAGAACTAGACCTGTGTTTTCCTGGAAATGTGAAACTTTTCTCATAATTAGAGTGAAGTGTACACTTGGAACTTTCTCAGCTTGGATAATAACAAGTCCAGGAAACCAATCAATTAATCAATGCATTCTCTCTAATCTATTTTGGAGTAAGTCACACACTTTTTATTCTGCTAGATTATATTGAGTTCATGAACTCTACTACAAGTATAGAAACCACACATAAAATATAAAATTAAAATTTCAAAGGGATATATTTAGGCTCAGAAGTAATACAAAAGTTGAGATTATAATTCCTTTCACATTATATATTGGAAATAAATGAGCATATTGTGTGCCATAAATTCATGGAAAAATGTCTTGTTGGACAGTGTGAAATTAAGCAAACCAGTGGATACGAGAAGTAATATATCATGTCCTGAAATGTACAAAGCGACTATTAAAAGAGAATCAGAGTCTCCCTATCATATAGCAGAACTCCTTGTAGAGTTTTAAAGATGAGAGAGTAGAGTCAATCAAGGAGGAGAAATAACAACTCAGTGTAGAACATAGAGCCCAGAAACAACTTGATTTGTGCACTGAAAGCATCATACATTAGACATACTGATAGTGTTAAGACATGAGGAAGATTCACTGTTCAAGGAATGGTGCTGAGTTGATTTCCTATCCATCAGCAAAATAAATAAAATTAAAGCATTATCTCGCAGCATAAGGATAAATAAATTTGAAGTGGAGGACATACAGATGAGAACTACATATAAATTTAGAAGAAAAATGTAGTGGGTTATTATTTTTTGGCAGTTTCACTTGAGTTTTGAAAAAAGAATATAAAACTAATAAGATAAAACAAGGAGAATTGTAAATTGACCCGATAATTACTCAGATAACAAAAAACATAGTCAAAGCTAGAGAGCTGGTTGTGAGATTATCTTTCTGTGTCTGTTTGTAGCAAATTAGAAATCAGAGCACCATTTTAACATGAATTGCTCAAAACTTATTTGGGAAGCAGTTCACAGAAAGACCACTAAGAAAATTACTAAATGAAGAAAAGCACACAGAAAATAAAGCCAGTGGTGCCTGTGTGTAGTGAAGTCCATTATCAACACTGGCACCTGGAATATCTTGCCAGTACCGGAAGGAACCAAGGAGAGCAGGCTCAAAGGTTACGGTGAGAAAGCAGATTCATTGCTCACTGCATAGCCATGCACCTTACTGGGGCGTGACTTCAGAACTACCCTTTTGTCCTCTGGCACATTCAACTTGTCCTGTCGGAGAAGGGGTGGGCATTAATGATACAGAATGAGCTAGACTGAGCAGGTAGGGGTGAAGAGAAATTCATGTGAATGGAGGATTTTTACGTTGCCTGCTAAATCTTAAAAATGTCAGTTGCCAAATACATATGGATTGGGCATTGGGAATGTATGTTATGCCTTATAATTTTCATAACTGTGGCCTAATTATTCTTGTTTTGTATTGTATTTGTTGTTATAAGAGAAAGAGCCATTTGTTGGAATGAAAGGGGGAAGTGTTGGGGGGGGGGAAAGATATACCTTAAACTTAGAAAAAAAAAGGAAGCAGATGGGGGGTGTGTGAGAAGGAAGAGGGTGGGAGGGTAGGACCAGAGGGGGGAGTGACTGAGATGTACTTGAAGAAATAAAGAAAATAAAATTTAAGGAAAATGTCACTCTGTAATTTGCTGCTTTATACAAGTATATACAATAAAAATAAAGACAATGATGTCATTCAAACAAAACGGCAACCTACAGATTGGGAAGAGATCTTCACCAACCCCACATGACAGAGGGCTAATATCCAAAATTTAAAAGGAACTCAAGACACTAAATGCCAAGAAACCAAATAATCCAATCAAAAAATGGGAAACAGAGCTAAACAGAGAATTCACAAAGGAGGAATCCCTAATGTCGGAGAGACACTTGAAGAAATGCTTAGCATCCTTAATCATCAGAGAAATGCAACTCAAGATGACTCTGAAATTCCATCTCACACCTGTCAGAATAGCTAAGATCAAAAGATCAAATGACAGCACATACTGGAGAGGTTTTGGGGAAAGGGGAACACTTCCATTGCTGGTGGGAGTGCAAACTTGTACAACCACTATGGAGGTCAGTCTGGAGATATCTTAGAAAATTTTAAATAGCTCTACCTCAAGACCCAGCCATACCACTTCTGGGTATACATCCAGAAGATTTCTAACCAAACCACAAGGACGTTTTCTCATCTATGTTCATAGCAGTCTTATTTGTAATAGCTAGAAACTGGAAACAACCCAGATGTCCCTAAATTGAGGAATGGATAAAAAAATCCTGTGGTACATCTACACAATGGAATACTACTCAGTCATCAGAAACAATGAAATCATGCAATTTACAGCCAAATGGATGGAACTAGAGAAGCTCATCCTGAGTGAGTTAACCCAGACCCAGAATTATGCACATGGCATCTATCACTTATAATCAGATTAGCCATATAGTACACCATAGATTTGTACAGCCAATGCACCAAAAGGAACAGGAACATAGACTTTGTTACTTGTCCATGAGACACTTTGCCCTTGTGGTGTTGCCTTGTAGGCCCCCAGTGTATGAGGAGGCTCTTGGCCCTCATATGACTGCTGAACTGGAGGGGGGGAGACTAATATGTAGGGACACTCCACTCCGGAGGAGTGGGTTGGAAGGGATAGGGGGTAGAGGGTGGGAGGGTGGTAATGGGAGGGGTGGAAAGAGGGCACTGTGATGGAGATGTAACCTGACATAATAAATGAACATTAAAAAAAAAGAAAAATAAATGAACAAGACCTGAAAAAAATAAAGAGAACAAGAGAATTTTTTTAAAGAATTTCTAATTCTTTTAGTTAGTGAGTACAGGTAGCAGAAAATTAACAACAACAGCAAGAAAAGAAACACACCAACATCACCAAAAACAAAACAAAACAAAATATACATTATACATTAAGATAGACAGATGGACAGTCAGATATATACACGTTTACAAATTGAGTGGATGGAGCAGAGCTCCAACTACCTTATATATGGATATATAGACATCTCTGGTATATGAAAAGAGGTTCTAACAACTTTATTTTTTTCTCCCACAGCTTGTATATTCCAGCACAATCTTTCAAGCAGTACACTATTCACAATGTGGTTCCATTTTATTTTTCCTTAAGTGAACAATTACAATGAGTATACCTATGAAAAAAAGTGTTCCCTAATACCCTCCCATGATCAAATGTTTTACATATTATGGTGAAAACAAATGTGAAAAACAAATTATTTCCAAGAGCACACATACATTTGTAACTAAGCTACTTGTTATAGATTAACAAAATGTAAGCAAACAATGTAATTTTTTTTCAGCCAGTTCCTCTTTACTGGCAGGCAGCAATGTGCAGTTACAAAGAAAGGATCAATTATCTTATTATGTATCTTATAAAAAAACAATCTTGTAAAAATCTTAAGAGAATTACAAATCTAAACTTTTATATTAAAAACATCAGTCATTACTATTTTAAATCTCAAGATGCACATCTGCTCATCAACAAACTTTATTAAATCATATCAGGAAGCTGAGGGCACAAGAAATTGATTGCACCTTGATCACTAGTTTAGTTCTAGCAAGGAGTCATGTCATCCAGTGTCATACACGCTGCTATTGTTTTGTTTCCTGACCATAAAAAAAAATCCCTAACTCAACTATTTTGGAAGGGTTAGAGGGTAGAGGGTGAGAGGGCGGGGCTGGGAAGGGGAGAAAGAAGCCAATATGATGGAGATGTAACCTGAAGCAACAAATAAATAAATTTATTTATTTTAAAAAAGTATGCCCTTCTGATGTTCAAACTGTTCCCTAAGATTTTCTACATCATAGTCACTAACAAAAACATCTTAAACTAACTTTATTATAACTTTCTGGAAAAGCAACTTAAATCATCTCCTCAAACTTTCTATCAATTACTCTGTCTAAAACTTGTTTAAATCAAATCAAGAATTCTGTAAAATCATTAACTCATCTAAACAATATTCTCTTTATGAAAGTTCATATTCGTATTGATCGTCAGGAAAACTGTTCAATAGAGTGGGCTAACACCCAGGAAGTAGTCACACTAGACGGTGACAATCTCCCCACTCCCAATCATACCATGCCAGATAGATGAGAAATTCAGCAATGACAAACATTAGAAGGCATATCAACAGCAAGAAGCTGTTGCAGGATATTTGATCATATTGTGAGTCCCAAGAAATTGTAAAAGCCTGATCTAATTATGGTATGGCTCAGCCTTTAATCCTAGAATTTTTTGTTTATTATAAACAAATGGTGGTGCTGTGGCTCAGCTCTAAACAAACATCTTTAATCCAAAAGCTTTCCATACACAGGATTAAATAAAGTTAACACTGTTGGTATAACTTGAAAGCTGCTCATATTTTGTTGCTAACTACTGGCCCCAGGATCTACTTGCTGCCCACAAAAGCACATTGTCATGTATATCTGTCTTTGTTGTCTAAGGGTGGAAGAGAGCTGGAGGGGTGTTGACAGACTTCTGGGGCAGAGAGAGAGAGTCACAAGAAGAAGAAGAAGAAGGAGGAGGAGGAGGAGGAGGAGAAGGAGAAGGAGAAAAAGAAGAAGAGGCGAAGAAGCTAGGACCAAGGAGGAAAGGAGGAGGACACACCATGTGCTAGATATTATGACTTTCAGTTGAGGTTTTTATTTGAGGTTTGGTTCCCCCCCCCCCTTTGGCTGGGAAACTGGCCTTGGCCCGGCTAGTTCAGTCGGTAGAGCATGAGACTCTTAATTTCAGGGTCGTGGGTTCGAGCCCCACGTTGGGTGCCATATGTAGAAAAAAATTTAATTAAATTACATTGGGTGCCATTTGTACAAATAATTAATTAAAATGTTTACCAGATTTTATATTATATTTAATTGGTTCTGTGGCTAATCCTTAATCATCCATTATAAATGAGCACACAGACGCCATGGGATTTTAACGAGCCTTGGACTGAATTGTGCAATCCTAGCCCATCTAAGCTAGCTCTTAATTCTGTTACCCAAATGTAACCCCATATATACATATGTCCCCTTGGACTGCCATTCTCCATGATATGCTGATGTTCCCGGCCGTGTGGAATGAGGTTCTTTTTTCTAACCCATGGTGTGCATCCTCTTTCCTGCTGCTCCTGGCTGGAATGCATTAATCCTTTCTCTAAAGTGCAGGCTTCCTGTTCTAATCTCAGGAAGTCCCACCTTTCTCTGTCTTTGGCCAATCTCAGGCCTCAGCATTTATTTAACCAATCAGAGTCAATTAAGTAACAGACAACCAACAGGACCAAATTAACATTTAGAATGCTTAACACTACCCATCATGTGAACATCAATGTCTCTTCATTTATATGTGTTTCATGTGCCTTTTCTTTGGCTTTTCTTCTTCTTTGAATGTTTTGTCATACATAGACATTTTGATTTGATTTATCTTATTTAATTTTATTAATACTCCTTAGATACCTGTTTGATTTCTTTTTTTTAATAATTTATTTTTTATTTCTTCAAGTTACATCTCAATCACAATCCCCTCCCTACTCCCCCCTCCAGTCCCACCCTTCCACCCTCCTCCCCCTCAACCCCCCATCCTCTTCCCTTCTTTTTTTTTTTAGTTTAAGGTATTTATTTTTCCCCCCAACAGCTCTCCCTTTCAGTCCAAATAATGGTTCATTTTCTTATAACTATAAATACAATACAAAACAACCTGTTTGTTTTCTAAGGAGACCGAAAAGGTATTGATCCAGATGGGAGGGGAGATGGGGAACAACTAGGAGGAGTAGGGGTAGGAGAAACTGTAATCAACATATTTATTGAAAAACATCTATTTCCAATAAAATACATAATTTACATTAAAACAGCTTTATTTTGGAGGTGGAACAGATGGTTCAGAAGGCCATTTTCCAGCACCCACATGCCAGTTCGTCACCCTCTCCATCCCCAGGGGTTTCACTACAGCTTCTGTCCTCTATTGGCACTGCATGTACTTGGTACCCTTATAAATGTGCAGGCAGAACATTCATATGCATAAAATAAAAAGAGATCTTTAAAACTTTACTTTTTATTTTGTGTATTGTGTGCCCATGTGTGGAGGTACCCACAAAGATTGGAAGAGAGTGTTAGAGCCTCAGTAGTTGACAGTACAGTAGTTGTGAGTCATCAGATTTGGGTCCTGGCATCCTAACATCCTTGGCAAGAGCAGTAAGCTCCTGATTACTCAGCTGTTAACTGCTGAGATACCTCTCCCACTATAGGTCCTTTAGATTCTTAGTTTTGGATAAATCATATACTATATATTTTTTTCTTTGGTCTATTTGCTTGTATTTCTCTTTGTTTGCTTGTTTGCCTTTCCTTTCATGATGAGATATTTACTGGAGTATAACTAGGTTTTTATAATTTATGTAGATTGTAGATATGAAATAAGGAGTTTGTCCTTCACCTTCAACTGCATATTAACCAAATGTCTATCCAATATTATTCTCGACTTAAACATCTAAAGACTATATTAATTTTATTTTACTAAAACTATACGTAAAAAAAAATAGATTAAGTTTCACGTTGAAGTTTCCCTGCAACCTAGAAATGGTCATATTATTTAGCTAATCAACAGTTTTAAAAATGCTGTAACAGTCAAGGTCTGTTAGAATACAGTTTTACAAGTGGACGGCAGGGAAAGTGAAATCAGTTGACATGTTTTGCTTGCACCATAATCTTGCTAAGCCGTAGTTGTGGTCTCTCTTTACTTTCAGTTTAGGAGTTATGGTTGCCCCATAATATGCTGTGGAGAGAAGACAGTCTTGACAGTCTTCAGTAGCAAAGCACTCATATGTATCACACACACACACACACACACACACACACACACACACACACACACTACAAAAGCACTAGAAACTTTGATGTAAGAGTATCTCTCTGCAGAGTTGCTGACCTTTACAGTGTGACTTGGGGATTTTTCAGTAAAATTCTGTTCTTTCCTTTTCTCATCTGGAGAATAAAGTTATTGATTTGAAAATCCCTTTCTTTTCTGAAATTTCATCACTTTGTCTTTATAATTTTTATGGTTCCTTCCAAAAGACAGCATATGATTCGTCTGCCTTCACATTTTAAAGGAAAGCAAATGTTTCAGATATTCACCTAAAACCCATCTGTGTTAGATGATGGATGTCTGTTAAAACATTTTCTTAAGACCTTTCCCCTCATAGCTCCCCGTGACCTTGTCTCTCATTATAGTCCCTTTTATCCCTCTCCTCCCCTCTGACTTCAGTGAGACTGTATTTACTTTCTCTTTGCTGATGCAAATTCCTCACAGATCTTCCAGCCTTTGTTCAGGCTCCACATGTGGCTTCTCACCTTGTCATAGGAGAGTTCCTCTCACCAAGCCTATCTCCCTAATCTACTTTTATCTGTAGAGTGGATTATAAAAGTTTTGAATAAAGGGTATTATACCAGAACATGCTGAATGGCAAAGCAGTAGCACTTAACTGTTCTGAAGGAAAGAACTCTATTCATGGAAGTATTCAAAAATAGACCTGTATTTCAGCAAAGAAAAAATGAACTAGGCTGGGTTTTTCCTAGTAGGGGTTACCACACCTTAGCATCTTAGTTGGTTAGTAGAGAGCTTTGAAAAAAAATATCAGCATGTTTTTCCCTATCACCACTAGTTTAGGTCATTTTCAAAGAAATCCTCTGTGTATCCAGGATCCTAACCAATTCTCATCCCTATGATTTTACATGCGGTGCCAGCTGCATCTGTAGTCAAGGTAGGGCTTATCTTCTCAACATGCTACTTTTTAACTTCAATCATCTAGTGCTTGGGGGTCAAAAGATTTTTTGATATTGAAAAAGAGTGAGCCTACTTGTCAAATTTTCTCAGCATTCTTTTTATCTAATTGCCCTGCTATCATCTCCAAAATGTTGCATCCACTTTTACTTTTTCCATAGAACAAGTTTTCTACATCAACATGCTAAGTTTTCTGCCTTTTCATAAACCCAAGAGCTTATCCCCCCCTTTTTTTTTTACTAAATGAAAGAACAGTGTCAGAGAAAATTAAGATGCTGTTTAGTTTAGAAAGTTTAAGGGTTTTTTTTGTTCTGATTTATTCCTCAAAACTCTCAAGCAAGGTTTTTAAACTATATGTTTTATATGCAACTGAAATAATACAGGGTGGATTAGTTTGTATTGGGGTAATACATAGTTTTATATGAATATTATTCACTGAATTTCACTTACTTTTGTGCCAGTTCATAGAATGTGGTGATTGTGTATACAGATTTTTTTCTTAAGTAACCTAATATTGTACCCCAAATTGCATGCTTAATTAGTGTTTCCATGATCTGCCGTGGCTGATAAAATATGACCATTAACACTGAAAATATAACAACACACAATAATATGAAGCTAGCTAGTGGTTTTAATTGCACTGAATAACTCCAAAATCAGTGCTAGAGACAGGTTAGGTGAATCTGATTATAGAAATAAACAAGAGAATTGCACATTGAGTTACATTTCTAACAAAAGATTGTTGGAGAGGTTATGCAGTATTTGATGACATTTTTATATAGACTTATTTTCGTTTGGATTTTAAGTGGTCTCCAATGAATGGCTTACATACTATGTCATGATCTGAAGCCTGCAGCCCTGCTGTGAAAAATGGGAATCACTAGGAAGTAGGGACTGGTGGAAGGAAGTTGGGATTGGCCATTGAGTAGGACTGTTGATTGCTGTGTTCTCTCTCTCTGCTTCCCAGCTGCCATGATGTGAAAAAGTTTACTCTACCACACACTTTCTTCTTTGGTGTTCCACTTCTTTCTACTTCCCATCCAAAGGGGCCAATTGACTTTTGACTCAAGAACTTTGAGACCATGATCCAAAACAGTTCATTCTTATGTCTCAGCTGCTTTTGTCCTGTGTTTTGTCACAACAGAAAGGCAACTGAGAAAAAATGTAATGGTATGATCTGGAATGTAGCTCACTGGTAGAATAATTGCCTAGCATATTTAAAACACAGAGATCTTCAGTACAAGCAGTAAAATCCCCAAACATAGTTGTAGCATAAATCACTCTATCTTCACGTTCCTCTTCAGGATAGTGATAGAACTCTTGTATTTTGTCTATTGCCTACTATCATTTTCAATTTTCCTTCAGTTTAAATGTGTTCATGGGATTAAAACCAGATGTGAAAGTGACACAAGATAACCTTGATGAAGTTTTATTCTTATATCTTAAACATGACAAAATAGACTAAGCAGCAGTTTCAAAAGCTTTGTGAATATCAGTGTAAACATGGCCTTTCAAAAGTGCTATTTTTATGTAATCATCAATCAAGAATTTCCTTTTCTTGTACTTATACAGTGAAATAAAAATTATAAATATGAATAAGAATTTTAAATTACAAATTATGGTATAAAGTCATTCATTTAGAAGGTGATTATTCTTTTTCATTTGAGAGCAGAGATTCTTCAATTATATGTTTAATGAAATTTTTCTTCTTTAGCAAGTATTTCAGGAGAAGAATGTATCATCTGTGAATGAAACAGATACCTATTAAAATGTTACCTTATATCTATTTAGAATTTTTTCTTTGTTTAAAAACATTCCCATTTTTCCTATTTATATTTTATTCTTTGTCTCATATATATGTATATATTTTGCTCTAGGTATTTAATTTGAATAGGTTGTTATGTCTGGGCATGAACTATCATTGTAATGTCACTAGACTACCACTGAATTTATAGGCACCTTCAGTTCCTACCACAGTCCATTTTTATTTCCTGTATATTAATAATACTTGGTATTTGTCTCTTTATATTTTTCCAAAAATAATTTTAATTACACCAGCTCTATTGTTAACTATAGACGTTATGTAATACAGCAAATTCAAGTTATTTATTCTTGAGAGCACCATTTCTACTTGTCTTGTTTTAATAATCTTTGAAAGATATATCTCCTTGTGATTAGTTTGTGTAGAGTAAATTTACATATAACAAGGTGAAGATGTTATTACTTGATTTCTAAAGTTACATTATATGGTCAAAACATTGAGACCTCTGACAGAGTCATATGTTTTGTTGAGCATTTTGGCAAACATCTTGAAATAGTCATCCTTCCTGGTTTTGACTTTGAAATATCCAGATAGATCATGTTTTTATTTCTTGACATTGATCACAATAGAACCATCTATTCAAAAATATACATTTTATGTCTGATATTACCTCACATGTGTTTATCTACTGTGGAGCTATTTTTCTGTTTTATATACTTTGTGTTTAAAGGTTATAAAACTTTAGTTTAGAAAAGTCAACTCATGCCAGACTGACTTGAACATTACATATCAATACTCCAGCTTCATAAAGATAGTGGTAAGTAGGTAAATCAATTTACATTTGAACCAATTATAAGGCTGATATATATTTCACAATTTCAAGTGAGCTTGAACAAGGAGAAAAATATCATAGAAAAAGTATCATATTGGTTGTTCTTCAGCTAAATTTTACTGAAACATCTTCCAAGATAGAGTCTTAAAATTTTGGGTTGTAGTGCTGGAGAGATGACTCCATGGTTAAGAGCACTGGGGGTTCTTCTAGAGGACCCAAGTTCAAATCCCAGCACCCACATGGCGGCTACAACTGTCTGTAACTCCAGTTCTAGAAGATATTTACTGTACCATAGACATACATACAGGCAAAACACCAACGCACATAAAAATAAATAATGTTAAAAAGATTGTGTTATGTGTAACCCTAATCACCATTGGTCTAATTCTTCTACTTTTAAATTGTTTCTTATACTTTCTCATAAACATGCATCATTAAAATACAATAAAATTATTTCCACTCTGTGAGAATATGAAGGCAACAATAAATGATTTCAATATTATGCATAATCCTACCAGGGTCCCTCCTTTATTGTAATGTTTCTGTCATTGTAAACAAGCAGATACAATGGAACTACAAGGGGAATCTCTGGGAATAAAAACTAAACAAAGATGCTGTGGATATGTTTCACAGCACAGCCATGCAATTAAATATGCAATTATAATAGCTAATACATTTTGATCCTATAGCAGGGAACAAAATTAAGAGGTTATTTCCTTTGAAACATTTTAAGATTCCTGCTACACAAGCTACTATCTATGCCGAGCAAGTCTGGTATGTTCCAACTTAATTAAATTCAAGCTGTCAATAACCCTCTGATAAAACAGAGTCCAAATTTCTCACAGGTCTGTACCTGCTAGTTGTTTTTATCAATAATAATAAAATTAACTCTTCAGTAAGATGAATGAAATAGATTGCCAGAAAAGAATTGTGATCAGTGGGGATTGACCTACATGAGTAAAATAATTAGGAGAATACTGCTAAAAGCAGTCATGTATGTGAGTAAATACTACAGCCCTACATGTATAAAAACTCAGATATTGTGTTATAACTGCAAGTACTTATGTATAAAAAACACAGGCACATACAGATACACATACTCAGATTTACACATATATTTTTAACTAAACATATTTGTGTATGTTCACAAACTGATACAAATGAAAGAGTAATTTTTTTTTTTTTTGCAAAAAAATGAACTGTATAAGCCTTTCAAGGAATCCCTTCAAAACAGTCAAATTTTGCTAAGGAGTGCTGATATCGGGAGAGGTTGAAACTTACTAGCAATTTAGCAAAAGGACTAGTTGATAACCTGGTCTCTTTCTTCAGCTGAAACATAACCAAATGTATTGTGCACTTGTTTTTCTAGTCATGAGAAATTAACAAATAAATGTAGCATTTCTTCATCTCTTCTGAGCACATCCTTTCCTGCAGTTTTACTTCACACATTAGTAATTCTAGTACATGTTACTGGCTGGAAGACAATTCTAAAATAAAAGTTCAAATGGGTATCCCGCTTCTGTGGATTATGAATTAAGGGATTTATTCTGGTTATGTTTCTCTATTGTAGCTATGGGCATTCGGAATGAGAACATTCTGCCAGTAAGTGATATATTCTAAGGATCATCCACATAGATATGTCAATGGTCTCCATTTTATGAGAATGGCTTTATCAAGCTGTGTGCACCAGCCAGATGAGCTATGTTCTCAAACTTCTGAGCATTCTTCTTATACTTGAGGACTGTATTAAGTGGTCTCTCTCTGACAAAGAGACTATGACAACTTCCATGATTTCTTAACCCTGACCTGACTGCTATACATTTCTCTAATTTATCAATAAAAAATTCCTTCTTAATCAATTCATTATAAAACAATATGCCTGTTATTTACACTTGCAATTTTAGTCAGAGTAGAGACAATGATGATGTAAGCATTCAAAGCAATCTTGAGCAACACCTGCTAGAAAATATGGTTGAAATTGGAATCACTAAGGGAATAAAATAGGCAATTATTTGTAAGCAGGGTCACTCTATTGAAGTCATACTATTGATGACAATGTAACAGCATCTAGACCATTTGGAAAACACTATCTCTATTTCTTTAATAGAAAAGTTTATTTTCTGCTTCCTTGACATCAAGCCTGGTCATGCCAATTCTGGTGTTTCTCACAAGAGGTGGAAATAATTCATCTACTCTATGATAAGTTTGAATGTAATAAATGTGCAAAACAATCTAATAAAGTGTGTAAAACCAGTCAGTATTCTCGCCATAAAAAAGACACTGTCCTAAACAGGGCTGCTGTTTCAACTTGCATAACCAAAGCTGTCAACAATGCGCACACACATGGGTGAAAGACAGATGCTATCTGTGTGCTACTGGGACTTCAAAGACACCTCATTCTTTTTGGTAAGTGCAGCATAACCCAGCTTCTCCTGAATGTACAAATAGTAATGGAAGCATGTATGCCAAATTCTTTTCAAGATACTAAACTGGAAATAATATATTATATATAGAATATTATAGATTTTGCCATTGACATTGCCTTGTGTTAGCTTCTGTATGTGTTTGAGATGATTCATAACAGCATTGCGAGATAACATTAATATCTCCCGACTATGGTTAAAACAAGGCTAAATAGGAATACTAAGGTCACTGTTGCCTTGCCTGCAAGAGATTCAGTAGACAATACGCAATCTGTGGTTGGATAAATACAAACAAATTGAAACTTAGTATTTTGTGGGTCCCCTCAAATGATATCTTCAACACTTTAGAAAATATAATAGAACATTAAGGTTGTGATGAAAGTGCTTTGTACCTAGTAAAATATTTAGGTTACTTAGAATAATCAGCATTTTGACTTAGTGATTCCATCAATTTCAATGCCATCATACTGGATAGGATCATTTGAAGTGACAGCTGTAAGAAATACGTTTTTGAAATTTGAGTGATATAAACAGCATGGTGAGGTTTTGATATTGGGGCTGATACTTTTATGGTCTCACTATGCTGATATCACTTTGGGTATTTTTAAGATTAAAGACATCACTATAGTGAGCCCCAGTGATATATTATAAAAAGAATTTCCTGGTTCATACATAAGAAAGTTCTAGAGAGGTTTTCAAGGGGTTATGGCTTTACTTCTCAAAGAATAGTCCTTGAACATCACATGAAGTTTGTTAGAAATGCAGTATTGGAATTAATAGAAATTTCCATTGCACACTCAAGTTCTAAACAGTTGAGGAGAGACACTCAGAAATTGTTTTTCCATTGATATAAATGCCTGCCTTGTGAGCACTATACTGCTACATGCTAGACCACAAACTCTAGAAATCACTGATGACCTGAGATGATGCAAAAATTCAAGGTATTAAACTCTTCCCATGGGCTCTCCATCTAAAAATCATGCAAAAGTGGCATTTGGTATTTCAGTACTCAGATTATCTGTAGGTTTTGGTGTTCTTTACTGATTTAAAAGAGAATGGTATTTATAAAATTGTAATAGACTCCTGAATACTAAATCTAGATTGCAAAAAATGTTTCTTTTTCATAATTATATGGTAATGTCTAAATTTCACTTATTTTTCCCAAATATAAATATGGAGGAGCATAGAAATTGTCTCATTAATAGGGTAAATCTTTTCAAAGTTTCTTTAAAGCTAAGGGATCTTTTAGCTAAATTTTTTATTCTTAGGGTCCACTGCTAATTCCAAAGTCACTGTATTTTTGGAAGGTACCTACATAGTTTCATTGCAGGAAAGCAAATTACACACCCAATTTCCATACTGTTGTTTGGGAATGTACTTCATATTTTTTAATATATTTATCATTAGTGTATTTATGGAACAGTTTATTTTTGAGTTCTGATTAGGAATTTATTTTACATTTACTATGGTTTTATTTTACTTTTTTATTATGTTTATTTATTACTTCAAGTTACATATCCATCACAGCCTCCTCCTTCCACCCTTCTGATCTGAAACTCTGCCTTAGGAAGACAATGGTTTAAACCTTCTGGATATTCTAAATAGAATATATATTTTGCCTTCATTCCAGTTTTAAATTTGCAGAGTTGAAGTCTCTTGGGCTTTTCCCTATTTTCTTTAGCATATCTGTTGTTCCTGTGTTTAGACAATCATGTTGCTGAGACTCAGTGGGTGCTGCCTCTGACTTAAAAAAAAAAGAATATAGTGTCTTCTGTCTTTAAGCAAAGAAGCATGCAATATGGATAAATATCTGAAAATAACATGGCATTGTTATTCATTTGTGGTATAGGTGACAGAATTTATGACCTCATGAAAATTAGGGAAGCATTTTACCATTGAACTATACTCCACACATTTGAAAGTGGATAAAATAAAGTAAGCACATGGAGATAATTACTTACAATTAATGGTCATCTACTGTGTTCTGCATGGGGCTCTAAGAACTTCATGTTTATTTATTTAATCTCATAATAACTCTTGATTCAAATATGTTACTATTCACATTTTGATAACACAAAAGAATAAAAATGTGTGTGTAAGTTAATAGCCTAATGTATTGTGTTATATACTTTTCATTTTATTTTATAAAACACCTTAGCAAAAGCAACTGAGGGAGAGTTCATTTAGGCTCCCAGCTTGAAGGTACTGTCCATAATGGTGGAGAAATCAAGGAAACAGAAGATTGAAATGACTGGTCACTTTGACTCCACTGTTAAGAAAGAGAGTGATGGCTGTCACTCCTCAGCTTGTTTTATCCTTTTTATACAGTCCATGACCCAACCTTGGGGATGGCATTATCTACAGTTGTATAGGCATCCCACCACAATTAACCTAATTAAGAGAATATCCCTCTGGCATTCCCAGAAACCTTCATCTCTCAGTAGAATGTAGAGTTCATCAAGTTAATAATTGTGATTCAATTCCACAAGTATAAAATCCAGTAGATATCAGATTAAAAAATAATTCAGGTAATTTGAATCTCAATACTAAATTCAGTGGCTTTCTATGTGTCTGCTTAAATAAACTATAATTTTTTTTCAAAATTTCCACCTCTAAATATTTTTGGTAAAATGACAAGAACTTATAAAATTTGGAAGATACATGTGAAATAGTAGACAGCATATGAGAAAGATGATCATAGAACTTTAGGTCTTTTTGTAAGTGTCAAAAGTGTTACTGATCATCTATATGGTATGCAGTTTTGTGGACATAAGAATACATGAGCACAGGGTCACTTTCATTTCTTTATGTTGTGTGTCAAGAGTTTATGCAGGGTCAGGGTGGAGGGCTGTGACTCCCTGTGACGGTTACTCAACATACAACATTTTTATTAGTTTCATTTTTGTTACTGGGATAAAATACACAGACAAAAGCAACTTAAAGAAGAAAGTCTTTAAGTTGGCTGACAGTTTCTATTATGGTTGCAAAAACATGGCAACAGGCAGGAAAGGAAAAATCAGTAAGTGGGATGATCACCCTGTACTCAGGAAGTGGATGCTAACAGGAAGTAGAGTCAGGATATAGAGCCTTGACGATTGACCGCTGGTGACCTAACCCCTTCAGGCCACCTATAAAGGTTCCATAACCTTTCCAAACAGGACCATTAATTGGGGATGAAGTCTTTAAACATGTGAGTAGATCTGGAATTGTAATTGATGAGTAAAACATAGAAGGAGACAGACATGACTTCTCATTTATCTTCATAAGCTGACAATTTTTCTTTTTATTACATTTTATTTACAGATGTTCTTTTTTTTCCCTCAAAAATGTTCTCCAGATCTTCAGTTACTACTTTTGTGGTCCAAATGGAGAGGCAGTAATCTTCTGCAGACACTGTTAACTCCTGCCTTCATTCCTTGTTATTGATACTATGTGACGTTCTGATCATAACCTTGCTGATCTTTGCTTTGGAGTCATTTCTTTATAGTCACACAAAGTTTAAGTTTTGGCATAAACTCTCATTTATTTTTCTCTACCTCAGAAGTTCTTTTTCCCTAATAGAATATACCCTGATTTACATCTCTAGGAAACGAAGGTATTTTTAAAAATAGAATAGGATGTTTCTTGATGTCAAGAGGTGAAAGTTCAATGTGATGAAATTGATTATAGCTCACTGCAGTTAGCGTTACTCCTTGATATCTGATGTCTTCATCGTCCCCATTTAGTCTGTTTTCCACAGAACCATTCATGAATATCTAAGCAACAAGAAAACAGAAAGGAGACATGCAAGTAATATAAGAAATTTCAATCAGACACTGAAGTTTTGTCCATATATTTAAATAGGAGAATCTCTTTACAAGTCCTCAAAGGATAAATGATTATATTTTCACTTTTAATTCAAATGTTTTAAATACTTATAGTAATATCTGTATCATATCATCATTTATATGTATATATATATTTGACAAGGTTCTTTGTGTAACCCTGGATATCTAGGAGCTCATTTTGTAGAGCAGGCTATTTCGAAGTCAGAGATCCATCTGCCTTTGCATTCTAGAATACTGTCATTCAAAGCAAGCACCACCACATGCATCTTTATATTTATTCTTTAGGCTTTTATTTGCTTCAGCAATAACATGCAAGCCTCCTAACTCTGCTAACTTGAGAGAAAAATTCTACTGTCCAACTGTTTAATACTCCTTTATATCTTTTGCAATTCTGAAGATTTGATTTAAACACGGCTCCCCAAATGCCCCCAGGTGTCTAATAAAGTTTCAAACACAGGGAAATTTCTTGAAGAACTATAGAGAAGTTACTTTATGTACCACTCTTGTTTTGATATCTCAGTGAGCCTATTTACATGTAGTAATCTCCCAGTGCAGGTTAAAACCAGCAAATGTGATTCAGTATAGCATTCTTGCAAAAAAAAAAAAAAAAAAGACAGATGAGCTCATTAGTCTTTTGATTCATAAAACTCGTGAGGTTGTTTTGCTTAAAATAAGAAGCAAAAAAAAAAAAAGTAAGTCACTGATAGGTTGAATTCTGAGTTAGAACTAAGTAAGTCTACTCTGCAGATTCATGTAAAGAACTGACAAAGGAACAGCAAGGGAAAAAAGACGACTGTGCCTATGAATGCATCATGCTCTGTGAGAAGTTGCGAATTATAAGGTGGTGGTTAACACAGGTCTAAAAATCCAAAAGTTCTGGGCACGGGAAGTACAGGAAAGGAGCGACAATTTCGCCAGTCATTTGTTTTGCTCTTTTTAATATTGCTGCAGCAGGAGACAGAACAAAGGAATTAAATGAACAAGCCGTAAGAGAATGTCCAAAATATACCTGAGAGTTTAAGGGAATATAAGCTCGGCACCAAGAGATGAATAATAGAATGCAGAGTGGTCTATATGCACAAGATCCGAACTGAAAGGAAAGAAGGCTTCCATTGGAATGTCAACACCAAGAATTCAAGAAAGCCCCAATTGAGAAGCTGTAAGCTCATTGTTGTTGAAATTTTTACTCATATTGATTAACCATTTATGCTTTTTTCTTGACATCAGCAAAACTATTTAAAAAGAGGAATCTGCAGTCAAATCCTTATTTAAATTTATAGACAGTAACTTTCACATTATATTGTCTGCTTAGCATTTAGAAGCAGTTAGGAGACAGATCATAAGGCTTGCTGCATTTTTTTATGTTATGTAAAATTAATGATAACTACTTAAGGATTACTGAAAAAGAAATCTCATAACATAATAATCATTGACCAAACCATTCAATGAATCATTAAATATCAGTATTGCTGGAGAAAAGTTCTCATGGTTTGTGTCCATTTCTGTGTCTAGCTTTAATAATCTGTGAATAATAAGTTATTTCTTAAACTCTGATGATTTAAGCAATTGTGCATGAAATAATTTTAAAAATTTCAGAAATTAGTGTGTGTAAGACACTACCAAAATTTCAAAGGTTGTGAATATTCATAAAAAACCTTTTGTTTTATTCCTATAAAAAAACAAATGTTAAAGGAAATCACACCCTAAATATTCCACATTTTGTTTAGATAGTTTGATATTTCACATGGATCAGTATTCTGATGTTCAAATAGGTTTGATGTAAAAAGCCCTTCAGATCCGGAACGCAACATAACAAAAATACATTATTCAGTGGGAACTGAGAAAGACATTAATATTTACTTTGGGCTCTGTGCCAATGCAGTGGTCTGTGCTATGAATCTCATCAATATTAAAAAGTATGAATTTTGACTCATACATTTAATACACTAGACTTAATAAATATATCATTATATTTAATGCAAATATTTGTAGTAATTTTTTGTTTACATATTGTTTCTGTGATTGTGCATTTGTGTAGCTTTTTCATCTCCAGTGACCCATCATTGCTTTATTTTAGCAACCCATGCTCAGCAATCTCTCTCGACATAGTAATAACCACCCTTGTAAGTATCACCAAGTAGATGGTATCTATCTGTCTAGATAGGTAGTCCTGGGACAGATAATCCTGACTGTTGGCATGCATCTGGAAAAAACTAAGGAAAGATATATGTGGGAAGGTCTGTGGAAAAGAGGGACTAACAGAGGGAGACACTTGACCAGAGTAGGAAGCCCCTTAAAGTAGGAGCTCAACAATAGAGGACCCAGCACAAAGCCATGATCTTGCCTGTTCTTGCTAACCTTCTTCACTCCTTGCTGCTCACTGTGTCTGTTATCCTCTGTTGCCCTTAACACCCAGCTTGTTTGACCTTCCTCCATGGACTGAGACCAGTAACCCTCCAGAAATTGTCTGGGGCTTTGGTGCTAAAGCATCCAGCTTTGAGGACTGGGTTCTACCACATTCACAGGTTCTTCAGAATGTAGATGCCCACTGTACTTCCCAGTCTTTATTGTATCAGGCAGCACAGTGAATCAACTTTTGTAATATACATTCCTTCCATACCTATTCCTTCAGCACAGTCTGACTAGCACACTACTGTACTTATATCTGAAGTGTATTATATAAATTAAGAAATAAATACCCTCCCCACCCCATTTAAAAAAATAATGCCAAGTAATAGAGTATTTAATAAATTTGTCTATTATTACTTTACAAGTTAATGGTAGGTTAGGATTAAACCTTAGACAGTTGAACTGGTCACAGAAGATGCAATGCAATGATGAGCAGAGAGAGGTTCTACCATGAGGAAGGGAACTCAGTGACTTTTCCAACTTTTCTGTGGTGGCACACGCCGGTAGGATTTGCTGAAGGAGGCAGAGGCAGGAGGATCACGAGTTCGAGGCCAGCCTGGGCTACACATTTTTGGGCCGGGTGTGGTGGCACATGCCTTTAATCCCAGCACTCAGGAGGCAGAGGCAGGTGGATCTCTGTGAGTTCCAGGCCAGCCTGGTCTACAAAGAAAGTCCAGGACAGCTAAAGGATATATAGAGAAACCCTGTCTCAAAAAAAACCCCAAAAATATTAATATATCCATATGAACAAATGAATAATTTCAACAAATTGTTTTCCATTTTATGTTATTTTTAGATTAGCCAAGATTCTTTTTATAATAAAATTATGTTTTCATTTATACCACTTCAAGATTAAGATCTAAAATATGGTACCGATTAGTCTACTAACTAATGTAACAAAAATGTATTTCAGTTCTTCCCTGATTTCATGTGTTGCAGACTATTTGGTCACTTTGTGAGCCCCAAGAAACTATAAAAGACTATTTCTAATTGTATGGCTCAGCCTTTAGTCTTAGAACTTGTTTGTTTGTAAAATAAAAATATTGTAAATAGTTTGCATAGTACATTCTTGTAGTCCATGCTTTTGATATTGGTGTAAGGTTGCTTTTTTTTGTCTAGGAAGTTAAATGCACTTTTCAAATGCTGAACTCATGCACACCTGTATTTCATTAATCCTAGATTGTACACCAGATTGGTTGTCACTGCACCAGAACAGTTAAAACGAGTTATAGAGGTAATATTACAGACAGGTTATTTGAGTTTAACATCTATGTGTAGATTGTCTACTGTGGCAATTAATTTTTGCTTTATTTATTGTTAATTATTATGAAACATTCAGTTAATTGATGTATTCTCGTATAAAGTATTCCATGTTGTCAATGTGTAGTCTTCTACATACTTTTCAGAAACTGTGAAAATAGGCATGGTCATGATAGCATAACACACATTGGTACAAAGTCTCCAAATATTTGAGTTTCCCCTGGAAATGTTATTAAAATAATATGTTTTTAGAAAATATTTATTTTCAGACTCACTCATCATGGATTATTATTGATTTAGCCTGGGGTATCTGATAAGCTCCTTTTAAATAAAATCAGCCAATGTAATAAATGTGGGTCTGGTTTCCAAGCATGCATGGAGTATAGTGGCTTGTGTATCAGAGAACGGGTCTAACTATTTTAGGAAGCTATTCTAAGAGTGAGTCATTACACATGCTAGGAATTATCTGGAGTGAGAACTCACCATCTCATAACCCACTGTGTTTAATAGTCATGAGCTCTGGGAGCTTTAACAAGTTTAGTACTCTTTCTACTACATTCTCATCTTCTGGTATATGGAAGCCATAACATCCCTTGAATGGTATTGCTATAGTGTTAACTGAATAAATATATGGAACAGAGAGTGAACATATAATTATAATATTTTTATTAAAGATTCAAGAATTACATACATACATACATACATACATACATACATACATACGTACATACATACATAATGTATGCTGACCATACTCCTACTTCTATCCTAATTCCTCCCAGAACAAACTCCCACTTGCCTACCTCCTCCTAACTTCCTGTTTTCTTCACAGTCAAATATGAGTTTTTAAACTTCCTCTTCCTTTCCTCCACTGATCTCTGGTAAATTGCTGTCAGCAAGGGAAGAAATTCTGTACCTTTGGGCCATGACCCAGTTAAATGCTTCTTTAGTTGGTGGAAAAATCCAACCTAGCTTTAAATGTCAGCATTATCTTAGAATCCCCTGGTGTCACCCTCCAGGATAAGACTGCCATGTGTAAATATACATTCCAGCCTTTTCAAATAAAATTCTAGAAGTTATTATATCTGTCAGATGAAACAGATAAATACTAGTCTGTAAAATACTTAAAATTTTGTCACCTACAAACTACCTTGGTGGGTAGAGAGACGGCTCAACAGTCAAGAATACTATTTTTTCTTCTAATGGGCTCAGATTTGATAATCAGCATCTGCATGTTTGCCCATGGTCATCTACCATAATGTGTAACTCCAGATCCAGAGATTCTGATACCCTCTCCTGGTTTCCTTGGCTATCTAGTAAGCTTATGGTGGGCATTGATACATACATAGCAAAACCAAATAAGTCTAAAGAGTTTAAAAAAAATCTACCTTAAATGCAAATGGATTTATTTATCCAATTAAAAGAGGCAGTGTCAGAACAGAAAAAACAAAACAAGATCATAATAAATTCAGTAAAAGTTAGAGGCTGTATATAGTGAAAGTGAAAAGATTAAAGAATATCTTCCATGAATCCAAAACCAAAGCAAGGATAGTCATAAGTACAGCAGGTAATTCACACTGTGTATTGAAAGCAATAAACACAGACAGAAGTTCACTGTAAAATAACGTAAGGGTAGTTTATAAGAAGGAATTCAAATATACATGTACTTATTGTCCATCTCAGCAGATATCCATGGAATAGTGCCAGAACTGACAAATTCTCTACATCACATGTGATGTTTCTGAGGATGGATGCTTCTGTCGACAAGAAAACAAATGTCAACAAATATCAAAAACTCAAATCTCATCAAGATTTTCTAAATAAAAATGAAAGAAAATTATGTACAAATAGCAACAACAGAAAAATTTACATATATTTGAAATTAAGCAGCATATGCTGAGCAAATAGTGGATCAGGAAGAAATTAAGAAGAAAAATGAAGAATTCCTAAAACAAAGGAAAATGGAACTATAGCTGCATCCTGAGGCATATCATACACTATAAGCAACACTAGGAAACAGTTTTCTAGCAACTAATTTGTCCATTTAAAAATGCTGGACAGTTTGAAATAAAAGGCTTGCTATTACACCTCAGGAAATTAGCAAAATATGAAAGCAACTCAGGAATTACTAGAAGAGAAGAAAAAAAGATATAAACAGAAAGAAATAAAATGGACACTATAAAAACAACATGCAAAGATCAAAATAATCTGAAAGAAAATAAACATAATTGGCAAACCCTTCACTAAAGTAAGATGATCTAAGCAAATAATGATAAAAAGTAGATAGTGTAACAGAATCCAAGAATCACATGTGAATAATAGGCTGATGTGTGTAAATACTCAAAATGCTAATTAAGCCCAGAAGCACTATAAACAATATGTTCAAAATAGTGTTTTCCCAGTTAGCCCCATTAGGTGGAGTTAAGTTCACACATTTACTTCAGTGAGAACACCGACTGTTCTTCCTAGGAGCCTAAGACAAATTTGAATGTTTGATAAAGTTTCTTTGCAGTTAGTTGATTCCTCCAATCATAGTCCTTTGTGGGAAACACATTTCCTTGAGATACACAGACAACAGGCCAGCAGTTTCCCCAGAACTACACTGATGAGGTCATGACCCTCATTTGCAAGAAATACCAAGACCATAGTTTCTAAAACCATGTTAAGCACCAGACCTTGGAGCTTTTCATGTGCTCTTTGCAGATATTCTAAACATTTCTTTTTAGCCTGGCAAACATCTGCTTATTTACTAATCCTGAGCTCTGCAGAAAAGAATCTCCTTATACACTCAGCGAGAGAGACTCTGGCTTTGTGTCAGAAACCAACAGTGACAATCAAGGAGTTCTGAGAGAGAAGGTCTAGCAAATGATTGTAACTAATCACAGCCATTGAGAAGATAAAATTAAGTCCCAAAAGGAACTGAAAGCAAAACAGTTTCTACTTGCATAGTATTGTATAACAATTTTGATTAAAAAATTGATTTGATTTCTTCAGAATAATTAACTTCTGCCTACTTGTAGATTACTAAAACGAATTATCCCCAGCTCAGGCAAATTATTTCAAATAAAATTAATTCTTTGGGTAAGGTTATATCACTGTAATTAACAAAGAAAGAAAATAATTTAATTAGAAGTGTCACGTAATTATTGTTTTCTCAAAGAAATGAAATTACCTCAATTACTCTTGAAAAGATAGTATAGAATTTTTTTTTAATGGATAAATTGAATGTGTCTGCAATCAAAGAAGTTAGCTGGTGACTAAGAGATTTAGAAGGATGCCTGGGGTCCATCTCTTCTCTAGTACATTCCTTGCTACACCAGCATTTGTGTGTAAGTTTTTCAATAGAATTACTATGGAAAAGATTTCAATGAATCATTTTAGTTTTGTCTTAAAATTGTTGCTTTCACCGTTCTCAGATTATCTCTTTGTATCTTGTTATTTAGAACTCTCTCTCTCTTACACACACACATACATACACACACACACACACACACACACACACACACACACACACACACCTAAAATCTGCAAACTTCTGGACATTTTAACTCATCTCTATTTTTAAGAATCTAGTAATGGATGTGAAGAGACCTACATAATTGCCTGCAATTCATTATGCTACTTAAATCACTAAATTAAGATAATCTTTTAAAATAGCATGAGGAAAAGTAAAAATATGAAACAAATGTCTGACTGGAGGTTGTCAGAGTTCTTATATATATATATATATATATATATATATATATTTAACTTATTTTTGTTGAAATATGCATTAACTATAATTAATACTATGATCAATATTTGGAAACACATTCATATTGATAATTGACTTGTTTGGGTGGAAAATAATGAAGCATTAGTTCTTATTTATAGTAACTCCATTTACCGAAGGTCTACAGATGTGATATTAAGACATTTTATATACTGTTGTGTCTTAGCATTGATTTTCTTTCTTTTTTTTTAAGTTAACATCCACTATTTATTTCTTAGGAAAAACCAAGTAGAAATAAACACTTTAAATAAGATAATGTTCACATAGAAACCCTTTAAAAATCTGCAAGTTAAAAAGAAAACACAAAATGCAAATAAAGAAATTTTTTTAGGGGTCTGGAGATATGGTTCAGCTGTGAAGAGCACTGGCTGCTTTTTTTTTTTTAACGTGCCTTCCTTTTCTTTTTCTTTTTTTTATTAAATACTTTATTTTTTTTCTTCAACTTACATCTCAGTCACAAACCCTTCCCTATTCCCCCTTCCTGTCCCACCCTTCAATCCTCTTCCCCCCAACAGCTTCCCCTTTCAGTCCAACAAATGGTTCCATCTCTAATAACATTAAATACTATACAAAACAACAGAAATAAATATGCCACATTTATGAGAGTTAAATGGCCCAGTATAACTTCCCAATGTCCAGTTCATACATATTTGGCCCCTGACTTTAACATTCTACCATCTAACCATCTCCATGAATTTAAAGTTCTATAATTGACTTAGCTTTCATACTAACTTGCATCACTATTATAACCATCTTCTTAGATCTAGAACGCCCTCTTGATTCCTAAACAACACAAAATTTAACTATGAGACTCTAGCTGTCTATTCTTCAGCCACCTCAGAGACCTGAGAGGGATAAATATATCTGATTATATAGGAAGTGCAGGGCCTGCAGCTTCCAATACTAAGAAATGACAAACCAGTGACTGCCTGGACAGTTCCCCTTTTCTCTCCACACATTCCAGCATCAGTCTTCAGCCTTTTGGTCCTGTTTCTCTGACAGGCATTGATTGTAGAGCAGGAATTATGAAGGATTTACATAACCTGTCTTGGCAGAGCTAGGCTGTCGACTTCCCTGCTACCAAGTTTTGTCCTTTTTGGACAGCAGTCTGTCTGCAGTTGAAGCAAGGAGTTTTTTCATGCCAAGAGATAGGCTTGCCACTAATTCAACCATCTCACACTGGAGATTCTTCGATGCTTATCTTCTACTTGGAGTAGAATAGGGGGTGCTGTCAGGAGCTGATATGTCTCGATATGAAAAAAAAATCTTAATTTAAGATAACATCTTTGAACGCCATATTCTGCAGATCTCTTGGGGTTTTTGAAGATGCCCTATCCATCTTTTGTATTTAGATAAGCAAATGTTGCTTGTCTCTTAACAACTTGATTACTGAGTAGTTTAGAGAATATCTGTTATAGACTGTCATAATAGCTAACAAAGTGACATGTTTGCATTACTAGGAGTTTGTTTTTCTTAACTATCCTAAACAGTTTTAGATGATTGGTATCAAGAGGCCAGAGCTTCACATTTTATTTTTAAGTATCTCTAGGTATGACACCATTAGGAAGCGTTACCTTTAATTTTGTATCAATATACAAATATCTATTCAATTGTGGCTAAATAAACTCTTAATTTTGTATCAATATACAAAGATCAATGCCTATGTAGCCCAATACAATCTTAATATTACGTCCATATACAAGGGTCAATACCATTGTGGCCAACTATAATCTTAATTTTGTATCAGTATACAAAGATCAATACCAATGTAGTCCAATACGATCTTATTTTTTTACAATAAACAATGGTCAATACCACTTTAGCCAAATATACTACTAATTTTGTACCAATATACAAAGGTATAAGGGCATATTCAATAATCTGTCCCTTCTTCTTGGTCCTTCCTGTGCTATGTCTATGTCTCATTTTTCTCAAGTCCATGCACTCCTACATAGGAGAGAAAGAAGGATACAGAAAAGGAAAAGTAGGAAGTCCCTGTGTCTAACCTCCAAAACCCATTAAACAGGACCATTTAATAGCTTGTAATCTCTTCTCCTAAATAATAGAGTATTCAGTTATTCTTCAAATAACCAAAAAGGGGGGGGCGGAGAAACACCCTCCCCACCCTCTGGGCATGGGATGTCGCTCTCTTAAAATGACTTCCTGCTGATTTGGGTTGTAGTAAATCTGTTTGGGGCCTGAACCAAAATGGAAAAGTGGTTAAAAATGATAGTACAATCCTTTTATGTTCAGTGCTTCTGTTCTCAGCTGTTTAGATGTCCTAAGGAGTTTGTAGGCAGAAGCTGATCTTCCAGGCTTTACTGAGGTTCTGGCTGGGGCCTTGTGTAGAGCTGAATGGTCTTAGCGATATTGAATTGTTGTGGTTGTAGGCTTTTGATGGAGACAGCTATAGAGGGAGTCTGTCAGGCTGAATCAACTGGGTCACTCGTCTTCTTTGGTGTCTGATTCTGTTTTCTGCTGAGGTTTCCGTTGTCCAGTTGTCCCTGGGTTCCTTGAATGGATCCTTTGATTCTCCTGGAAAGATAAGAACAGAGCCCTGCCCTAATCCTAACGCTGGGAAAATTACCATCTTTTTTTCGGTGGGGGGGGGGAACTAGGTAATATTTCTCCTGAAGCAAATTTGTTTTTTTGACAATATATAAAGTGTTATCTTTCAATCTGGGTTAAAGAAGAAATTATTTTGTTATTTTGGAGCTAAACCAGCTTTAGTGTATATATTTTGAGATCTCAAAGGACAATTTGTTTGTATTGAGTAGGCCTTTTGTAAGTAGCTTTTAAACTTAGGTCTTTCCAAATCCTATGTGTGTGTCTCTGCATTCTAACTATTGGGATCAGAGACCTGTGGTTCCCAATCAAAGATGTGTTCCACCACTCCTGGATTGAAGTTTTTCTCTACTTAGAGTTTGTTTTGTATCAGGTTGACATTGAGCTCTGAGATCTGCCTGTTTCTGTCTCTAGTGTGTTGGGATTAAGGGTGTACTCTTCTTGAATGATGGGATTAATGGTGTGCACCCTCACCACCCTGTTCCGTGTAACTCTAGAATTTATAAGACAACTAACTCTATGGTGCTCCTCCCTTCTCTGCTGAAGTTAAAGGCATGGGTTAACACCACAATTCTCATGTATTTTACCATAGCTCTACGTTTTTTCGACACTTGGAGGTTTATAAAACCAGGTTGAATGGCTGTATCCTTTATTTTATTTACAGTGTTTTAGCATTGTTACCTGCGTTTTTTTTAAATGAATAAATTTATTTGTTTGTTGCTTCAGGTTACATCCTTATCATATTGTCCTCTTTTCCTGTTTCCCAGCCCCACGCTCCCATGCTCTACCCCCTGACCCTTCCGTCTTGTTCTCTGGGGTGGAGTGTCCCTGCATAACAGTCTCTCACCACAGATCAGGAGTCATATGAGGGCCAAGAGCCTCTTCATTCACCGGGGTGCTACGAGGCAGTACTGCCAGTGAAAGGTGTCTACTTGCTACTGGGGGAATACTAAAAAAAGACCAACAAACACACAAACCCCCCAAAAAAAGAATAACAACAAAAAAAGAGGGGAAAAGGAAAAAGAAAAAGAAAAAAAGGAAAAAGAAAAAGAAAAAAATGTTTATGTCCATGTTCCTTTTGTTGTGTTGGTTGTAGTACAGATATCCTGTACGATATAGCTAAAATCCTACTATAAGTGAATAGATGCCATGTGCATACTTCTGAGTCTGGGTTAGCTCACTTAGGATGAGCTTCTCTAGATCCATCCATTTGGTTGCAAATTGCATGATTTCATTGTTTCTGATAGCTGAGTAATATTCCATTGTATAGATGTACCACAGTTTTTTAATCCATTCTTCAGTTGAGGGACATCTGGGTTGTTTCCAAATTCTAGCTATTACAAATAAGGCTGCTATGAACATAGATGAGGAGACTTCCCTATGTCTCCGTGAGGGGTCCTTTGGAGGTATTCCCAGAAGTGGTATGGCTGGGTCCTGAGGCAAGATTATTCCAAGATTTCTAAGATATCACCAGACAGACCTCCATAGTGATTGCACAAGCCTGCACTCCCACCAGCAATGGAGTAGGGTTCCCCTTTCTCCACACCCTCGCCAGCATGTGTTGTCATTTGAGCTCTTTATCTTAGCCATTCTGACAGGTGTTAGATGGAATCTCAGGGTCGTCTTGAGTTCCATTTCTCTGATGATTAAGGATGTTGAGCATTTCTTCAGGTGTCTCTCGGCCATTAGGGATTCCTCCTTTGTGAATTCTCTGTTTAGCTCCATCTCCCATTTTTGATTGGATTATTTGGTTTCTTGGCATTTAGTTTCTTGAGTTCTTTGTAGATTTTAGATAATAGCCCTCTATCAGATGTGGGGTTGGTGAAGATTTTCTCCCAGTCTGTTGGTTGCCGTTTTGTTCGAATGACAGTGTCTTTTGCCTTAAAGAAGCTTTTCAGTTTCATGAGGTCCCATTTATTGATTGTTGATCTCAGGTCCTGAGCTGTTGGTGTTCTGTTCAGGAAGTTGTCGCCTGTGCCAATGAGTTCGAGGGTTTTTCCCACTTTTTCATAGATTTAGTGGGTCAGGCCTTATGGTAAGGTCTTTGATCCACTTGGATTTAAGTTTTGTACAAGTTGATAGGTATGGGTCTAATTTCATTCTTTTGCAAGTGGACATCCAGTTGGACCAGCACCATTTGTTGAAGATACTGTCCTTCTTCCATTGTGCGATTTTGGCTTTTTTGTCAAAGATTAGTTGGCCATAGGTGTGTGGGTCCATGTTTGGGTCTTCAATTTGATTCCATTGATCCACTCGTCTGTTTCTATACCAGTACCATGCTGTTTTTATTACTATTGCTCTGTAGTACAGCTTGAAATCTGGGATGGTGATACCTCCAGATGCTTTTTTATTGTATAGGATTGATTTAGCTATTCTGGGCTTTTTGTTTTTCCATATGAAGTTGAGAATAGTTATTTCCAGGTCTATAAAAATTGTGTTGGTATTTTGATAGGAATTGCATTGAATCTATTTATTGCTTTTGGTAGGATAGCCATTTTTATTATGTTGATCTTACCTATCCATGAGCATGGTAGATCTTTCCATCTTCTAAAGGCCTCTTCCATTTCTTTCTTCAGGGACTTGAAGTTCTTGTTGTATAGGTCCTTTACTTGCTTGGTTAGAGTTACCCCCAGGTATTTTATGTTGTTTGTGGCTCTTGTGAAGGGGGTTGTTTCCCTTATTTCTTTCTCGGTATATTTGTTTGTTGTATAAAGAAGGGCTTCTGATTTTTTTGAGTTAATTTTGTATCCAGCCACCTTGCTGAAGTTGTTTATCAGCTGTAAGAGTTCTTTGGTGGAGTTTTTGGGGTCGCTTATGTATACTAACATATCATCTGCGAATAGGGATAATTTGACTTCTTCATTTCCAATTTTTATCCCTTTGATCTCCTTTAGTTGTCTTATTGCTCTAGCAAGGACTTCAAGTACTATATTGAAGAGATATGGTGAAAGTGGACATCCTTGTCTTGTACCTGAGTTTAGAGGAAATGCTTCAAGCTTCTCTCCATTTAATTTGATGTTGGCCACTGGCTTGCTGTATATGGCCTTTATTATTTCTAGGTATGGTCCTTTTATGCCCGTTCTCTCCAGAACTTTTAGCATGAAGGGGTGTTGGATTTTGTCAAATGCTTTTTCTGCATCTAGCGAGATTATCATGTGTTTTTTTTCTTTCATCTTGTTTATATGGTGAATTACATTGATAGACTTTCGTATATTGAACCATCCCTACATTCCTGGGATGAAGCCTACTTGATCAAGATGTATGATATTTTTTATGTGTTCTTGAATTCGGTTTGCTAGTATTTTATTAAGTATCTTTGCATCTATGTTCATGAGGGAGATTGGTCTGAAGTTCTCTTTCTTTGTTGGGTCTTTGTGTGGTTTAGGAATCAGAATGACAGTGGCCTCATAGAATGAGTTTGGCAGTGTTCTTTCTGTTTCTATGTGGTGGAAGAGTTTGGAGAGTAATGGTGTTAGTTCCTCTTTGAAGGTCTGGTAGAATTCCATGCTAATGCCATCTGGCCCTGGGCTTTTTTTGGTTGGGAGATTATTAATGACTGTTTCTATTTCCTTGGGTGTTATTGGGTTGTTTAAGCTGTTAATCTGATTTTGATTTAGTTTTGGTAGGTGGAATTTATCGAAGAAATTGTCCATTTCGCTTAGGTTTTCAAATTTGGTGGAGTATAGATTTTTAAAGTAGAACCCGAATATTTTCTGGAACTCCTCAATGTCTGTTGTTATTTCTCCCTTTTCATTTCTGATTTTGTTAATTTGGGTTCTTTCCCTTTGCCTTTTAGTTAATTTGGCTAGGGGTCTGTATATTTTGTTGATTTTCTTGAAGAACCAACTCTTGGTTTCATTGATTCTTTGTATAGTTCTTTTTGATTCTAAGTTGTTGATTTCAGCCCTAAGTTTGTGGATTTCCTGCCTTCTGCTCTTCTTGGGAGTGTTTGCTTCTTTTTTTTTTTTTTCCCAATTCACCAAGCTTAGCTGTTAATTCACTAATATGAGCTGTCACAATTTTCTTTTTGAAAGCACTTAGTTCTATGAACTTTCCTCGTAGCACAGCTTTCATTGTATCCCATAGCTTTGGGTATGTTGAGTCTTCATTGTCGTTGGATTTTAAGAAGTCTTTGATTTCCTTCTTTATTTATTTCCTGACCCAGTGGTCATCCAGTAAGGAGCTGTTCAATTTCCATGTGTGTGTAGGCTTTCTGTTGATTCTTTTGCTGTTGAAGACCAGCTTTATTCCGTGGTGGTCTTATAAGATACATGGTGTTATTTCAATTTTCTTGTATCTATTGAGACTATCTTTGTGTCCAACTATGTGGTCGATTTTGGAGAAGGTTCCGTGGGGTGCTGAGAAAAAGGTGTATTCCTTTGTGTTTGGGGGAAATGTTCTGTAGATATCTGTTAGGTCCATTTGTTTCATGATCTCTGTTAGACTCAATATTTCTCTTTTTGGCTTCTGTCTTAATGATCTGTCCATTGTTGTGAGTGGGGTGTTGAAGTTTCCCACTACTAATGTGTTGTGATCTACGTGCGATTTAAGTTTTAGAAATGTTTCTTTTACGAAAGTAGGTGCCTTTGTATTTGGGGCATAGATGTTCAGTATTGAGATTTCCTCTTGATGAATATTCCCTTTAATGAATATATAATGCCCTTCTTTGTCTTTTTTCATTAACTTCAGTTGGAAGTCTGTTTTGTTTGATATTAGGATGGCTACTCCAGCTTGCTTCCTGGGTCCATTTTCTTGGAAAACCTTTTCCCAGCCCTTTACTCTGAGGTAGTGTCTATCTTTGGTAGTGAAATGTGTTTCTTGTATGCAGCAAAAGGACAGGTCTTGCTTGGTATCCACTCTGTAAACCTGTGTCTTTTTATTGGGGAGTTGAGTCCATTGATGTTGATGGATATTAGTGACCTGGGGTTGTTATTTCCCATTAGTATGGTATAGGTGATGGTCCTGTGCCTCTTATGGTTTAGTTGTTGAGGGGTTTTCTATTCCCTTTGTTTTCTTGGGTGAATTTTTCTTCTCTGGGTTGGAATTTTCCCTCTAGGATTTTCTGTAGGGCTGGGTTTGTGGGTAGATATTTTTTAAATTTGATTTTGTCATGGAATATCTTGTTTTCTCCATCTATGTTGATAGAGAGTTTTGCTGGGTAAAGTAGTCTGGCTGGGCACCTATGATCTCTCAGGACTTGTAGGATATCTCTCCAGGCCCTTCTAGCTTTTAAAGTTTCTGAGGAGAAGTCAGGTGTAATTCTGATGGGTCTGCCATTGTATGTGACTTGACCTTTTTCTCTTGCAGCTTTTAATATTCTTTCTTTTTTCTGTACATTTGGTGTTTCAATTATTATGTGGCGAGAGGAGTTTCTTTTCTGGTCTAATCTGTTCGATGTTCTGTAAGCCTCTAGGATTTTTATTGGCATCTCTTTTTTCAGGTTTGGGAAGTTTTCTTCTATGATTCTGTTGAAGATATTTCCTGGACCTTGGAGTCGGGAGTCTTCTCTTTCCTCTATATCTATAATTCTTAGGTTCCGTCTTTTCATTGAGTCCTTGATTTCTTGGATGTTGTGGGTGAGAGATTTTTTAGCCTTCTCATTTTCTTTTTTTTTATGTTCATAACAGCTCTATTCATAATAGCCAGAAACTGAAAACAACACAGATATCCCCCAACCAAAGAATGTGTAACAAAACTGTGGTACATTTACATGATGGATCTCCACTCAGCTATCAGAAACAAGAAAATCACCCAATTTACTCCATTTCTTTGTTTGTTTTCTTTTCTTTCCTCTCTTTTTCTTTCTTCTTTCCCCTCCTTTTTTTCTATTTCTTGTGTTTCCAAGGAGTGTTAAATATATTGCTTTGCTCATCTAGTTTCTGTTTTGTGGTTGATGCCTGATCATATACTTTTATTTAATTTTTATTTTTTATTTTTTATATATAAGTACTTTATTTTTTTTTCTTCATGTTACATCTCAGTCTCAAACCCTTCCCTATTTCCCCTTCCTGTCCCACCCTTCCACCCTCTTCCTCCCCAACAGCTTCCCTTTTCAATCCAAAAAATGGTTCTTTCTCTTTTAACAGTAAATTCTATACAAAACAGCAGAATTAAATATGCCACATTTATGAGAGTTAAATGGCCCAGTATACCTTCCCAATGTCCAGTTCATACATATTTGGCCCTTGACTTTAACCTACCTTCTAACCATCTCCATGAGTTTAAAGTTCTATAACTGACTCAGCTTTCATACTAACTTGCATCACTATTATAATCATCTTCTTAGATCTAGAACGCCCTCTTGATTCCTAAACAACACAAAATTTAGCTATGAGACTGAAGCTGTCTATTCTTCAACCACCTCAGAGAGCTGAGAAGGATAAATATATCTGATTGTATAGGAAGTGCAGGGCCTGCAGCTTCCAATACTAAGAAATGTCAAACCAGTGACTACCTGGACAGTTCCCATTTTCTCTCCATACATTCCAGCATCAGTCTTCAGCCTTTTGGTCCTGTTTCTCTGACAGACATTTATTGTAGAGCAGGGATTATGAAGGACTAACCTACCCTGTCTTAACAGAGCTAGGCTGTCGACTTCCCTGCTACCAAGTTTTGTCCTTTTTGGACAACAGTCTGTCTGCAGTTGAAGCAAGGAGTTTTTACATGCCAAGAGATAGGCTTGCCACTAATTCAACCATCTCACACTGGAGATTCTTCAATGCTTATGTTCTACTTGGAGTAGAATAGCGGGTGCTGTCAGGAGCTGATATGTCACGATATCAAAAAAAATCTTAATTTAAGACCACATCTTTGAATGCCATATTCTGCAGATCTCTTCGGTTTTTGAAGATGCCCTATCTATCTTTTGATTTTAGATAAGCAAATGTTGCTTGTCTCTTAACAACTTGATTACTGAGTAGCTTAGAGAATATCTGTGATAGACTGTCATAGTAGCTTGCAAGGTGACATGCATGCATGACTAGGAGTTTGTTTTTCTTAACTATCCTAAACAGTTTAAGACGGTTGGTATCAAGAGGCCAGAGCTTCACATTCCATTTTTAAGTATCTCTAGGTACGATACCATTAGGAAGCGTTACCCTTAATTTTGTATCAATATACAAAGATCTATTCAAATGTGGCTAAATATACTCTTAATTTTGTATCAATATACAAAAATCAATTCCTATGTGGCCCAATATAATCTTAATATTGCGTCCATATACAAGGGTCAATACCATTGTGGCCAATTATAATCTTAATTTTGTATCAATATACAAATATCAATACCGATGTAGACCAATACAATCTTATTTTTTTACAATAAACAATGGTCAATACCACTTTAGCCAAATATACTACTAATTTTGTACCAATATACAAAGGTATAAGGGCATATTCAATAATCTGACCTTTCTTCTTGTTCCTTCCTGTGCTATGTCTATGTCTCAATTTTTCTCAAGTCCGTGAATTCCTACATAGGAGATAAAGAAGGATAAAGAAAAGGGAAAGAAGGAATATCCTGGGTCTAACCTCCAATACCCATTAAACAGGACTATTTAACAACTTGTAATCTCTTCCCCTAAATAACAGAGTTTTCAGTTGTCCTTCAAATAACCGAAAAAGGGGGTGGGGGGAGAAACACCCTCCCAACCCTCTGGGCATGGGACATCGCTCTCTTAAAATGACTTCCTTCTGATTTGGGTTGTAGTAAACCTGTTTGGGGCCCAAACCAAAAAGGAAAAATAGTTAAAAATGGTAATACAATCCTTTTATGGTCAGTCCTTCTGTTCTCAGCTGTTTAGATGTCCTAAGGAGTTTGTAGGCAGAAGCTGAACTTCCAGGCTTTACTGAGGTTCTGGCTGGGGCATTGTGTAGAGCTGAACGGTCTTAGTGATATTGAGTTGTTGTGGTTGTAGGCTTTTGATGGAAACAGCTATCGAGGGAGTCTGTCAGGCTGAATCATCTGGGTCACTCGTCTTCTTTTGGTGTCTGATTCTGATTTCTGCTGAGGTTTCCGTTGTCCAGTTGTCCCTGGGTTCCTTGAGTGGATCTTTTGATTCTCCTGGAAAGATAAGAACAGAGCCCTGCCCTAATCCTCACTCAGGGACAGTCACCCTCTCTTTTTTTTTTTGGGGGGGTAGGTAATATTTCTCCTGAAGCAAATTTGGTTTTTGACAATATATAAAGTGTTATCTTTCAATCTGGTTTAAAGAAGAAATTATTTTGTTATTTTGGAGCTAAACCAGCTTTAGTGTATATATTTTGAGATCTTGAAGGACAATTTGTTTGTTTTGAGTGGGCCTTTTGTAAGTAGCTTTTAAACTTAGGTCCTTCCAAATCCTATGTGTGTGTCTCTGCATTCTAAATATTGGTATCTGAGACCTGTTGTTCACATCTGAAGCGATGAAATATGTATTCTACCACTCCTGGATCGAAGTTTTTCTCTATTTAGAGTTTGTTTTGTATCAGCCTGACCTTGAGCTGTGAGATCTGCCTGTTTCTGTCTCTTCTCTAGTGTGTTGGGGTTAAGGGTGTACTCTTCTTCAATGATGGGATTAAGGGTGTGTACCCTCACCACCCTTTTCCGTGTAACTCTAGAATTTATAAGTCCACTATCTCTATGGTGCTCCTCCAGTCTCTGCTGAAGTTAAAGGCATGGGTTAACACCACATTTCTCCTGTATTTTACCTTAGCTCTACGTTTTTTCGACACTTGGAGGTTTATAGAACCAGGTTGAACGGCCTTCTCATTTTCTTTGGATGTTGTACTGATTTCTTCCATCGAAGCTTCCATGCCTGAGAACCTGTCTTCCATCTCTTGCATCCTGTTTTTGATACTCACATCTGTAGTTCCTGTTCTCATCCCTTGATTCTCCACTTCCTCTTTTAACTCTGACTGTGTTTTCTTTATTGTTTCTATTTCCATTTTCATGTCTTGTATGGTTTTGTTCGTTTTGTACATTTCCTTCTCCAGCTTGCTTTTTTTTTGTCTGAAAATCTTTCATTTCTTTGTCCTTTTCCTGTTCAAGCTCTGTCACTTAGTCTTGGAGTTCTTTAATGGTGTTGTTCGTTGTTTTGACTTGTAAAATTGTGGCTTCTTTGAATTCCTTCATAGATTTAAGTTCTTCTTGAAGGGACTCTATCACTTTCCATAACGCAGAATTGTCATCGTTTTCATGTGTTTCTGTTGGTGTGAGGTCATCCGAATTAGATGAGCTAGGATAATTCTGCTTTGTTGGAGTCATATTTCCTTGATTTCTATTTTTTCTTGGAACTTTGGCCATATGGATGTGTTTAGCTGTCTGTTCTTGTCGTTTTCTGTGCTTGGATCCACCGAGGATGCTTTGGTGCAGGGGACGAGTTGCTCGGCTATCTGTCATTGCTTACAGGGGGATCTCAGGGTCACTGTGGTTTTAATAGCCTGAAGCACTGTGAGCTGGTGCAGCCTATTCCCAGGTAGTGATTAATGGTCTGGGATTGTTTCACTGCTCCCAATTCAGACTTCTCTATGCTGCACACTGAGTTATCAGCCTGTAATGGCTCTGATGGTATGTACCTGTTTGCCCAGGCTCAGATTCTGTGGGCTTTGCTTGTCGTCACGGAGGCTGACAGGGCCCGGCTCCACACCTAATATGTCTGGATTTTCCAGAATACAACTATGGTCCCCTGACTTCTGGTTTCTCACTAGGCTTCTCGCCACAGGCCTGGCCCCTCAGCCCCGCCTCCCTGTGCCGGGTTCCCTCCCTGTCTGCTCAGCCGTGGGTGCGCGGGTCCCCGGCCTCTCCCGCCGCCTGTGCAGGTCTCCCTCCCCAGCTGCTCTGCCATGGGTGCCCATAGCCCCGGCCTCTCCTGCCGCCTGTGCGGGCCTCCCTCCCTAGCTGCTCAGCCTCGGGTACACGGGCCTCCCTCCCTAGCTGCTCAGCCACGGGTACGCGGATCCCCGGCCCCTCTCACCACCTGTGCCGGCCTCCCTCCCCAGCTGCTCTGCCGTGGGTGCGGGGAGCCCTGGTCCCTCCCGCCGCCTGTGCGGTCCTCCCTCCCCAGCTGCTCAGCTGTTGGTGCGCGGATCCCCGGCCCCACCCGCCACCTGTGCCGGCCTCCCTCCCCAACTGCTCTGCCGTGGGTGCGCAGAACCCCGGCCCCTCCCACCCACCCGTGCCTGCTTCCCACCCTGACTAGTCTGCCAGCCAGCTTCACGCTCTCTCGGATCCTCTGTAGCTTGAGCAGCTGCGGACCACCTGCCGAGCACCCTGTTTCTTCCTTGCTAAGACTTCCACTATCCCGCAAAGTTTCCTAAGTAGTTATAAGGTCTTCCTGAGGTGTGGGGAGCCCAGTAGGCTATTGGGCAATCGCCATGTGGCCTCTGATTCTGCCTGCTGTGAGTTGGGGTCGATCTTACCAGGCACCTCTCCAAATGGCCAGAATTCTTATAACCAGTAAATTGGTGATGAATTTAAATTACTGGTGAATAATTTAATGAATAAGTTGTTATAACAACATATGACTACTATTCACAAAACAATTGAATTATATGCTTTCAGCAAACATAGTCTTTAGTAATATTTGATATACAGTCTAAATAAATAGAGATTTTTGAAAATGCTATTTTCACTTTAATTTTTATTATCTCAACATGTGAATAGCTTTCCTTAAGGTATATAATATATAATTGTATAAAATGTGATTCATAAATAATCTAAATTAGGCTGTGAAATATCAAAGCTTCCCAGTAGAATCTAGGATCAAAGAATATGGGGAGATTATACGTTTTTTTATTGTAGATGATAGTATCAATTTTAGAATATACCTCTTCTTTAATTAAGTACAAGATAATGTTAGAAACGTACATCTCTTCTTCATTAGCAGCTCTACATGATATAATTACATATAGGAGATTAACTATTTCTCTGTAATTGTCTTATCTTTGTTTCAGTACTTTTTCGGGGGTGACTATTTCAATTCAATCCAGTTAGAAAGGGAAACCACACAACAAAGAAACAGTTTCCTCCATCTCCATCTTGATGACAATGGGTTTATTGGACTTACTGATAGGCCCATAGGTCACCTACAAGAGAATAAATGACACTGGCAGCTGCAGTAGGAGAGACAGGTTTCAGGAACATTTCCATTGGAGTCCTCTGTACTTATGCACAGATACACTAGTGAGTAGTCTCCTCTTCCCCGGAGGCTGGATAGTGCTTATTCAAACTTTGAAATGGGTCTCTTGAGACTAGTAGATTTTTCACTTGTGAGTCTTATTTAGTGACTCTCTGTCTTTTCTTCATTAGAGAATATTTCAATTTCAGAAACTGCATGACACTCTACCCCTTCAGCTTTTTTCATTTATTTGTTTTCATCTTCTACACTGTCTCATGAGCCTTGGGAGGGATCATAGAGGGGTATGCTGTTTTGCATCATTTATGACTGAGAATTTTGTGACTATGCCATAAAAAGACATTTATTGTCAAGAATTAAGATTCATAACCACCGATCACTGGAACATAAGTTCCTGATAAAGACTGAAAATGGCATTAGTTTATGAGCACAAGCTCAGTGGTACATAAAGTGATCTGGCAGGCAAATGCCATTCATTTAACAAAATGCTAGCCGTCCCTACCTACTAGGTAGGACCTCTTCAGCCATGCATTTTTGTTTTGCCTTATATCACCAAATAACAATTATTTCTTGTAGCACTAGCCTTTAATGTTTTTAGAGAAAGTAAATACAAAAAAATAGGACCAGAAAGAAGGCTCAGTGTTTATGAACACACTTTGCTCTTCCAAAGGACCCAAGTTCTATTCCCAGCACCAACATAGTAGCTTATAAATGTCTGTAACTCCAGCTCAGTATATTCACTATCTTCTTTGTCCTCCAGGGGCATAAGACACATATGTAATATACACAGATACATCAAGGAAAAACACTTTTCTACATAAAATAGTAAAATAAAACAATAGCTAGTGGTACCCATAAAAGTAATGCCACTTTTTCATCAGTGTGAATGTCTTACCTGGCATGTTGCACACAGTTCTGTAACTAAGTACACTGTGTGTAATAAATGTGCCTCGAGTAGCCTTCCCAGTTTGTTCTAGTACCCCAGAATCTAGGCTGCAAGAGAGTAGCTACTACTGAAACATCAGTTGGATTTCTTCTTTGTACTTTAAGACAAAGCATGTGATGCCTTCAGGAATAGGGACATAGAAAACTAGTTCTGGTATGCAACCAAAAGCAGCTGGCTTTAGGGGTCTCCCTAACCAATATCTATATTAAGATGTATGGTGGTAGTACAGGAATTTTCTTCCAACAGCAGTGTGGGTCTTTGGAATATCTTTTCTACCCACTAAGTATGCCTTCATGCAAAACGTGCTTTTACTTGCTTCTAGAGTTTTATTTTAGTTTCATTTTTTTTTAATTTAAAATATTCTTAATTTTGTTTTTTGAAATTTTTTTTCATACAAAATATTTTGATTATGTTCTGTATCTAAGAAGAGGTTGTTAAAATTGTGATGCAAGTTAGGATGAAGGCTGCACTGGATATAGAACTTTAAACTCATGGAGCTAGTTGGATAGTAGAATGTTAACCTCAGGTGCCAAATACGTGTGGACTGGACATTGGGAATGTATGCTAAGCTTTATAATTCTAATAATTGTGGCCTAATTATTTCTGTTGTTTTGTATTGTATTTGTTGTTATAAGAGAAAGAGCCATTTTGTGGACTGAAAGGGGGAGCTGTTGGGGGGAAAATGATATGCCATAAACTTAATAAAAAAGGAAGTGGATGGGAGGTGAGGGGGAAGAGGGTGAGAAGGTGGGATCAGAGGGGGAAGTAGGGAGGGGAATGCAATTGAGCTGTAACTTGAAGAAATAATAAATAAATAAATTAATTAAAAATATTTTGATTATGGTTTTTCCTCTACCAGTTCCTCCTAGATCCTCCCTACCTCCCCACCCAATCAAAATTCACATCCTTCCTTGCTCTCTCATTGGTTTGCTTTGTCCAATGCGAGTTTGTTTATTTTTATTTTGTCAACTGATTTTTCAAGTCTATAAAGCTTGAAAATACTAAATCTAGAATTCACCCCAAAGCAGTGGCAACATCTTGTATTGGGTGTGTGGCTTCAGGCACATTCCTAGGCAACTTCTGTATTCTGATGTATATTTGTGATACAGGAATTTTCTTTAGACAATATTATGGGTCTTGGGAACATCTTTTCTTACCCAGTTTATCTAGGAAAACATGGTTATCTTTAGCTAAAGAGACACTTTGATGATAGGTGAGCAAGTTCTCTGAAATTCTCTGAAAGTATAACTCCACTTCATTTTTTCAACTTAAAGCATGTGATTTGAGAATCAGTAGCTAATGAGACACAAACAATAACAACAACAAAAATATAGGGATGCCCAGCTCAGCATGCAAAGATCTCATAACTTATATCAATTAATCCATCAAAAGGTGTAATGTAGTTGTTTTAGATGGATGGAAGACAGTGCCCTTGCACATCTTTAGTAATTCACAGGATTTTGTATATATCACCATCTCACCCAGGGGCATTTCTGTGACGTCTCCATATAATGGTTTTCACTGCTACTCAAGACCCAGAGCAAGGGGAAAATTGAACATGCTCTGACCTGCCATGCCATGATTGGAGCTGGCTCACCAAGCCTGACAGATTCCAGGATGGTACCATGGCTAGCACCTCTTTGGTAGTCACATGGTGTGGTGAAAGGGCCCTAGATTTGGCACAATCTCCATCCCAGTATACTTTCTTAAGAAAGAAATGCACATAACTTAATCTTGGAAGGACCACACTGGCCACTTGGGCAGGTTTTACAGCCCGAATGACAGAATAAAAAATAATTGGGTGTAGGCTAATTTTCCTTGAGTTTGGTCATGACTGAATGACATTATTTGTAAACAATTACTGGAATTTTATGTATTAGGAGGAAAAATGAAGAATTGCAGATTTTGTGCATCCTTTTGTAAAATACATTGGTACATTGTAGTAAATATTACAAAATTCCACTTTTATCTTCTACTTTCTTTGTGAGGAGTTGAATTCATTTTGGCTCATTATTAACAAGATTTAGCAATTAAATAATATACAATGCACACTATATTAGCAGTATATTTATCAATGTTGCCAGAAATTGTATGTGATAAAAGTTAAGTGAGGAGAAAAGTTATCCTGTGGTTGTAGGTTAAGAGGATAAGGTGAGGAAATATGGTGGTAGGAAACTCTGGCACAGGGTTGGGGAGTGAGGTGGGCTGTTCATATTTCAGTGGACCTAGAAAACACACAAGAGTGTTTCTGTTGCTCAGGTATCTTTTCTTTCTCCCCTTTTCCTATATGCATTCAATCTGATGCCCAGACTCATAGGATGGTGCAGTCTAACTTCAGGGCATGTTGTCAACACACTCAGTTCATCTTTTTTTGGAAACACATCTAATGGTGGGACCCATTCTTGTCTTAGACATGTCTATCTAATTAAATTGATAGGCCAGTCCCACAAGTTGTGTGCACTTTTATCTCTGTATGTCTTGTAGGCAGGACAAGTTGTAGGTTGAATGTTTTATGGCTGGGTTCATGTCACAGTCCCTTCACTGGAAGTCTTGTGTGGTTACAGGAGATGGCCAATTCAAACTCTCTATCTCCCATTACTAGGAGTTTTTGCTAGGATCACCTTGTGGATTCTTGGGAGTTTCCATTGTACTAGGTTTCTCTCTCATTCCCAAAATGTCCCCCAATTCCAGTCATCTCTCCCAGTACTCTCTCCCTCCATCCCCTCTACCTAATCCCTTTTGTTCAAGTCACAAGCTGCTCCCAGTCCACTGGCGAAATCATTTCTATTTTTCCTCTCCAGGGAGGTCCAGGCATCCCCTCTTGAGCGCTGCTTGTTACTTAGCCTCTCTAACTGAAACTAAGCATCACATATAGCATTCCAAAACTTGTCTAATTTTTGAGAATTAAAAATAAAAATTTCTGGAATAAAATTTAGCTTATATTGAGTAGGGATTGATGAATATCATTTAAAGTTTTGATTAGTTGTATTTAACTGTGTAGGTGAATTTGTAGAGGACAACTTGTGGAAATTGACTTTCTCCTCCCACCACATGGGCTATACGGATAGAATCCAGGTCATCAGGCTTAGTGGAAAGAGCATTTACCTGCTGACCGATCTCATAGGCTCTGGAATATCCTTTATACAGAGACAGGAGAAGAATGCTGGAGGGGTTGGAGCTTATTTTTACAAGAATGATCATTTGTGTTTGTTTTTTTTGAAAACTTTCTATTTGGGATTTGTAGATTTGTTAAATCTCAGCTTTGATTTCTTGGTATTTATTTTCTGCAGCATTTGTAAACTCTGAATATTTATTGCTTGTCTGAAATGTAGCCAGTACAGATTTTCTCCTGTTTTTTAGGCTAATTTCTTGCCCTGGTGATTGATTCTATTGATGTACAGACACCTTTAATTACCATGGAGTTCTTTTTGTTGATACCTACAGTTGATTCCTATGCTATTTCCTTTTAACTTTTTAATGATTATTTGTGATTTTCACATCATGAACTTCAATCCCACTCATCTCCCCATCCCTTCTTATCTACCTTCTGCCCTTGCAACCTTCCCCAAAAAAGAAAAAAAATCTCATCGTGGAAGCTTTAGTGTGTCACAGTGTGTGTCACAGTGTACCCTTTTGTCCATACTTCTTTATTTGCAGGTGTTCATTGCAATGAGTTTGGTTTGGAGTCTTTGGCTACTGCTACACCATCAATATTAGATCTTCACTGGGACTTCTCTCAGATATTCTGTTGTTATCCTGTGTCATGGAGCTACTGCAACTTTGGATCTGCAGGATTGGTCTCCTCATTCACTCCTGCAGTTCATAGACAGGGTAGATGATTTTGTGAGCCAATTCAAAGAACTGGTGCAGCCTTGCCCTTGGTAGCCCACCCAATACTGGAGCTGACAAGGGGCAGGGCCAGCTCTCCTGTGCTAATGTCCCTAGGGCCAAGTCACTCATATCCTGGCCACCAACTCTCTCTACTATGCTGCTCACAAGAGGTGCATGGCACATTCTCCCAAATGAGACAGCCATTCCAGTGAGGGGAAGAGCTAGGTCTGGACAGCCCTTGGAAGTCAACTTGGTCTCAGGGCATCTCAGATCAGGGATGCTCACATAGGCTTTGGTGGTAATATGGGCCCTGGACATTGACACAAGCCCTGCTGCTGCATGGCTATGGACCCAGCCATGGCACTTTGTGGAAGTATGATCCATGATCTCACCATGGCCTCAGGTGTCATCACAGGCTACTCACATCAAGGTGTTCCCCTCTACCTTCATGTTTCCAGTCTGCCTCTCTTCATAGAGCTTAAATCATTCTGCTTCTCTTTCTCTCCAATATTTCCACCCCATACTTGCACACTGTATTGGCCCACAGTCATGCTATGCAATGGACAGGTATCTATGGGTGTCTTCCTTCTGCCAGTGCCAATAGATGGGTAGGGCCTATGGGTGACTTCAAATATTTGTCCGACCCCAAAATTCCAAAGGAAATAAATACTTGGCCAAAGTTAAACACAGAACAGGAAAACTTTAATTCAACATAGAGTCATCCAGTCTCACAACCAACTAGAGAGATAAGCAGATCAGCCAACGATGAGAAGTAAACAGAGCAGGGCATGTCCGGACAGTTAGTGGGTCCCCACATGTCAGGTACTGCTCCTCCTCATGGACTAGGATGCAGCTATGGGAGTCACAGCTACCTCACCTGTGGTTAGTTTCCTCAAAGGAAGAATGCATAGACCTACTGGCATATAGGTTTCATGAAAATGAACTATCAGTTTTTCACTGGTCCTGTACTCTTTGGATTTTACTTTTTACCTCAGAGAGTAAGATATTCTTCAGTACCAAGTATGTTTAACTCAATGATGCATCTGACTTTTCAAGTAAAGTACAGGGCATGAAGTATGTGCAAAATTTATCTGACTTTTATTCCATATGGTTATCCAATTGTTCTTGCTTGATATGTTGAAGCAAACCTTCTCCAAATAATCTGATACATTTCAAATGTAAATCTATCATATAAGTTTGTATCTATTTTTGTACTCTGCAATCTGTTCCACTACTCTATATTCCTACTCATAAATTAATGTCTGTCCTAGTTAATATAGCTTTAAAATAAATGCATGCATCTGGTAGTATGAATCATGTCAATGATTTTCTTTTATAAGCTATTTTTTTAATATGGCATGTTTGCTGTTTGTCATACTGATAATTTCTTATTTAAGCCACTGCAATTTGGTTTCTTTTTTTTCCTTTATTTTTTATTTCTTCAAGTTACATCTCAATCACAGTCCCCTCCCTATTCCTTCCTTCAGTCCCACCATCCCACCCTCAAACCCCAGGACTCTTTCCTTTCTTTTAAAGTTTAAGGTATATCTTATTTTCCCCTACAGTTTCCCCTTTCAGTCCAACAAATAGCTCTTTCTCTTATAATAATAAATACAATACAAAACAACAGAGGTAATTAGGCCACAGTTATGAGGGTTATATGGCTTAGTGTACATTCCCAATGTCCATTCCATATGTATTTGGCACCTGACTTTAACATTCTACTATCTAATCATCTCCATGAGTTTAAAGTCCTATATTTAACTCAACATTCATATCTAACTTGCAACACAATTTTAAAAGTATCTTCTTAGATCTATAACACTCTCTTGACTCTTAAACAACTCAAAATTTAATTATGAGACTCTAGCTATCTGTTCTTCAACGACCTCAGAGACTTGAGAGGGATAAATATATCTGATTTTATAGGAAGTACAGGGCCTGCAGCTTCCAAAACTAAGAAATGACATACCAGTGGCTGCCTGGGGAGTTCCCATTTTCTCTCCATACATTACAGCATCGATCTTCAGTCATTTGGCCCCGTTTCTCTGACAGACATTGATTGTAGAGCAGGGACTTTCCTACCCTGTCTTGGCAGAGCTAGGCTGTTGACTTACCTGCTTCCAGGTTTTGTTCTTTTTGGACAGCATTCTGTCTACAGTTGGAGCAAGGGGCTTTTCCTACCAAGAGATAGGCTTGCGACTAATGCAATCATCTCCCACTGGAGATTCTTCAATGCTCATCTTCTACTTGGGGTAGAATAGGGGGTGCTGTCAGGAGTTGATATGTCTTGATATAAGAAAACCTCAAGTTATGAAAACATCTTTGAAAGCCATATTGTGCAGATCTCTTGAGGTTTTTGAAGAGGCCCTATCTATCTCTTCTATTAGGGTAAGCAGATGTTGCTTGTCTCTTAGCAGCTTTATTTCTGATTAGCTTAGAAAATAACTATAATAGGCTGTCATAGTACCTAGTAGAATGACCGGCTTGCATAACAATTAGTTTGCATTGCTTAATTATCCTAAACAGTTTATGACAATTAGTAGTAAAAGGACGAAAAATCACATTTCATTTTTTTTTCTTTACCTCCTAACCCTTCCATCCCATTTCTCTGGGGTGGGGTGTCCTTATAGAACACTCCCTCATCTCAGTTGAGAGGTCGTATGAGGGTCAAGAGCCTCCTCATTCATTGGGGGTCTACGAGGCAGTACCATCAGTGAAAAGTGTCTCATTGCCTGGGAGAGAGAACTAAAAAACAAACAAACAAATAAGCAGACAAATAGATAAAAAAGACTAAAAAATAGAAAATAATAAAAAAATTAAAAAATAAAAAGTCTATGTTCAAGTTCCCTTTGGAGTGTTAGTTGTAGTATCGATACCTTCTACTATATAGCTAAAATCCTACTATAAGTGAATAGATGCCATATGCATCCTTCTGAGTCTGGGTTAGCTCACTCAGGATGAGCGTTTCTAGTTCTATCCATTTGGCTGCAAATTGCATAATTTCATTGTTCCTGATAGCTGAATAATATTCCATAGTGTAGATGTACTACAGTTTTTTTTTATAAGTACTTTATTTTTTTTCAAGTTACATCTCAGTCGCAAACCCTTCCCAATTCCTCCTTCCTGTCTCACCCTTCCACCCTCTTCCCCCCCAACAGCTTCTCTTTTCATTCCAACAAATGGTTCTTTCTCTTATAACAGTAAATTCTATACAAAACAGCAGAATTAAATATGCCACATTTATGAGAGTTAAATGGCCCAGTATACCTTCCCAATGTCCAGTTCATACATATTTGGCCCCTGACTTTAACCTTCTACCTTCTAACCATCTCCATGAGTTTAAAGTTCTATAACTGACTTAGCTTTCATACTAACTTGCATCACTATTATAACCATCTTCTTAGATCTAGAACATCCTCTTGATTCCTAAACAACTCAAAATTTAGCTATGAGACTCAAGCTGTCTATTCTTCAACCACCTCAGAGAGCTGAGAAGGATAAATATATCTGATTGTATAGGAAGTACAGGGCCTGCAGCTTCCAATACTAAGAAATGACAAACCAGTGACTACCTGGACAGTTCCCATTTTCTCTCCATACATTCCAGCATCAGTCTTCAGGCTTTTGGTCCTGTTTCTCTGACAGACATTTATTGTAGCGCAGGGATTGTGAAGGACTAACCTACCCTGTCTTGGCAGAGCTAGGCTGTCGACTTCCCTGCTACCAAGTTTTGTCCTTTTTGGACAGCAGTCTGTCTGCAGTTGAAGCAAGGAGTTTTTACATGCCAAGAGATAGGCTTGCCACTAATTCAACCATCTCACACTGGAGATTCTTCGATGCTTTTCTTCTACTTGGAGTAGAATAGGGTGTGCTGTCAGGAGCTGATATGTCACGATATCAGAAAAAAAATCTTGATTTAAGACCACATCTTTGAATGCAGTATTCTGCAGATCTCTTGGGGTTTTTGAAGATGCCCTATCTATCTCTTGTATTTAGATAAGCAAATGTTGCTTGTCTCTTAACAACTTGATTACTGAGTAGCTTAGAGAATATCTGTGATAGACTGTCTTAGTAGCTAACAAGGTGACATGAATGCATGACTAGGAGTTTGTTTTTCTTAACTATCCTAAGCAGTTTAAGACGATTGGTATCAAGAGGCCAGAGCTTCACATTTCATTTTTAAGTATCTCTAGGTATGATACCATTAGGAAGCGTTACCTTAAATTTTGTATCAATGTACAAAGATCTATTCAAATGTGGCTAAATATACTCTTAATTTTGTATCAATATACAAAGATCAATGCCTATGCGGCCCACACATTCTTAATATTGCGTCCATATACAAGGGTCAATACCATTGTGGCCAACTATAATCTTAATTTTGTATCAATATACAAATATCAATACCGACATAGACCAATACAATCTTATTTTTGCACAATAAACAATGGTCAATACCACTTTAGCCAAATATACTATTAATTTTGTATCAATATACAAGGGTATAAGGGCATATTCAATAATGTGACCTTTCTTCTTGATCCTTCCTGTGCTGTCTATGTCTCGATTTTTCTCAAGTCCGTGCATTCCTACATAGGAGATAAAGAAGGATACAGAAAAGGGAAAGAAGGAATACCCTGGGTCTAACCTCCAAAACCCATTAAACAGGACCATTTAACAACTTGTAATCTCTTCCCCTAAATAACAGAGTTTTCAGTTGTCCTTCAAATAACCGAAAAATGGGGGTGGAGAAACACCCTCCCCACCCTCTGGGTATGGGATGTCGCTCTCTTAAAATGACTTCCTGCTGATTTGGGTTGTAGTAAACCTGTTTGGGGCCCAAACCAAAATGGAAAAATGGTTAAAAATGTTAATAAAATCCTTTTATGTTCAGTCTTTCTGTTCTGAGCTGTTTAGATGTCCTAAGGAGTTTGTAGTCAGAAGCTGAACTTCCAGGCTTTACTGAGGTTCTGGCTGGGGCATTGTGTAGAGCTGAACGGTCTTAGTGATACTGAGTTGTTGTGGTTGTAGGCTTTTGATGGAGACAGCTATTGAGGGAGTCTGTCAGGCTGAATCATCTGGGTCACTCGTCTTCTTTTGGTGTCTGATTCTGATTTCTGCTGAGGTTTCCGTTGTCCAGTTGTCCCTGGGTTCCTTGAATGGATCCTTTGATTCTCCTGGAAAGATAAGAACAGAGCCCTGCCCTATTCCTCACTCAGGGATAATCGCCCTCTTTTTTGGGGGTGGAGGGTAGGTAATATTTCTCCTGAAGCAAATTTGGTTTTTGACAATATATAAAGTGTTATCTTTCAATCTGGTTTAAAGAAGAAATTATTTTGTTATTTTGGAGCTAAACCAGCTTTAGTGTATATATTTTGAGATCTTGAAGGACAATTTGTTTGTGTTTTGTGGGCCTTTTGTAAGTAGCTTTTAAACTTAGGTCCTTCCAAATCCTATGTGTGTGTCTCTGCATTCTAATTATTGGGATCTGAGACCTGTGGTTCCCATCTGAGGGGATTAAAGATGTGTTCCACCACTCCTGGACCGAGTTTTTCTTTATTTAGAGTTTTTTTTGTATCAGGCTGACCTTGAGCTCTGAGATCTGCCTGTTTTTGTCTCTAGTGTGTTGGGGTTAAGGGTGTACTCTTCTTGAATGATGGGATTAAGGGTGTGTACCCTCACCACCCTTTTCCGTGTAACTCTAGAATTTATAAGTCCACTAACTCTATGGTTCTCCTCCCGTCTCTGCTGAAGTTAAAGGCATGGGTTAACACCACATTTCTCCTGTATTTTATCTTAGTTCTACGTTTTTTCGATACTTGGAGGTTTATAAATCCAGGTTGAACGGCTGTGTCCTTTATTTTGTTTACAGTGTTTTAACGTTGTTACCTGCTTTTTTTTTAATTAGTAAATTTATTTGTTTGTTGCTACAGGTTACATCCTTGACATATTGTCCTCTTTTCCTGCTTCCCAGCCCCACCCTCCCATGCTCTACTCCCTGACCCTTCCATCTTGATCCTCTGGGGTGGAGTGTCCCTGCATACCAGTCTCTCACCACAGATCAGGAGTCATATGAGGGCCAAGAGCCTCTTCATACACCGGGGGCCTACGAGGCAGTACTGCCAGTGAAAGGTGTCTCCTTGCTACGGGGGGGAAACTAAAAAAAGAACCAACAGACACACAAACCCACAAAAACAAAGAACAACAACAAAAAAAGAGAGGAAAAAGAAAGAGAAAAAAGAGGGAAAGGAAAAAGAAAAAGAAATGAAAAGAAAAAAGAAATTTATGTCCATGTTCCTTTTGGTGTGTTGGTTGTAGTACAGATATCCTGTACGATATAGCTAAAATCCTACTATAAGTGAATAGATGCCGTGTGCATCCTTCTGAGTCTGAGTTAGCTCACTCAGGATGAGCTTCTCTAGATCCATCCATTTGGTTGGAAATTGCATGATTTCATTGTTTCTTATAGCTGAGTAATATTCCACTGTATAGATGTACCACAATTTTTTAATCCATTCTTCAGTTGAGGGACATCTGGGTTGTTTCCAGTTTCTAGCTATTACAAATAAGGCTGCTATGAACATAGATGAGGAGACTTCCCTATGTCTCCGTGAGGTGTCCATTGGATGTATACCCAGAAGTGGTATGGCTGGGTCCTGAGGCAAAGTTATTCCAAGGTTTCTAAGATATCTCCAGACAGACCTCCATAGTGGTTGCACAAGTCTGCACTCCCACCAGCAATGGAGGAGGGTTCCCCTTTCTCCACACCCTCGCCAGCATGTGCTGTCATTTGAGCTCTTTATCTTAGCCATTCTGACAGGTGTGAGATGGAATCTCAGGGTCGTCTTGAGTTGCATTTCTCTGATGATTAAGGATGTTGAGCATTTCTTCAGGTGACTCTCGGCCATTAGGGATTCCTCCTTTGTGAATTCTCTATTTAGCTCCATCTCCCATTTTTTGATTGGATTATTTGGTTTCTTGGCATTTAGTTTCTTGAGTTCTTTGTAGATTTTAGATAATAGCCCTCTATCAGATGTGGGGTTGGTGAAGATTTTCTCCCAGTCTGTAGGCTGCCGTTTTGTTCGAATGACAGTGTCTTTTGCCTTACAGAAGCTTTTCAGTTTCATGAGGTCCCATTTATTGATTGTTGATCTCAGGTCCTGAGCTGTTGGTGTTCTGTTCAGGACGTTGTCACCTGTGCCAATGAGTTCGAGGGTTTCTCCTACTTTTTCTTCCAGTATCTTTAGTGTGGCCGGCCTTATGTTAAGGTCTTTGATCCACTTGGAATTAAGTTTTGTACAAGGTGATAGGTATGGGTCTAATTTCATTCTTTTGCAAGTGGACATCCAGTTGGACCAGCACCATTTGTTAAAGATGCTGTCCTTCTTCCATTGTGCGGTTTTGGCTTCTTTGTCAAAGATTAGTTGGCCATAGGTGTGTGGGTCCATGTTTGGGTCTTCAATTCAATTCCATTGATCCATTGGTCTGTTTCTATACCAGTACCATGCTGTTTTTATTATTATTTCTCTGTAGTACAGCTTGAAATCTGGGATGGTGATACCTCCAGATGCTTTTTTATTGTACAGGATTGATTTAGCTATTCTGGGCTTTTGTTGTTCCATATGAAGTTTAGAATAGCTTTTTCCAGGTCTATAAAGAATTGTGTTGGTATTTTGATAGGAATTGCATTGAATCTATTTATTGCTTTTGGTAGAATAGCCATTTTTATTATGTTGATCCTACCTGTCCATAAGCATGGGAGATTTTTTCATCTTCTAAATGCCTCTTCCATTTCTTTCTTCAGGGGCTTGAAGTTCTTGTTATATATGTCCTCTACTTGTTTGGTTAGAGTTACCCCCAGGTATATTATATTGTTTGTGGCTATTGTGAAGGGGGTTGTTTCCCTTATATCTTTTTCGGTATGCTTGTTTGTTGTATAAAGAAGGGCTTCTGATTTTTTTTAGTTAATTTTGTATCCAGCCACCTTGCTGAAGTTGTTTATCAGCTGTAAGAGTTCTTTGGTGGAGTTTTTGGGGTCGCTTATGTATACTAACATATCATCTGCAAATAGGGATAATTTGACTTCTTCATTTCCAATGTTTATCCCTTTGATTTCCTTTAGTTGTCTTATTGCTCTAGCAAGAACTTCTGATACTATATTGAAGAGATATGGTGAAAGTGGACATCCTTGTCTTGTCCCTGAGTTTAGAGGAAATGCTTCAAGCTTCTCTCCATTTAATTTGATGTTGGCCACTGGCCTGCTGTATATTGCCTTTATTATTTCTAGGTATGGTCCTTGTATGCCCGTTCTCTCCAGGACTTTTAGCATGAAGGGGTGTTGGATTTTGTCAAATGCATTTTCTGCATCTAGCGAGATTATCATGTGTTTTTTTTTTCTTTCATCTTGTTTATATGGTGAATTACATTGATAGATTTTGGTATATTGAACCATCCCTGCATTCCTGGGACGAAGCCTACTTGATCATTATGTATGATATTTTGATGTGTTCTTGAATTCGGTTTGCTAGTATTTTATTAAGTATCTTTGCATCTATGTTCATGAGGGAGATTGGTCTGAAGTTCTCTTTCTTTGTTGGGTCTTTGTGTGGTTTAGGAATCAGAATGACAGTGGCCTCATAGAATGAGTTTGGTAGTGTTCTTTCTGTTTCTATGTGGTGGAAGAGTTTGAGGAGTAATGGTTTTAGCTCCTCTTTGAAGGTGTGGTAGAATTCCGTGCTAAAGACATCTGGCCCTGGGCTTTTTTTGGTTGGGAGATTATTAATGACTGTTTCTATTTTCTTAGGGGTTATTGGGCTGTTTAAACTGTTAATCTGATTTTGATTTAGTTTTGGTAAGTGGAATTTATCGAGGAAATTTTCCATTTCGCTTAGGTTTTCAAATTTGGTGGAGTATAGATTTTTAAAGTAGGACCCGAATATTTTCTGGATCTCCTCGATGTCTGTTGTTATTTCTCCCTTTTCATTTCTGATTTTGTTGATTTGGGTTCTTTCTCTTTGCCTTTTAGTTAATTTGGCTAAGGGTCTGTCTATTTTGTTGATTTTCTCGAAGAACCAACTCTTGGTTTCATTGATTCTTTGTATAGTTCTTTTTGATTAAGTTGTTGATTTCAGCCCTAAGTTTGATGATTTCCTGCCTTCTGCTCCTCTTGGGAGTGTTTGCTTCTTTTTTTTTCCTATTCACCCAGCTTAGCTGTTAATTCACTAATATGAGCTGTCACAATTTTCTTTTTGAATGCACTTAGTGCTATGAACTTTCCTCGTAGCACAGCTTTTATTGTATCCCATAGGGTTGGGTATGTTGAGTCTTCATTGTCGTTGGATTTTAAGAAGTCTTTGATTTCCTTCTTTATTTCTTCCCTGACCCAGTGGTCATCCAGTAAGGAGCTGTTCAATTTCCATGTGTGTATAGGCTTTCTGTTGATTCTTTTGCTGTTGAAGACCAGCTTTATTCCGTGGTGGTCTGATAAGATACAAGGGGTTATTTCAATTTTCTTGTATCTATTGAGACTATCCTTGTGTCCAACTATATGGTCGATTTTGGAGAAGGTTCCGTGGGGTGCTGAGAAAAAGGTGTATTCCTTTGTGTTTGGGTGAAACGTTCTGTAGATATCTATTAGTTCCATTTGTTTCATGATCTCTGTTAGACTCAATATTTCTCTGTTTGGCCTCAGTCTTGATGATCTGTCCATTGTTGTGAGTGGGGTGTTGAAGTCTCCCACTACTAATGTGTTGTGATCGATGTGTGATTTAAGTTTTAGAAGTGTTTCTTTTACAAAAGTATGTGCCTTTGTATTTGGGGCATAGATGTTCAGTATTGAGATTTCCTCTTGATGAATATTCCCTTTAATGAGTATATAATGCCCTTCTTTGTCTTTTTTCATTAACTTCATTTGGAAGTCTGTTTTGTTTGATATTAGGATGGCTACTCCAGCTTGCTTTCTGGGTCCATTTGCTTGGAAAACCTTTTCCCAGCCCTTTACTCTGAGGTAGTGACTATCTCTGGTAGTGAGATGTGTTTCTTGTATGCAGCAAAGGGACAGGTCTTGCTTGCGGATCCACTCTGTAAATCTGTGTCTTTTTATTGGGGAGTTGAGACCATTGATGTTGATGGATATTAGTGACCTGGGGTTGTTGTTTCCCATTAGTTTGGTATAGGTGATGGTCCTGTGTCTCTTTTGGTTTAGTTGCTGAGGGATTTTCTATTCCCTTTATTTTCTTGGGTGAAGTTTTCTTCTCTGGGATGGAATTTTCCTTCTAGGATTTTCTGTAGTGCTGGGTTTGTGGGTAGATATTGTTTAAATTTGACTTTGTCGTGGAATATCTTGTTTTCTCCATCTATGTTGATAGAGAGTTTTGCTGGGTATAGTAGTCTGGCTGGGCACCTATGATCTCTCAGGACTTGTAGGATATCTGTCCAGGCCCTTCTAGCTTTTAAGGTTTCTGAGGAGAAGTCAGGTGTAATTCTGACGGGTCTGCCATTGTATGTGACTTGGCCTTTTTCTCTTACAGCTTTTAATATCCTTTCTTTGTTCTGTATATTTGGTGTTTCAATTATTATGTGGCGAGAGGAGTTTCTTTTCTGGTCTAATCTGTTCAGTGTTCTGTAAGCCTCTAGGATTTTTATTGGCATCTCTTTTTTCAGGTTTGGGATGTTTTCTTCTATGACTTTGTTTAAGAAATTTCCTGGACCTTGGAGTCGGGAGTCTTCTCTTTCCTCTATGCCTATGATTCGTAGCTTCCGTCTTTTCATTGAGTCCTTGATTTCTTGGATGTTGTGGGTGAGAGATTTTTTAGCTTTCTCATTTCCTTTGGATGTTGTACTGATTTCTTCCATCGAATACCTGAGATCCTGTCTTCCATCTCTTGCATCCTATTGTTGATACTCGCATCCGTAGTTCCTGTTCTCTTCCCTTGGTTCTCCATTCCCTCTTTTAACTCTGACTGTGTTTTCTTTATTGTTTCTATTTCTATTTTCATGTCTTGTATGATATTGTTCGTTTTGTACATTTCCTTCTCCAGCTTACTTGTTTTTGTCTGAAAATCTTTCATTGCTTTGTCTTTTTCCTGTTCAAGCTCTGTCACCTTGGCTTGGAGCTCTTTAATGGTATTGTTCATTGTTTTGGCTTGTAAAATTGTGGCTTCTTTGAATTCCTTCATAGATTTAAGCTCTTCTTGCAGGGACTCTATCTCTTTCCATAATGCAGAATTGTCAACGTTTTCATGTGTTTCTGTTGGTGTGAGGTCATCTGAATTGGATGAGCTAGGATAATTCTGCTTTGTTGGAGTCATATTTCCTTGATTTCTATTTTTTCTTGGACCTTTGGCCATGTGTGTGTGTTTAGCTGCCTGTTCTTGTCGTTTTCTGTGCTTGGATCCACAGGGGATGCTTTGGTGAAGGAGTCGAATTTCTTGGCTATCTGTCTTTGCTTACAGGGTGATCTCACGGTCACTATGGTTTTAATAGCCTGAATCGTTATGAGCTGGTGCAGCCTCTTCCCAGGTAGTGAGTAATGGTCCGGGATTGTTACACTGCTCCCAGTTCAGACTACTCTATTTTGCACACTGAGTGATCAGCCTTCAATGGTTCTAATGGTATGAACCTGTTTGCCCAGGCACAGATTTTGTGTGCTTTGTTTGTCGTCACGGAGGCTGACAGGGCCCGGCTCCACACCTAATGTGTCTGGGTTTACCCGAATACAGCTATGGTCCCCTGGCTTCTGGTTACCCACTAGGCTTCTCTGCCACAGGCCTGGCCGTTTCTCTCCCTATCTGCTCTGCCTTGGGTGGGCGGAGCTTCAGCCCCTCCCGCCAGTGTCCGCTTCCCTCCCCAACTGCTCTGCCCACCCATCTTCCGCTCCGGCTTGAGCAGCTGTGGATCTCCCACTGAGCGCCCTTTTTTCTACGTCTTGAAAAAAACAAACAAACAAAAACAACAACAACAACAACAACAACAAAAAACCCTACAAGACTTCAACTATTCTGCAAAATTTCCTAAATAGTTATAAGGTCTTCCTGAGGTATGAGAAGCCCAGTTGGCTAGTGGGCGATCGCCATGTGGCCTTTGATTCTGCCTGCTGTGTGTTGGGATCGATCTTACCAGGCGCCTCTCCAAATGGGAGTTCCCGAATCCCGGATTTAGTGGCTTCCGTGTGTGCGAGAGATGGGGGAGAGCCTTGCCCTGGGACTTTTAACAGTCCCTTTGGAGCTGTGCGTGTTCCCGGAGAGGCCAGACCCTCCGGTTTTTGCACAGTGTCCCACAACTCTGTGTTTTCTATGGCTCTTCTCTCCCACATTCAAAATGCATCCGTGCAGTTCGCTGCCATCTTGGCCCCCTCTGTACCACAGTTTTTTTTTTTTTTTTTGGTTTTTTCGAGACAGGGTTTCTCTGTGTAGCCCTGGCTGTCCTGGACTCACTTTGTAGACCAGGCTGGCCTCGAACTCACAAAGATCCGCCTGCCTCTGCCTCCCAAGTGCTGGGATTAAAGGCGTGCACCACCACCGCCCGGCTTGTACCACAGTTTTTTAACCCATTCTTCGGTAAGGGACATCTGGGTTGATTTCAGTTTCTAGCTATTACAAATAAGGCTGCTATAAACATAGATGAGGAAACTTCCTTATGATTCCGTGAAGAGGCATTTGGGTGTATACCCAAAAGTGGTATGGCTGGGTCCTGAGGGAGAGCTATTCCAAGTTTTCTAAGATATCGCCAGACTGACCTCCATAGTGGTTGCACAAGCCTGCATTCCCACCAGCAATGGAGTAGGGTACCCCTTTCTCCACACCCTCGCCAGCATGTGCTGTCACTTGAGCTTTTGATCTTAGCCATTATGAAAGGTGTGAGATGGAATCTCAGAGTCGTCTTGAGTTGCATTTCTCTGATGATTAAGGATATTGAGTATTTCTTCAAGTGTCTCTCAGCCATTAGGGATTGCTCCTGTGTGAATTCTCTATTTAGCTCTGTCCCCCATTTTTTGATTGGATTATTTGGATTCTTGGCATTTAATTTCTTGTGTTCTTTGTTGAATTTGGATATTAGCCCTCTGTCAGATGTGGGGTTGGTGAAGATTTTCTCCCAGCCTGTGGGCTGCCGTTTTGTTCGAATGACAGTGTCCTTTGCCTTACAGAAGCTTTTCAGTTTCATGAGGTCCCATTTATTGATTGTTGATCTCAGGTCCTGAGCTGTTGGTGTTCTGTTTAGGAAGTTGTCACCTGTGCCAATGAGTTCGAGGGTTTCTCCCACTTTTACTTCTAGTAGATTAAGTGTGACCAGTCTTATGTTAAGGTCTTTGATCCACTTGGACTTAAGTTTTGTACAAGGTGATAAGTATGGGTCTAATGTCATTCTTTTACAAGTGGACATCCAGTTGGACCGGCATGATTTGTTGAAGATGCTGTCCTTCCATTGTGCCATTATCGCTTCTTTCTCAAAAATTAGGTGGCCATAAGTGTGTGGGTCTATTTCTGGATCTTCAATTCGATACCATTGATCTACTGGTCTGTTTCTATACCAACACCATGCTGTTTTTACAACTATTGCTCTGTAGTACATCTTGAAATCTGGGATGGTGATACCTCCAGATATTTTTTTATTGTACAAGATTGATTTAGCTACTCTGAGCATTTTATGGTTCCATATGAAATGGAGAATAGCTCTTTCCAAGTCTATAAAAATTGTGTTGGTATTTTGATAGGAATTGTATTGAATCTATATATTGCTTTTAGTAGGATGGCCATTTTTATTATGTTGATCCTACCTATCCATGAGCATGGAAGATCTTTCCATCTTCTAAAGGCCTCTTCCATTTCTTTCTTCAAGGGCTTGAAGTTCTTGTTGTACAGGTTCTTTACTTGCTTGGTTAGAGTTACCCCCAGGTATTTTATGTTGTTTGTGGTTATTGTGAAGGGGGTTGTTTCCCTTATTTATTTCTCAGCCCATTTGTTTGTTGTATAAAGAAGGGCTTCTAATTTTTTTGAACTAATTTTGTATCCAGCCACTTTGCTGAAGGTGTTTATCAGCTGCAAGAGTTCTCTGGTGGAATTTTTGGGGTCGCTTATGTATACAATCATATCATCTGCAAATAGGGATAATTTGACTTCTTCGTTTCCGATGTTTATCCACTTGATGTCCTTTAGTTGTCTTATTGCTCTAGCAAGGACTTCAAGTACTATATTGAAGAGATATTTTGAAAATGGACATCCTTTTCTTGTCCCTGAGTTTAGAGGAAATGCTTCAAGTTTCTCTCCATTTAATTTGATGTTGGCCATTGGCCTGCTGTATATTGCCTTTATTATTTCTAGGTACGATCCTTGTATGCCTGTTCTCTCCAGAACTTTTAGCATGAAGGGGTGTTGGATTTTGTTGAATGCCTTTTCTGCATCTAGCGAGATTATCATGTGTTTTTTTTTCTTTCATCTTGTTTATATGGTGAATGACATTGATAGACTTTCGTATGTTGAACCATCCCTGCATTCCTGGGATGAGGCCTACTTGATCACGGTGTATGATACTTTTGATGTGTTCTTCAATTCGGTTTGCTCGTATTTTATTAAGTATTTTTGCATCTATGTTCATGAGGGAGATTGTTATGAAGTTCTCTTTCTTTGTTGGGTCTTTGTGTGGTTTAGGAATCAGGGTGACTGTGGCCTCATAGAATGAGTTTGGCAGTGTTCTTTCAGATTCTATTTTGTGAAAGAGTTTGAAAAGTATTGGTGTTAGCTCCTCTTTGAAGGTCCAGTAGAATTCCCTGCTAAAGCCATCTGGCCTTGGGCTTTTTTTGGTTGGGAAATTTTTAATGATTGTTTCTATTTACCTACGGGTTATAGGGCTCTTCAATCTGTTTATCTGATCTTGATTTAGCTTCGGTAGGTGGAATCTATCAAGAAAATTGTCCATTTCACTTAAGTTTTCAAATTTGGTGGTGTATAAATTTTTAAAGTAGGATCCAAATATCCTCTGGATTTCCTCAATGTCTGTTGTTATTTCACCCTTTTCATTTCTGATTTTGTTGGTTTGTGTTTTCTCCCTCTGTCTATTAGTTAATTTGGCGGAGGGTCTGTCTATTTTGCTGATTTTCTCGAAGAACCATCTCTTGGTTTCACTGATTCTTTGTATAGTTCTTTGTGTTTCTAAGTTGTTGATTTCAGCCCTAAGTTTGATGATCTCCTGCCTTCTGCTCCTCTTGGGAGTGTTTGCTTCTTTTTTTTTTCCAATTCACACAGTTTAGCTGTTAATTCGCTAATATGAGCTGTCACAATTTTCTTTTTGAAGGCACTTAGTGCTATGAACTTTCCTCGTAGCACAGCTTTCAATGTATCCCATAGGTTTGGGTATTTTGTGTGTTCATTTTCATTGGATTTTAAGAAGTCTTTGATTTCCTTCTTTATTTCTTCCCTGACCCAGTGGTCCTCTAGTAAAGGGTTGTTCAATTTCCATGTGAGTGTAGACTTTCTGTTGATTCTTTTGATATTGAAGTTCAGCTATATTCCATGGTGGTCTGATAAGATACAAGGGGTTATTTCAATTTTCTTGTGTCTGTTGAGGCTATCTTTGTGACCAACTATATGGTCGATTTTGGAGAAGGTTCCATGAGGTGCTGAGAAGAAGGTGTATTCTTTTGTGTTTTGGTGAAACGTTCTGTAGATATCTGTTAGGTCCATTTGTTTCATGATCTCTGTTAGACTCATTATTTCTCTTTTTGGCTTCTGTCTTGATGATCTGTCCATAGTTGTGAGTAGGGTGTTGAAGTCTCCCACTATTAAAATGTTTGGATCGATGTGCGATTTAAGGTTTAGAAGCGTTTCTTTTATAAATGTAGGTGCCTTTGTATTTGGGGCATAGATCTTCAATATTGAGATGACCTCTTGGTGTATATTTCCTTTAATGAGTATGTAATGCCCTTCTCTGTCTTTTTTTATTAACTTCAATTGGAAGTCTGTTTTGTTTGATATTAGGGTGGCTACTCCAGCTTGTTTCCTGGGTCCATTTGCTTGGAAAAGCTTTTCCCAGCCCTTTACTCTGAGATAGTGTTTATCTTCAATAGTGAGATGTTTTTCTTATATACAGCAAAAAGATGGGTCTTTTTTACGGTTCGAGTCTGTAAGTCTATGTCTTTTTATTGGCGAGTTTAGTCCATTGATTTTGATGGATATTAGTGACCAGGGGTTGTTATTTCCCATTATTTTGGTATAGCTGATTTTCTTGTGTTTCTTTTTGTTTAGTTGCTGTGGAAGTTTCTATTTCCTCTGTTTTCTTGGGTGTAGTTATCTTCTCTGTGTTGGAATTTTCCTTCTAGGATCTTCTGTAGGGCTGGGTTTGTGAGGAGATATTGTTTGAATTTGATTTTGTCATGGAATATCTTGTTTTCTCCATCTATGTCGATAGAGAGTTTTGCTGGGTGTAGTAGTCTGGCTGGGCACCTATGTTCTCTCAGTGCTTGTAGGACATCTGTTGAGACCCTTCTAGCTTTTAACGTCTCTGAAGAGAAGTCAGGTGTGATTCTGATGGGTCTGCCATTGTATATGACTTGGCCTTTTTCTCTTGCAACTTTTAATGTCCTTTCTTTGTTCTCTATGTTTGGAGTTTCTATTATTATGTGGCGAGAGGAGTTTCTTTTCTAATCTCTTTGGTGTTCTGTAAGCCTCTTGGATTTTTACTGGCATCTCTTTCTTTAGGTTTGGGAAGTTTTCTTCTATGATTTTGTTGAAGATATTTCCTTGACCATGGAGTCGGGAGTCCTCTCTTTCCTTTATGCCTATAATTCTTAGGTTCCATCTTTTCATTGAGTCCTTGATTTCTTGCATGTTGTGGGTGAGAGATTTTTTAGCTTTCTCATTTCCTTTGGATGTTGTACTGATTTCTTCCATCGAATCTTCCATGCCTGAGATCCTGTCTTCCATCTCTTGCATCCTATTTTTGATACTCACATCCATAGTTCCTGTTCTCTTCCCTTGATTCTCCATTTCTTCTTTTAACTCTGACTGTGTTTTCTTTATTGTTTACATTTCTATTTTCATGTCTTGAATAGTAGTGTTCGTTTTGTACATTTCCTTCTCCAGTTTGCTTGTTTTTGTCTGGAAATCTTTCATTGCTCTGTCCTTTTCCTGTTCAAGCTGAGTCACCTTGGCTTGGAGCTCTTTAATGGTGTTATTCGTTGTTTTGACTTGTAAAATTGTGGCTTCTTTGAATTCCTTCATAGATTTATGTTCTCCTTGAAGGGACTCTATCACTTTCCATAATGTAGAATTGTCATCGTTTTCATGTGTTTCAGTTGTGGTGAGGTGGTTCGGGCTGGACGGAATAGTGTTGCTTTCTTTTGTTGGAGACATTTCACTCTGTTTTTTTTTGTCTGGGTCCTCTGGCCATGTGGAATTTTTTTGCTCTCTTCTGGACTTGGGTCCAAAGTGGGTGCTTTGGTGTAGGATTCGAGTTGCCTTTTATAAGCTATTTTTGTTCTCACAATAGATCCTTACATTTCTTGTATATTTATTTTAAAAATTGAATTTTGATGGTGACTTAAGATGAAAAAGAATCTGTTCAGAATTTATATAATATTACTGATTTTTCTAAATAATACATACTTATAATGATTCACACTTGACTTGCAGTGATTTAGATTCTAAATTAGCTCAGAAATTATGTATAAATATCATTGTAGATATCCTACAAATAATTGTTAAAATTCACTTTAAGAGCTATATTTGTTGTGCTAAACTATTCCTTCATTTTTATTTATTATTTTATGTATTCACATTAGTGTGATTGTGATTGTGTGCTTGTGTGAGTGTGTGTGTGTATGTGTGTGTGCATGTCCATGTGTATGGGATTGTGTGTGTGTGTGTGTGTGTGTGTGTGTGTGTGTGTGTGTGTGAATGCCACAGGGCAGGTGTAGGGGTCAGATGGCAACACTTTGGAATCTTTTCTCTCCTCCTTCTTGGGTTCTGGGCTGAATCTCATATCATCTGTTTGGGTGGCAAGCAGAGTTATGTGCTACCCCAACTAAATGGCAGGAAATTCTATGATTTATTGAAAAATTATAATGCACACATGGCATCTTATTATTTGACTTAAAACTTATTTTATAGTTTCTTGGTATATTTATTGTATAAATATTTCTCATTTTCAGTTTTTCACAAATCTGATTATTCTGATATGCTTGCAGTGGCCATGGTTCTCTTTAGAAACAGAATGAACATAATATATGTAGATGAGAATAAATTGCTTTTACAAGGTTGACTTTATATCATTATGAAAACTGAGCAGTCCCAAATATCCACTACAGACTAACAGACTGGTGACAGGAGGCAGGGATACTGATGTTCAAATCAGAAGGGCCTGCTGAATATTACCTTACTCAATAGATAATTTGCTGCTCTTTTCAGATGCGCAGTTTGTCAGATGAGGCTCTGCAAACAACATGGAGTTGAGTCTACTATGTCATATTTCACTGACTTTAAATCTCGACCTTGTTCAAAAATGCCAAATCAAGAAAAATGGTTATCACATACTTAGACTCTCTGCCCCAGATAGCTGAGAGAAAGCATTAATTCTAACACAATATTGTTGCTTTACTCTACTGAGTATAAATCCATCACATTGTACAGCTTAGTTACACACAGTGTTGATTTGCCAATTATGGATCTATAAGTTTATAAAAATTTAGAAAGGCATAACAGGGTGATCTATCTCACACCATTAATAGCAGTGATAAATTAGGAAAAACAACTTAAAATTAAATTTATGCTTATCATAGGAGTTTTATATAGGATATATACAATTTTTAGCATAATTCCTTTTATCTAAAATGAAAATTTCAATATCTTGTTGCTATGATTTCAATTCTTAAAAATTACATTATCTGAAAATCATCTATGAAATAGGTATAAAATAAAATTAGCCATATAGACTTTGTTTTTCTTCAGCAAAAACATTTCACTCAAATATTTGCATTTTCCTTTGTTTAACTGTTCAGCATACATACAATTTTTCCATAATACAGATTACATTTGTCTCATAAAGCACATAATGAACTATGTTCCCTCAAACCAAAAGTGAAAATAAACCCTCTCCCCTAAATTGCTTCTTGTCAGTTATTGCATCACAGGAAGAAAAGTAGCTAAGACCTTTGTACATGTGTCTCTCCTCAACTGAAATGTATTTACTTAAATAAACATAGTTTTCTGTTCTATTAACAAAACGGACATAGAGATACCATATGTATGATTTCCCTTAGTGCGTAGGTTCCCATCAGTCTAACACTCTGGAAAAATAAGCAATCGCTGCATTTCCATTAGGAGGATATGTCAGACAGCTTAGCTTCATTTTTACTTGACATATAGTTGCTGATTAGTGGATATTTCTCTGCCTTGTTTACTGTTCTTAGCATTACTTGCTAAGCCTCGCTAGGACTAATTATAAGTACATGTAGAAAACAGAACAAACTCAGAAAATCTCTAGTCTTTCAAGCACAAATGTAATTAGTGTTTTGTATACTTTTTAAATCTCCTTGATAGTTTCTTAGAACTTTTCTGTTAACTACACTTACACAGTTCATTGCCAAATTGAGAAATGAGACAAAGCCAGAAAACATATAATAACAGAACAACCTTAAAAAAGAGTAATTGTTTCCTTTACATTTCATTTAAAAATAAATAACTGTACTTTGTCTGAATACTTTGTCCCTTGCCTTCTAATTTACTTTCTATAAAACCTCCAGGTGGTAATGTACGTAATTCTACCTTTCACAGGGGAAGCTGTACTGCTAGGTTTCAACAAATATGTTCTAGTAATAACTTTTGGTTTGGAAAAGCAAAATAAACTGTGGCATACCCAGGTATAGTCCTGTGTTATGACTTCCTTTAAATGAAAGAGAAATCATTCTGGCTGCTAATGAAATTTGCATGTATATAAAGTAGAAAATCACATGCCTTAACATAAATGCCAGGGGAAAAATCAATTGCAGCTGGCTGTTGAAATACTTGGCTCTTTTGTCCACCTGGCTAATGAAAAGAGCCCTATCCGCAGCTGTACTTCCAACAGTTTCCTTTTCTTTTTCAATTACATTTTGAAGGCGGGAGGAGGGTAGATGTAATTATAGAATTTTTTTGAACGTAAATGGATGTTTGTATTAAAGAGAAAAGCCATATCCTTTTTGAATGTCTGGGTGACTCAACTTGGTAGTTGTATTTCCTTAATTAAATTGATTATACTATTTGATTAATTAAAAATTCAAAATATAAAATTGCTTATGGGTTGGTACCAGATTGGGGGGTTATATGGGGGAAGTGGGTGGGAAGGTGGGACTGTAAGGAGAGGAGAAAAGGGGGTTGCGATTGAGATGTAAAATGAGCAAATAAATTAATAAAAAATTGCATGTGTATGTATGTTATTGGTATAAATATACTATATACAGTACAGGGTTTCATAAAGTTATATTCATATGCAAAGGCCATGCATTCCAACATTTCCTTCTCGTTTTCATACTAGGCCCCTGCTTTCCTATAGATAGATTAGTTTCTGTGTTTATAAAAAACATACTTAAGTAATTTTATGCTTCCAAAGAAAATATCATTCACCACTGAAGTAAACATACAGTGTTTAGTTGAATGTGACTTTGCTTAATGATGATCTCTGGCTACATCAATTTTCCTGATGAACAAAAAAAAATTGTTCTTTTTAGGGATGAGTACAACTCCATTAGAGGTATAGTAGATGACGTTATCTTTATAGCTTCATTGGCTATGTTCATACACACACACACACACACACACACACACACACACACGCACACATATACACATATCTCTGTGGTACATTTCTTGGAGTCTCTACTGAGAGAAATAGAGATGGATCCAAATGTCAAGTCTATTTTTGTTGTTCTGAAGAACTACCACGTGATTTTCATAGCACTAGACTGGCATATTCCCCCAATAATATATGAAGTTTCCCTACCCTCCACAACTTCATCAATATTTGTTATTACTTATTTTCTTAAGGATAGCAGTTTTGACCAAGGTGAGATGGTGTTATAGTATAGGCTTAATTTACATTTATAACCAATGACAATGCTATTTCTTCATATGTCTATTAGCCAATTGCAATTTTACTTTGGAGTACTGCGTGTTAATTTAACTAGCCCATGGAGGTTTATTAGCTGTTTAGAGTTCTTTATGTATTCTTGATATTAATCTCATCTGATGATGCATATCAGTACTTATTTTCTCCTGTTTTGAAAGCTGTCATTTGGATTTTTTTTTCCTTTTCTCCATAGAAGTTTTAAGAATTTTATGCAATTTTGTTGATCGATTCTTGCCTAAGCTATTGTAGGTCTTTTTAGAAACTACATGTCCGTTTCTGAAACTTGCAGCACTTTCCTTCTTATCATTCATGTTTTCAGACTTTTTCTTATATTGAGATCAGTGTCATACAATGGATATTTCCCATCTTGGTGCTTAAGAATTTCTTACTAAAAACTCTTAAACTTTTTTGGTTGTGAGCATAGCCTTTAATGACTGAGTCATAATCAAACTGAGAGCTGAGATCAAAAAAAGAAACAAAGAGACTAATACTAAGAATCAATGAAACAAAGAGTAGTTTTTTTTTGTTTTGTTTTGTTTTGTTTTGTTTTTTTGTAAGAAAATCAATAAGATAGAACAATGCTGATCTAAATTAACTCTTTCTTTGTTGGGTCTTTGTGTGGTGTAAGAATCAGGGTGACTGTGGCCTCATAGAATGAGTTTGTCAGTGTCCTTTCTGATTCTATTTGGTGAAAGAGTTTGAAGAGTATTGGTGTTAGCTCCTCATTGAAGGTCCGGTAGAATTCCGTGCTAAAGCCATCTGGTCCTGGGCTTTTTTTGGTTGGGAAATTTTTAGTGACTGTTTCTATTTCCTTAGGGTTTATAGGGCTGTTTCATCTGTTAATCTGATCTTGATTTAGCTTCGGTAGGTGGAATCTATCAAGAAAATTGTCCATTTCGCTTACGTTTTCAAATTTGGTGGAGTATAGATTTTAAAAGTAGTACCCAAATATTCTCTGGATCTGCTCAATGTCTGTTGTTATTTCTCCCTTTTCATTTCTGATTTTGTTGATTTGTTTTATTCCTTCTGCCTTTTAGTTAATTTGGCTAAGGGTCTGTCTATTTTGTTGATATTCTCAAAGAACCAACTCTTGGTTTCATTAATTCATTGTATAGTTCTTTTTGTTTTTTAAGTTGTTGATTCCAGCCCTATGTTTGATGATTTCCTGCCTTCAGCTCCTCTTGGGAGTGTTTGCTTCTTTTTTTTCCCAATTCACCTAGAATAGCTGTTAATTCACTAATATGAGCTGTCACAATTTTCTTTTTGAATGCACTTAGTGCTATGATCTTTCCTCGTAGCACAGCTTTTATTGTGTCCCATAGCTTTGGGTATGTTGTGTCTTCATTGTCGTTGGATTTTAAAAAGTCTTTGATTTCCTTCTTTATTTCTTCCCTGACCTAGTGGTCCTCTAGAAAAGAGTTGTTCAATTTCTATGTGTGTGTGTGTGTGTGTGTGTGTGTGTGTGTGTGTGTGTGTAGGCTTTCTGTTGATTCATTTGCTGTTGAAGTCCAGCTTTATTCCATGGTGGTCTTATAAGATACAAGGGGTTATTTCAATTTTCTTGTATCTGTTGAGGCTATCTTTGTGTCCAACTATATGGTCAATTTGGGAGACGGTTTCATGAGGTGCTGAGAAGAAGGCATATTCTTTTGTGTTTGGGTGAAACATTCTGTAGATATCTGTTAGGTCCATTTGGTTCATGATCTCTGTTAGACTCATTATTTCTCTGTTTGGCTTCTGTCTTGATGATCTGTCCATAGTTGTGAGTGGGGTGCTGAAGTCTCCCACTATTAAAGTGTTTGGATCGATGTGCAATTTAAGTTTTAGAAGTGTTTCTTTTACAAATGTAGGTGCTTTTTTATTTGGAGCATAGATGTTCAATATTGAGATGTCATCTTGATGAATATTTATTTCCTTTAATGAGTATGTAATATCCTTCTCTGTCTTTTTTTTATTAACTTCAGTTGGAAGTCTATTTTGTTTGATATTAGGATGGCTACTCCAGCTGGCTTCCTGGGTCCATTTGCTTGGAAAACCTTTTCCCAGCCCTTTACTCTGAGATAGTGGCTATCTTTGATAGTGAGATGTGTTTCTTGTATGCAGCAAAAAGATGGGTCTTGTTTACGCACCCAATATGTAAGTCTGTGTCTTTTTATTGGCAAGTTGAGTCCATTGATATTGATAGATATTAGTGACCAGAAGTTGTTATTTCCCATTATTTTGGTATAGGTGGTTGTCCTGTGCTTCTTTTGGTTTAGTTGCTGTGGAGTTTTCTATTTCCTCTGTTTTCTTCGGTGTAGTTATCTTCTCTGGGTTGGAATTTTCCTTCTAGGGTCTTCTGTTGGGCTGAGTTTGTGGGTAGATATTGTTTAAATTTGATTTTCTCATGGAATATCTTGTTTTCTCTATCTATGTTGATAGAGAGTTTTGCTGGGTATAGTAATCTGGCTGGACATAGAATATCTTGTCAAAGCTTTTTAAAAAATATTTATTTATTACTTCATATTACATCTCCATCACAGTGTCCTCTTTCCACCCTTTCCAGTCCTGCCCTCCCACCCACTATCTCTTAGAATCTTAGAGATGATCATGTTTTTTCTTTATGTTTGTTTATATGATGGATTACATTGACAGATTTTCTTGTGTTGAACAACCCCTGTATCTCAGGAATAAAAGGATAAAAAGTTAGAAATAAAAAGTAGAACATTATGACAGATACTGAGGAAACCTAAACAATCATTAAGTGGACCCAGCAAGGCGTAGCACAGCTGAGCAGACCCAGACAGCAGGGAGCCCGTGGCGTGGAACACAGGATGTGGAATACTGCATGGTGTGGTGCAGAACCCAGGCCAACGAATGAGCTGCAGAAGTGGGCAAGAGCCACTCAAAAACCCAGCAAGTAGACAGGCTCAGTGTCCAAAACAGAGGTCATTGGTGCAGGGCACAGGCCTGGGACCCAGAGCAGAGGGCAGCGAAGAGGGCAAAAGCAACCCAACAGCTGGCAGGCAGGCACAAGCATATCTGGACCTACCCAGAAAGATGTTGGACATAAAGGTCCCTCTACTGGATATACAATCACTTGGAAGAACATTGGACTCAGACAGGACAGAGGGCTGCTCTTTCTGCACCAGTACAGTCTCCTGCAGATCTGATTACTGCAGGGTCTTTGGAGGTAGCACAAACAGCCAGATAGAGGTACCTCCCAGCTACCTGAACACCCCATATTCACATGTTACCACAACACCCTAAAGAGGACTGGCAGTGCCACTGAAACGGTCCAGAAGACATCAGGAACAATCAGCTTAGGTCAACCAGATGGCTAATGGTCAGCAAAAGAACAAAACTGTGAAAAAATCAGGGAAATATGGCTCCATTGAAATTCAGCAAGGTTAACACAGCAAGCCACCACATCCCACCACAGATGAAACACATGAAAATGATGACAAATCTATACTTAGGAAAATGATGGAATCCTTTCAAGAAGAAATTAAAATACTGAACGAAAACACAGAATCCTCAATTTTACAAATAAAAGCATTGGAGAATACCATTAGAGACCTCCAAGACAATGCAGCCCAACATGAACAGGAAAGAGACAATGAAAGATTCAAAATATTTGAAAGATTTGCACACAAAGACAAGCAAATTAGAACAGGAAAAATATAAAAAAAATAAAATGTTTCAAGACTTAAATTGAAGCTATAAGCAATAAAGAAAACACAATCAGAAATAAAAGTGGAAGTGGAAAATCAAAGGAAGAGAACAGGAACTACCAACATGAGTATCAAAAATAGTATACAAGAGAAGGATACAGGATCTCAGGCCTGTAATATTTGATGGAAGAAATCAGTACAACAACCAAAGAAAATGAGAAATCTAAAATGTTCTCACCTATAACATCCAAGAAATCAAGGACTCAATGAAAAGATGGAATCTAAGAATAATAGACATAGAGGAAAGTGAAGACTCCCGACTCCAAAGTCCAGGAAACATCTTCAACAAAATCGTAGAAGAAAACTTCCCAAACCTAAAGAGAGAGAGATGCCAATAAAATTCCAAGAGGCATACCGAACACCAAACACATTAGATCAGATAAGAAACTCCTCTTGCCACATAATAATTGAAACTCCAAATGTATAGAACAAAGAAAGAATTTTAAAAGCTGTAAGAGAAAAAGAACAAATAACATATAATGAGAGACCCTTCATAATTACACCTGACTTCTCAGAAACTTTAAAAGCCAGAGGGCCTGGGAAGATGTCCTACAAGCCCTGAGGGAAGATAGAGGCCCAGCCAGACTACTATACCCAGCAAAACTCTCTATTAACATAGATGGAGAAAACAAGATATTTTGGACAAAACCAAATTTAAACAGTATTGACCCACAAATCCAGCCCTACAGAAGATTTTAGAAGAAAAATTCCAACCCAGAAAATATAACTATACCCAAGAAAACAGAGGAAACAAAAAACTCCACTGCAGCTAAACCAAAAGAAACACACAACCACCACCTATCCCAAAATAATAGGAAATAACAACCTTTGGTCATTAATATCCATTAACATCAATGGACTCAACTCTCCAATAAAAATACACAGGCTTGCAGATTGGATCCCTAAACAAGACTCATCATTTTGCTGCATATAAGAAATGCATCTCATTAACCAAGATAGATGCTATATCAGAGTAAAGGGATGGAAAAAGGTTTTCCAAGCAAATGGACCCAGGAAGCAAGCTGGAGAAGCCATCTTAATAACAAATAAAATTGACTTTCAACTGAAATTAATCAAAAAAGATAGAGAAGGGCACTACATACTCGCTAAAGGAAATAGTCATCAAGATGACATCTCAATGTTGAATATCTATGCCCCCAAAACAAGGACAGCTACATTTGTAAAAGAAACTATTCTAAAGCTTAAACCACACATCAATCCCCACACATTAGTAGTTGGAGACTTCAACACCTCACTCACAACAATGGACAGGTCATCAAGACAGAAACCAAACAGAGAAATATTGAGTCTAACAGAGTTCATGAACCAAATGGACTTAACAGATATCTCCAGAACATTTTACCCAAACACAAAGGAATACACTTTCTTCTCAGCACACCATGGAACCTTCTCCAAAATCGACCATATAGTTGGACACAAAGCATACCTCAACAAAGAAAATTGAAATAACCCCTTGTATCTTATCAGACCACCATGGATTTAGGCTGGACTTCAACAACAATAGAAATAAAAGAAAGCCTACACACTCATGGAAACTGAACAACTCTTTAGTGAATGACTACTGGGTCAGGGAAGAAATAAAGAAGGAAATCAAAGACTTCTTAAAATCCAAAGAAAATGAAGCACAACACACCCAAACCTATGGGACACAATGAAAACAGTGCTATGAGGAAAGTTCATGGCACTAACTGCCTTCAAAAAGAAAATTGTGACAGCTCATATTAGCAAATTAACAGCTGAAGTGGAAGAACTGAAAAAAAAAAAAGAAGCAAAAACCTCCAAGAGGAGCAAAAGGCAGGAAATCATCAAACTTAGGGCTGAAATCAACAACTTAGAAACAAAAAGAACTATACAAAAAAGAATCAATGAAACCAAGCGTTGGTTGTTCAAGAAAATCAACAAAATAGACATACCCTTAGCCAAATAAACTAAAAGGCAGAGGGAAAAAACCCAAATCAATAAAATCAGAAACAAAAAGGGAGAAATAGCAATAGACATTGAGGAAATCCAGAGAATATTTAGGTCCTACTTTAAAAATCTATACTTCACCAAATTTGAAAACCTAAGCGAAATGGACAATTTTCTTAATAGATTCCACCTTGTGAAATTAAATCAAGATCAGCTTAACAGAATAAACAGCCCTATAACCCCTAAGGAAATAAAAACAGTCATTAAAAATCTCCCAACCAAAAAAAGCCCAGGGCCAGATGGTTTCAAAACAGAATTCTATCAGACCTTCAAAGAAGAGCTAATACCAATACTCTTCAAACTCTTCCACAAAATAGAATCAGAAGGAACACTGCCAAGCTCATTCTATGCAGCCATAGTCACCCTGATTCCTAAACCACACAGAGACCCAACAAATAAAGAGAACTTCAGACCAATTTCCCTCATAAACATAGATGCAAAAATACTTAATAAAATAAAATACTGGCAAACTGAATCCAAGAACACATCAAAAGTATCATACACCATGGACACGTAGGCTTCATCCCAGTAATGCAGGGATAGGTCAACATATGACAATCTATCAACATAATTCACCATATAAACAAGCTGAAAGAAACAAAAAAAACACATGATCATCTCACTAGATCCTGAAAAAGCATTTGACAAAATCTAAAACCCCTTCAGGCTAAAAGTTCTGGAGATAACAGGCATACAACCTAGAAATATTAAAGGTGATATACAGCAAGCCTGTATATCATCAAATTAAATGGAGAGAAACTTGAAGCATTTCTTCTAAATTCAGGGACAAGACAAGGATGCCCACTTTTACTGTATTTCTTCAATATAGTACTTGAAGTTCTTGCTATATCAATAAGACAACTAAAGGACATCAAGGGGATATAAATTTGAAACGAAGAAGTAAAAATATCCCTATTTGCAGACAATATGATATATACATAAGCAACCCCAAAAATTCTACCAGAGAACTCTTACAGATGATAAACATCTTCAGCAAGATGGCTGGATACAAAATTATTTCAAAAAAATCAGAAGCCCTTCTTTATACAAAAAATAAATGGTCTGAGAAAGAAATTAGGGAAACAACACCCTTCACAATAGCTACTACAATATAAAATACCTGGGGGTAACTCTAAACAAGCAAGTGAAAGACCTGTATGAAAAGAGCTCCAAGTCCTTGAAGAAAGAAATTGAAGAGGCCATCAGAAGATGGAAAGATCTCCCATACTCATAGGTAGGTAGGATCAGCATAATAAAAAATGGCCATCCTACCAAAGCAGATTCAATGCAATTACTATCAAAATACCATCACAATTCTTTACAGGCATGGAAAAAGCAATTCTCAACTTCATATGGAATAACAAAAAAAAAAAAAACAGAATAGCTAAATTAAATCCTATACAATAAAAAAAAATCTGGAAGTATCACCATCCCATATTTCAAACTGTACTACAGAGCAATAGTAATAAAACAGCACAGCACTGGTATAGAAACAGACCAGTGGATCAATGGAATTGAAGACCCAGAAAGGAACCCATACACCTATGCTCACTTAATTTTTCACAAAGAAGCCAAAACCATACAATGGAAAAAGGACAGCATCTTCAACAAGTGGTGCTGGTCCAACTGGATGTCCACATGTAAAAGAATGAAATTAGACCCATACTTATCACCTGGTGAAAATATTGTCCAAGTGTATCAAAGACCTTAACATAAGGCCTGACACACTAAATCTATTAGAAGAGAAAGTGGGGAAAACCCACAAACTCATCAGCACAGCTGAACAGAACACCAACACCTCAGGGTCCAGGACCAACAATCAATAAATGGGACCTCATGAAACCAAAAAGCTTTTATAAGGCAAAAGACACTGTCATTCAAACAAAACAGCAATCTGCAGATTGGGAAAATAACTTCACCAACTCCACGTCTGACAGAGGGCTAATATCCAAAATTTACAAAGAGCTCAAGAAATTAAATGCCAAAAAACCAACTAATCCAATAAAAAAAAATGGGGAACAGATAATTCACAAAGGAGGAATCCCTAATGGCTTAGAGACACTTGAAGAAATGCTCAGCATGCTTAATCATCACAGAAATGCAACTTACGATGACTCTGAGATTCCATTTCTCATGGGATCATCTCCAGAGAAAATATGGGTTGTTTTGTCTTCAGTTATATGCCTAGAGATATGTAGGAGCCTTGAGCCCAGTATAAGGAGTGACACAGGAGCCTCTTAGACAATGAATCACAGTAAACCAGGCAAAAAGATAAATTTAATTAAATAGACAGACTTTTTCCTGTGCTAAAATTGAGAAATTCAATTTTAGATCCCTTAAGACCAATGATAGGAGTTCACCGGACAGAAACTTTGCTTGAAAAAAACATCCCAGAATATATTGCAATTGTAACCACAGGAGTAAATCTTTTCCTACTTTCAAATGCAATATTTATATAGTCTTTCAGAAAAGTTTGAAAACATAACTGTAAAACAACAAAAATAGTTGTACAACAAGAAAAATTAGCTATGATGATACAAAGGCTTGAGAGACAAGAGGCAAAGACAGTGACTATTTGTGAACCTATGGTACCTAATAAAATTAAGGATTAAGATAGACAGCTCACAGAACCTACAGTGGCAATGACAGAGCCAGTTTGAATCAGTCAGTTGGATAGGAGTTTGAGCCAGAACAACTGAGTTGAACCAGTAAGCCAGAGTTCAGAAAGAACTAGAAAGGGTGAGTTTTCAGACACACTAAATCTACTAGAAGAGAAAGTAGGGAAAACCCTCGAACTCATCAGCACAGGTGACAACTTCCTGAACAGAACACCAACAGCTTAGGATCTAAGACCAGCAATCAATAAATGGGACCTCATGAAACTGAAAAGCTTCTGTAGGGCAAAAGACACTGTCATTCGAACAACATGGCAGCCTACAGATTGGAAAAAAATCTTCACCAACCCCTCATTTGACAGAGGGCTAATATTCATAATTTATAAAGAACTCAAGGAATTAAATGCCAAAAAACCAACTAATCCAATCAAAAAATGAGGAACAGTGCTAAACAAAGAATTCACAAAGGAGGAATCCCTAATGCCTGAGAAACACTTGAAGAAATTATCAGCATCCTTAATCATCAGAGAAATGCAACTTAAGATGACTCTGTGATTCCATCTCACACCTGTCAGAATGGCTTAGATTAAAAGTGACAGCACATGCTGGCAAGGGTGTCGAGAAACAGGAGTCCTCCTCCATTGCTGGTCGGAGTGGAGGCTTACGCAACCACTATGGAGGTCCGTCTGGTGCTATTCTAGAAAACTTGGAATAGCTCTGCCTCGGGACCCAGCCATACCACTTCTGAGTATACATCCAAATGATTCCTCACCAAATCACAAGGAAGTTTCCTCATCTATGTTCATAGCAGCTTTATTTGTAATAGCTAGAAAGTGGAAACAGCCCAGATATCCCTCAACTCAAGAATGGATTAAAAAACTGTGGTACATCTACACAATGGAATACTACTCAACTGTCAGTAACAACGAAATCATGCAATTTGTAGGCAAATGGATGAAACTAGAGAAGATCATCCTGAGTGAGCTAACCCAGACTCAGAAGGATGTACACGGCATCTATTCAGTTATAATCAGATTTTATCCCTATAGTGCAGGATAACTATACTACAATCAATGCACCAAAGGGAACATGAACATTGACTTTTTTTTTTCCTGTCAGTGAGACACTTTGCCCTAGTGGTGCTGCCTTATATGCCCTCAGTGTATGAGGAGGCTCTTGGTCCTCATATGATTGCTGAACTGGGGCGGGAGACTGTTGTATAGGGACATTCCACACTAGAGGAGTGGGATGGAAGGGATGGGGGTAGAGGGTGGGAGGGAGGAACTGGGAGGGGTGGAAAGAGGACACTACAATGGAGATGTAACCTGAAGTAATAAATTAAAAAATATATATAAATAAATCTTAGAAGCTGAAAACAGTATGGCCTAGATTGGCAGACAGAGACTGGAATATGAAGCTTTCAATGTTCATGTTTGCAGAAGATTAGATTACATGGAGGCTAGAAGATTCCAGCCTAAGCTTAGGGATAACTAGACAAAGAAAGCATTTACATGAATATCCAGAGGTGTCACCATCCCTGATTTCAAGTTCAACTACAAAGCTATAGTAATGAAAACCACATGTTATTGATATAAAAACTGACAGGTAAATCAATGGAAGGAAGTTGAAGACACAGATATAAATCTCCACACCAATGAGCACTTGGTTTTTGATAAAGAAGCCAGAAATATATAATGGAAAAAGAAAATTATTTAAACAAATGGTTTTGATCTAACTGAATATCAGCATGGCAGAGAATGCAAATAGATCCACATCTATCTTCCTGCACCAAACTCAAGTCCAAAGGATCAAAGACTTCAACATAAAACAAGATACACTGAACCTGAAAGAAGAGAAAGGGGAATAGCCTGGAATGCGTTGACACAGAAGACACCCTCCTGAACAGAACACCCATAATCCAGGGATGATGACTGACAATTAATAAAGACATCTCACAAAATTGAAAATCTTCTGTAAAGCAAGCGATAGCTTCAATAGGACAAAATGGCAGCCTACAGAATAGTAAAAGATTTTCACAAATTTCACATCTGATAGAGGTCTAATATACAAAATCAAAGGAACTCAAGAAGGATGACATTGACAAACCAAACAATCAAATTTAAGAATGTGATAAAGTTTGAAAAAGAATTCTCAACAGAGGAATCTTATCCTTAGTCATCAAGGAAATGCCAACCATAATGACTCTGAGATTTCATTTTACACCTGTCAAAATAGCCAAGATCAAAAATACAACTGAAAGCTCATGCTGGTGAGGATGTTGACCAAGGGGAATATTTCTCCATTGCTGGTGGGAATGCAACCATTTACAGCCACTTTGGAAGTCAACATGGTAGTTTTTCTGAAAATTGGGACCCCCATATACCTCAACACCCAGCTATACCACTCCTGGGCATATATGTAAAGGATACTACACCTTACCACAAGGAAACAGTCAAGTATGTTCACAGAAATGTTCTTCATAATAGTCAGAAAGGGAAAACAATCGAGATTTCCCCCAACTGAAGAATGTTTAAAGAAAAGGTGTTACTTTTACATCATGTAGTATTACTCAGCTGTCAAAAGAAATCACGAAATTTTCAGATAAGTGGATAGAAGTAGATTAAATATTCTGAGTGAGGTAATCCAGACCCAGGAAGACAGATATGATATGTACGCATTTACAAGTGATTATTAGCTGTAAAGTAAAGGATAACTATGCTACAATCCACAGATCCAGAGAGGCTAGGTAACACAGGGCTCAAGAGGGAAACACATGAATCTCCTTAAGAAGGGAAAGAGAGTAGAGATTGCAGGCGGACAGGGAGTGGGTGGAACAAGAATGCAATAGTGAGCGAAATGACTAGAATTGGGAGGGGCATTTCAGGGGTAAATTCAAAACTTAATTCAATAGAACTCCCAGGAATATATCGGGGTGACCCTAGAGAAATAGTAAAAACTCCTAGTAATGGAGGTTATGGAGCCTGAACTGTCCATCTCTTGTAACCAAACACGGTTTCCAGTGGAGGGATTGAGACACCAACCCATGCCAAAAAATATTTGGCATACAAATTTTCCTGCCTGCAAGATGTACTGGAGTAAAGTCGGTACAGAAATTGTGGGAACAGTCAACCAATCATTGGTGCAACTTGAAACCTAGTCCTTAAGAGGGAGGCTCTGCTTGACACTACCTTGAAGGCCAGGAGCAAAAGGTTATATAACTCAGAGACCTAAGAAAGAATCAAAGACACTCAGAAAAAAAATTATCAATGAATGATCCCTAATGATATTCTTCTATACTTGTAGATTGTTGTCATTATCAGAGAGGCTTCAGCCAGCAACTGATGGGGGCAGATGCAGAAACCCTCAAACACTAGAGGAAGCTCATGGAATCCTGCAGAAAAAGGGGAGGTAGGATTGTTTGAACTAGATATGTCAAGGATAACACAATAATAAAAACCACAGAATTGACTAAGGGTTCATAGGGACTCACATGGAGGCTGACATGACATCAGGGAGCCTATATGGGCTTGACCTTAGCTCTCTGCATATGGTTGTGTATCTTGGTGTTTTTGTGGGTCACCTAACAGTAGAAGTGATAGATTTCTCTGACTCTTTTATCTTTTTTTTGAGACCCTTTAACCCTTCTGTGTTGCCTCCTTTGCCAGCCTTAATATGAGGGGTGTGCCTAGTCTTATTGCAACATGGTATGCTATGTTTGGTTGATATCCTTGGAAGGCTGCCCGTTTCTGAATGGAAACAGAGAAGGAGTGGATCTGAGGAAGAGAGAAGATTGTGGAGAAGAAATGGGAGGAGAAGAGAAAGGGAAACTGTGGTCTGGATGTAGCATATGAGAGAAGAATACAAAACAAAATGAAACAAAAACCCTCTTATTCTTGTCAATTTTCCTTTATACAAGGCTTGTACATTTTCTTTTACAGCCTTCAAACTTTTTGTTTTGTATACATAGTGTTTATCCTAAGTGTTGTGCGTGCGTGTGTGTGTGTGTGTGTGTGTGTGTGTGTGTGTGTGTGTGTGTGACTCTAGGGGGGAAGGAGTATTCACTGCTTTTTTGTTGTTGTTTGTTTGACGTTATAGCCCAGTCCTGCATGTGGGTGAGCATCATTCTCCTAGATTTGAAAAGTTTCTTTTATAGTTCTATAGAATTTACTTTCTATGCCTTTGGCCTGTAGCTCTTCTTCTATGATTATGATTTGTAATTACATCTTTTGCAGTTCCCATGGAGTCTGTATTTTATGCTTATACATCCTTACTACCTTTGCAGAGAGACTGTTCTAATTTACCCACCCTGTCTTCATGCCCTATTATTTCTGACTTCCACTTTTAATTCTCTTGGAGAGGCTTTCCACAGAGTTTGAAAACAACTTAAGATTTTCATATGATTTTTGTAAAATTTCTGTCTTTTCAAAAAACATTATTTTTTGCTTTCTATTTTATGTTTACTTTGTGATGTCATTCAGGTTCCTGTCTTTTTTTGAACTAGATCAAGTTTATTAAGGTTCTCTTTACGTTTTCTAAACAGTTTTAAAACCCTTTAACATTTTTTCTAATTCAATAATTTCTAATTCAATTTTTTTCTTTTATTGGAAGTATATTTTGTTTTTATATAATGTTTCCTGATTACCATCTGTCTATTCCTCCTAGCTCCTAACATGTTCCTTTCTCTTTCAGACCTATGCTGTTTCTGTCTCTCATTAGAAAACACAGATACAAGAAATATTATTAAAATTTAATATGAAAAATAAAATAGAAACAAACACATAAGAATGGAACACAACAAAGAAACAGAAGAAAGAGTCTAAAAAAGGCAAAAAAAAAAAACCCTCAAAACATATGTACACAGAGACCCAGTCATTTCACACTCAGGGATTCCATAAAACCACAAAACTGGAAGCTGTGATATATACAAAAAGGACTTATAGGATTGAAAAAGAGAAATATAAATTTAAAAGTCAAGATGAAAAAGGAAAAAGAGAAAGAGCCATGACATTATGAGACAAAGAAGCTCCAAAGATTCCTTTAATTTTTCTCTGTCGGCCATCCTCTGCTAGGCGTGTAGCCTGAGTTTAAGAGTAGTTTGTTTCCCCAGGGAAAGTCCCTGGGAGAAAACCAGATATCCATTTACAAGTGGTTATTAATCTAATTCCGTCTTACTGAAGCCACTGTTGAGAAACTGGTAAAATTTGGAGAAGTCATGTTGCCTTGGCTTTTTATCCATCTTGAGATCTGCAAACATGGTATTAGATCATTGTTTAGATTTAAAAATCAATAAGACTGAACTCTATCCCTTGCAGTATTGGTTACTATCAGGAATCATGGAAGGAAATAAACTGGTTAGTAGGGATTAATATCAGAGCAACCGCAAAAAGATGAGTGAAAATTAAACAGAAAAGGGGAATGAGATATTGTTAGGATAAGTGGAGTTTAAAGATGGTCAGTGCTATAGAAGATCATACTCAATAAACAGATGTGTGTGTGTGTGAAGACAGAGTGAAATAGGAATGAAAGAAAAAAATATGTGTCCTAAGCAAGAAAAGTAAACTATTTGTAGACATAGATATAAAATCTACAAAATGTTATCAGTTCAAATATTTTAAAAGAGGAAGTATATAGTGCAACAGACATAGTAGTGTATATTTTGGTGTAAATTTCTAGAAATCAGTGGGAAATTATTTTGAGGAATCTCTTAGGAAAACTTTTTCTGGCCAACCGTGGTGGCACACACCTTTAATCTCAGCATTTAGGAGACAGAAAGAGGTGGATCTCTGTGAGTTCAAGGCTAGCCTGTTCTACAAATTGAGTACAGGTCAGCCAGGGCTGATACACAGAGAAACCCTGTCTCAAAACACCAGAATAAAAGAGAAATGTTTCTGTAGCACAAAAAATTATATAATAAAATTTTAAGTCATTATCTTTATTTCTGTGAGCCATCAATGTAACTTTGTCTCATTGTCAGGCATTAATTCTGTAAACATAAAATAGTTTTTTATTAAAAATGAAGATGTCTTCATTAGTCCCTTAGTAATAATAAGAAATAATTAGGATTTTTTCAGTTACTATGAAAACTAAAGTAGAAATGAAATCTTTGTTAACTTGGTTAACACCAATGATATTTTATTCCCATAAGTATTGTTTAACATTTTTTCTTGTATCTAACATAAATGTAAAGCCTACAAGTTTTAATTAAATTTTAGCTGAACAAGTGCCTTAGTACCATGGTTCTGTTTTCTGGATCAAGCTAAGATTAGTGGGGATTAACTTTTCATCTTTCTATCCCAATGAGGTTAATACTAAAACGTTCCTATCAGGTGGTCTCCATGTCGCTGTTCCTTTCCAGCAGATCTCAATGTAGATGGCTGCGAGCCACCATGTGGTTGCTGGGAATTGAACTCAGGACCTCTGGAAGAACATCCGTGCTCTTAACCTCTGAGCCACCTCTCCAGCCCAAAGATTTATTTTTAAGGAAATTTAATAAATTTTAATTCTGCCATGTGCGGTGGTCCACACCTGTAGTCCCATCATTCAGAAAGTGGAGGTAGGAAGATCCGAAGTTCAAGGTCAACCTAACTACTTACCAAGTTGGAGGCCTGAGCTGCATGGGTGCGGGATGGCAGTGGGGTTGGGGAGTGAAAAAGGGGGAAGAGAGGTGGGAAGGGGAGGGAAAGGGGGAGAAAAGAGACTGGGGAGATGGGGAGGGGAGGAGAGCTGAGGAGAAAGGGAAAAGGGTCACTTTACTACTGGTGTGGAAACTCAGATGTTGAGTAGGAGCATGTGTACAGCTTCTCACAGTGGTACATCAGAATCCAAGGTTGCTTGCTGTGTGTCTCAGGCCAGGACTTTTCCTTCAGTAGATAGGAATTCTCCGAGTCGCTTCTAAGTGTCTACTAATTTTTAATTGTGTTATTGTTGTTGTTATATTGAGACATTTTTAACATATTTGAATAAAACTGACCTCTCCTCAAAAAAAAAGAGTTAAAATCATCTTAGCTGTTTTTACTCTTCTGTATCATCCAAATGAATGATAATTGGTTTTCTATATTCTGTATAAATTTGAAAGGAAACACTGGGATGCATTTGTTAGCATACATGTTTTTGAAACAAGTACCAAGAATATTGTAGGAAGTGCTTATAAAGTAGCATTTTAATATGACATGTTGATTTCAGGCCTACGTTTCACAAGTAGTTTTTACTCAGACTGAAGTGTTTCTCTGCTAATGCTTTGGAAGATAATCAGGAAGCATAAACAAGTGGCACAAAAACAGCTTTAATTTTTAAAATTTGTTTTTAATGCCTCATGATAATGACAAAATTCACCCATTGATTTTATAATATGCCCTTAAAAACTGGATGTAACAAAATACTCAGAGTCTTCATATGGACTCTAATGGTATCTAAAAGCAGGATGAAAGCCTGGAATCTTTGTCTTCACATGTATCTGTATCCTTATTTTATTCAGAATCCTGTTTAATTCTGCATGAAGTCATGAACATCAGTCATTGGGTGTCTTTCTAAAGCTTCATATTAGCTAACTTCATCGTCCTTTCAGGCTCAACTCACAGAGATAAGAAAACCTAAAAATACATTTTTACTTTACTCTGCTACAATGACTTTCACTGGATACCTAAAGAGGTTCTTTAAAGTCTGTAGTTTTCTTTCTCCAAATAATGGGGAGACTGAGTCATAACTTGACATCTCTTGTCATCATATGAAGCTTCCAGTACTGTGAACTGTGATAGGGATATATATATATATATATATATATATATATATATTTGAGTTGTTCACAAAAAATGTCTCATGGGAAACCCCCAAACAACCCAAGCTGTTGCCAAAGCTACAGTTTGTTGTCCACAAATTATGGCAATGACCTATTGCTGAAGATAATACCTACACCACTCATTGAACATGGAGAAGTCAGGCTAGTGCCTACATAGAGACTTCACCGCTACATGCTAGAGTCTTTGATACAGGAAGGTACTCTGCACATAATCAAAGAAAATTATAAACATCAACCCAGTCATAAACTTTACAATGATGTCCTCCCTGAAAAATATGTTAGTGAAAATAGTGGCGCAAATCTTGTGGGAGTAACCAATCAATATCTGTACTGACTTAAGGCCTACTTAATTAGGTGGAACCCATACTTGACACTGCTTGGGTGATCAAGAACCTGAGACTAGATAGCCAAGAGACCTAAGGTAATGCCAAATATTACTATTCTAAAAAAAAAGGTATCCATAAAATTACTCCTAATGATATTCTGCTATACTATATTCATAGATCGGTGTCTTGCTCAACTATCATCAAAGAAGCTTCCTCCTTCAGCAAATGGGAACAAATACAGATATTATACAGAGTGAGAGAACTTGGAATACTTGGCTCTAAAAAGTCTTGTCTCCACCAAATCCTGCACTTCAGAGCTCAGAGAAACCAGTGGAAGGGAGAATTGAAAAAGGGTCCTGTTCTTTGAGTTTAGTGTTTTTATGGGATTCGTGAGTGTCTGAATGAGTGGGTCTCTATTCTTGTGCCTTTCAAAGCCTCAAAAAGAAAGGTCTCCTTTCTGTTGTTTATTAGTTTTGTCTCATTATGATATGTTAATTTTTGTTTTTCCTTTTATATTATATTGTACTATAATATCATAATATTATATGTATTATATTATAATTCCTTAGAAATCTGTTTGTTTTCTAATGAGTGACAGAAATGTGGTGAATCTGAATGGGAGAGAAAATGGGTGGAATTGGGAGGAGTATATGGACCAAAACCATAATCAGGATATATTATGTAAGAAAAAATCTATTTCAATAAAAGAAAAACAAACGAACTAACAAAACAAAATCCAAATTTCAAAAAAGGTGGTAATTATATGCTGATCAATTTCAGCTCTAAACAAATGTAGTAACTGCAGTCTGTACTGGTGTTGAAATACTCAATTTAACACATTTTTCATCTTTTTAGATAGATGAGATCTTTGATTCAAGTAATCTGAAGAATGAATATAAAAAATCGAGGGTTTTTCAATTTGAGTGAGTAGACTCAAAGACATTCTACTAGTAGCATATTTCTCTGAACCAACACAGCTCAAATGTGTATTGTCATTATGTGTAGGAAAGGAGAAATATTTCCAACATGTTATGAAGATTTCAAAATGTTCATTTTTCTTTTTTCTTTTTATTTATTAATTTCTTCAGGTTACATCTCCATCATAGTGTCCTCTTTCTACCCCTCCTAGTCCCAACCTTCCACCCTCTTCCACCTCTCCCTTCTAACCTAAACCTCCAGAGTGGAGTGTCCACACATATCAGTCCCCCACCCCTGTTCAGCAGTCATATGAGGGCCAAGAGCCTCCTCATACACTGGGGGCCTACAAGGCAGCACCACTAGGACAAAGCGTCTCATTCACAGGAAACAAAGTCTGTTCATGTTCCCTTTGGTGCATTGGTTGTAGCATAGTTATGCTGTACTATATGGCTAAAATCTGATTATAAGTGAATAGATGCCATGTGCATCCTTCTGAGTCTAGGTAAGCTCACTCAGGATGAGCTTTTATAGTTCCATCCACTTGGCTGTAAATTGCATGATTTCATTGTTTCTGATGGCTGAGTAGTATTTCATTGCATAAATGTATCATAGTTTTTTAATCCATTCTTTGTTTGAGGGACATCTGGGTTGTTTCAAATTTCTAGCTATTACAAATAAGTCTGCTATAAACATAGATTAGGAAACTTCCTTGTGAATTGGTGAGGAATCATTTGGATGTATACCCCCAAGTGGTATGGCTGAGTCTTTAGGTAGAGATATTCCAAGTTATCTAAGATTTTGCCAGACTGATTTCCATAGCGGTTGTACAAGCTTGCACTCCCACCAGCAATGGAGGAGGGTTCCCTTTTCTCCACACCCTAGCCAGCATGTGCTGTCATTTGAGCTCTCTATATTATCCATTCTGACAGGTGTGAGATGGAATCTCAGAGTCGTCTTGAGTTGTATTTCTCTGATGATTAAGGATGTTGAGCATTTCTTCAAGTGTCTCTCGGCCATTAGGAATTCCTCCTTTGTGAATTCTCTGTTTAGCTCTGTTCCCCAATTTTTGATTGGATTATTTGGCAGAATACTTTGTATGAAACAAATCATTTCAAATAAAAAATGAGAATGTTTCATCCTGAAGTGTGCAGATTTATCTTTGTCTATGAATAACAACTTCTATCATGTAAAATAGTCATTGGTCATGGGATAAAATAATATGGTTTATTTTAAAATGTAACATAAGTTAGTTAATAAAAATACTTTTGTAATTATGTCCCTGAAACTTTCCTTACACTTACTGATTTTTTAGGATGTATTAATGATCATAACCCAGGATCGTCAGTTTGTTAATAATAACATAAAAATGCTAGCACTGCATGATCTGATGCATGCGCGATTGAGTAACTGGTGTAATTAACACTTTCCTTTATCCTGCATTATGTTTACTACTGTTCTTTTAAATTTTCTGCCAAAGGTAAGTGGACATTTTAATTGTTCTCTAAGTTATCTTCTTATGCGACAATATTTCAAATCAATCAATTTTATTTTAAAAAATATGCCAGCTTCTCATGTAGCCCAAGGTGTCCCAAGTCAGTCTTGACCTTTAAACTCTGATTTTCTTGTCTCTGTTTCCAAAGTGCAGGAATTATTACTATGAATACTGAGTCTGATTTTAATTAATATTCAAGGAAGTGTTTTTAGAGTACCTGTAGGAAACTGAATTTCACAAAAGGTCATTATGAAAAGCAAAATTAAGTTGGCTGTATTGTTCTTCATATCATCCATTTCCACTGTGATAAAATCCATTTCTAGTTTTCTTTTTCCATTTTAGTACTTTCATTTTATAATTAAATATTAATTATTGGACATATAATATTCATCTTAAACGTTGAATATAGAAAATTTACACATTTTGAAACCTCCTTAATGAAGTTTTCTTGTTGTTGCTATTAATGAACAGGAATATTGGTTTTATTGATCTGATTTACTCTCTACTTTTTCTCAGCTACTCTAATTAGGTTGTCACTCTTGACTTGTGGTCTTTGAGTTAAATTATCATTAGTTGCATAACTGATTACAGTTGGCATTGAATACATAGATAGTATTAAACTATTATTTATAATAATGCATAGATAGTATTAAACTATTATTAAAGATAATAGCCCAGTGATCATTAAATTAGTCAGGCTTTTTATGTTTAATGGTGCAGCTCTTCAGATATGTTTAATGTTGTAAAACTTAAAATACATTAAAACAAAATTTTATGTATGTTTTAACATATTCATACGGATGGGTATCAATCTGTATATATCCTTCTGTATATATGTCAATGCTTTTAAATATAAATATAAATTTACTAATTTATATTATAAAGTATATAATTTTATATGTCTTCATGTATCCAATATGCAGAGATGTACATGCATAGATAGTTGGTAGAGATAAGACAAATTTTATTTAGCTATTATTACATATATTATAACATGATAACTGTTTATCATTATCACCATATACAGTTTTGCAAAGAAGCTTTTAAAAGAACAAAATGCTCAAATTCTGAGAACTCAGGAATCAGGGACTGTCAGAAGCATCAAGAAGTGTCCAAGAACTAATCTTCCTACTGTGAATGAGAGTCATGACAGGTTTTTAGCACTCAGCTGCCTGCCATGTTTCTCCATTTGAGTGTCCTGCACAGAGACGAATGCTATATTGGTCTTGTCTTACTCAGTCTACATCACACATTTTCACTTTCTATAGTAGATGAAAATGGACAAAGAATTTAGGACTCTGTCCACATACACTTAGTTTATACAAGTGAGAGTAGCCATTGGGAAGATGTGACAAGAACACAGAATGCTTCCTTGTTCCACTTCAAACTGACCTTTACATTTGTAGTGTTATTTCCAAGAAATCTGAGATACAAACATGCAGTTTTTCTGATTTTTCAATATAGACTACGATAATCAAACAAAAGTACATTTTATTTTATTTAAGTAACATATTGTAATTGCCAATGATAGATCAGTGTTACTATTCAGGTAAATGATAAAAACCTCCCAAAGCCAGGGAAAGTTTGAGAGTCTCTAATTCTATAAAAATAGTTAAAACGTGAATAAATCAGTATTTTCAACTTAAGTAACAATTCTTCATAGTTGTTTCAGAGTGAGATAGATAAAAAGATGACTGAAATTCAACATATGCTGCTTTTTCTGATTATTTGAATAAGTGATTATAGGTTGCTTGCTCAAAAACACCTTTTTACTGATACGAGTAATACTAGCAAGTCTTGATTCAGAGACAATGTCCCCTTACTGCAAACAAGGATCAACTACTGTGAATTAAAGCTTAAAGAGTTCAGATATCTTTACTTTCTTCCCATAACATTAGCTGTGGCTTTTGTATAGATATTTATCTGTTCATATAAAATTGTGATTGATATCTACTAAGTATCATTTAATTTTATTGACAGACACTACATTAATTGTAAAGTGATTGGTACTGGAGAACAGAGTAAGTTAATTTTTAATGAGAATTATATTTTACTGTGTGCCAAAGAAGTGTTTGATGTTATATATATATATGGGTTATAGGAATATTCAAAAAACATTAGGAAATTATATATAGCCATAAAAGTATTAAATATGAATCATACTTGTCAGTATTAGTATCTATTAAGTGTTTGAGTCAGGACTTTAGAACCCTGTGAGAAATAATGTCCTCCTATGTTGGAATTATAAACTTTGCCTGATATGTGCAGTGTGTTCCATATTTTAACATTACTTTATGACGTCTAGATGAAAATGTAGAGCTTCCCCTACATTGAATTATTTTCATAATTGTGTCTGAAAATGTACATCAAATCTTTCTGGGAGATAAATATTTCTCAAAAGCAAATTATAAAATGAAGGAAGAACCGGTATATTTTCTTTCATTGTGTAATCTTAATTAATGGAGAAGAAAAAACGAAATATTTTTTATTGGTGAAAATAGACAAACTATTTTATGATGAAGCAAAATTCATATTAATATTTATCATCAACCTATTAATTTTAAATTAACATTTTAAAGTTTATCATGTTTAAGAAACATTACAACACTACTTGGATATAAACTGTACATATCTACAGGGCATAAGTACTTTATTTGTCCATGTCATCACAGCTCTTGGCTATAACGTTACAGGGCATAAGTAAATATTTTTGTATTAATAACTTCTGACTTGAAGAATGGTTTATATATTTGCTATAGTACTTAATTTATAAATGTTATGTTGGTACAAAATGACTTGTGATTGCAGACTAATTTTAAACCATTATAACTAACCTCAAACATGTTTGTTATTCAAAATAAGTAGCATTACATTCAAACCATTTTTGCTAACAAAAATAAGTTGCTTCACTCCTGCATTGTAAAACCCCATGCTTTGAGATTGGGCTTCTTTGTAAATATTGCCTGCATTCTCCTGATCGTGAAAGCTTTACCCTGCAAAATACTATCCAGATGTTTGAAGAAATGGTAGTCACTTGGGGAGAGGTCAGGTGATGTAGTTCATAAATCATGCACGCTTTCCGTTAACTGAATGTAACCCATTCTGAAATTCTAGAGTGTTGGAATCTTTTTATGGAAAGAAGCACCAAGACAGGACTAATGTAATGAAATAAGGCTTTGGATTATCAAGATTTGAAGCTCAACTCAACCTCTTAGTAACTGCAATTTCTCCAATCTTACTTTATAAAAAGGAGGAATACATATAATATATTATACTATATAGTGCAATTATTACAATTTATCAGTTGCAAATTATCAATGTGTCAAAGAAAGAAAAAATATAGAAGATGGTGGCCTAGTACAACTTATTTTACCTGCCCATTTTATTTTTTATTTTATTAAATCAAGTGGCTGGAAAAAAAAAGAAAATAATATTTTCTTATCTGGAGATAAAAATATAAAACATATATATTGTGTGTATTTATTTCTGTTAGTTGTTCTGAACTTTCTTCTCATTTTCACAATACTGAATGACTTTGACCTCCTCAAGTAATTGTTGTGAGTATCAAATAGGCTAGTAAATTTAAGACCAACTAGAGTGGAGATGTAGCTTACTGGAGGGTGCAGGAGCATGTCTATCATGCATGGATCCCTAGCTGGATTTGAGATTTTATTTAAAACTGAGTAAAATGGTGCAGGGCAATAATCACAGAACTCAATAGATATAGAGTGGAGAGAATCAGAACTTCAAGGTTATCCTTAGGTGTACGTTGTGTTCAAGGCCACCCTGAGCAACATGAGACTCAATAACTAACACCATATAAAACAAAAATTTCAGCCTGTGCCATGATTAATGCACCAGTAACTTGAATTGCATTAAAACATCTATCTCATTTCTAATAAGCTCAATAATGAAGATGCAGCATATTTAATGCATACAGTAAATTTCCTTGGTAAAGCAATCCATGTTATTCTTGATGTATCCTTACCAATGACATGGGGGAAAGGCCATTGCCTGATATATTCTCCTTGCAAATTATCAGCACAGCAAAGAAAGAAAAATATAAAATGTGGATTATAAAATAAAATTTTCTTACCTGGTCATAAAAATATACAAGTTCTAATCATATTTTCCAGCACTTTGTGTAGGTTTTTGAGTGGAGTTATATCTCTTTTGTTTCAATTATTTTTAATTTTTTTTCTCCTATGGTAGTCTGCAACAACTTTTTCTAAATTTTGTATTAACATAGCATGCAGGGAAAACGGTATAAACTTTGTGGCGAGCCACAAAACTGTGGCGAGCCGCAACCCTAAGATGGCGCCTGGCTTGATGCCAGAAAGCTCAAGCTTAGCTGTAAACAAGCCTTAGTTGGTAGCAGCTGCCTAGCCAGGTGTGCTTCCTCCTTCTGTGAGCCTATCTTGGATCACCAGGTGGCATGATCTGATTGGGTTTGAGTAGGCATATAAGGGCTTGGGGGAGGAGAAGCAGAGACACAAGCAGAGAAGCAGAGACACAAGGACACAAGCAGAGACACAAGCAAGGATTCGGAAGACTGTTTTCAAGGGACCTGAATAAACTGCTGGAGAAGAGATTTTGCGAGTTGCGTCGTCCTTGCTGGTCGAGGGGGACGCAACAAAACTTCATTTAATTAGGGTCTATTTTAAGGCTATGAACATAAGGTGGATTTGTTTTTTTGTTAGAATTATTCTCAGACACAGACAAAGCACTTTTACAAATACAGGACAAAATCAATATGACACAATAAGTTTCATAAATTAAGTACAATATATTTTGTTTAGATATTATTGAATAGTAACCTGTTCATCAAATATAAACTTTTTAGTTTCCTTGACTCAACAATTTTATTGTTATTGATATAATTATATTGACTTATTATTTCTATCTTTTAATGTATCTTTACACTTAAAATTTTTTTCAATTCATTTACTCTAATATGCTATCACACTATTATGAGTTCATATATATATTCAATTAATTTATGAAGATACAAATATCTTTGAACTCAATATAAATCTGCTTTCAAATTTATCTATCTACCTATCATCTATTTATATATTTATTTAGGTTTATTTATTACTTCAGGTTACATCCTGTACTATATGGATAAAATCTGATTATAACTGAATAGATGCCATGTGCATCCTTCTAAGTCTGGGTTAGCTCACCTAGGATGAGCTTCTCTAGTTCCATCCATTTGGCTGCAACTTGCATGATTTCGTTGTTTCTGATCGCTGAGTAGTATTCCATTGTGTATATGTACCACAGATTTTTATCCATTCCTCGGTTCAGGAACATCTGGGTTGTTTCCAGTTTCTAGCTATTACAAATAAGGCTGCTGTGAACATAGATGAGGAAATGTCCTTGTGGTTTGGTAAGGAATCATTTGGATGTATACCCAGAAGTGGTATGGCTGGGTCTTGAGGTAGAGGTATTCTAAATTTTATAAGATATTGCCAGACTGATTTCCATAGTGGTTGTACAAGTTTGCACTCCCACCAGCAGTGGAGGAGTGTTCCCCTTTACCCAAAACCTCACCAGCATGAGGTGTCATTTGAGTTTTTGAACTTAGCCATTCTGGCAGGTTTGAGATGAGAATCTCAGAGTCATCTTGAGTTGCTTTTCTCTGATGATTAAGGATGCTGAGCATTTCTTCAAGTGTCTCTCAGCCATTAGGGATTCTTCCTGTGTGAATTCTCTGTTTAGCTCTGTTCCCCATTTTTTGATTGGATTATTTGGTTTCTTGGCATTTAATATCTTGAGTTCTCTGTAAATTTTGGATATTAACCCTCTGTCAGATATGGGGTTGGTGAAGATATTTTCCCAATCTATAGGTTGTGGTTTTGTTCGAATGATAGTGACTTTTGCCTTACAGAAGCTTCTCAGTATGAGGTCCCATTTATTGATTGTTGGTCTTAGAGCTTGTGCTGTTGGTGTTCTGTTCAGGAAGTTGTCACCTGTGGGGATGAGTTCGAGGGTTTTCCCCACTTTCTCTTCTAATAGATTTAGTGTGTCAGGCCTTATGTTAAGGTCTTTGATCCACTTGGACTTTTGTTTTGTACAAGGTGATACGTATGGGTCTACTTTCATTCTTTTACATGTGGACATCCAGTTAGACCAGCACTATTTGTTGAAGATACTGTCCTTTTTCCATTGTATGGTTTTGGCTTCTTTGTCAAACTTTAAATGACCATAGGGTTCATTTCTGGGTCATCAATTAGATTCCATTAATCCACTGGTCTGTTTCTATACCAGTACCATGCTGTTTTTATTACTATTGCTCTGTAGTACCGCTTAAAATATGGGATAGTGATACATCCATATTTTTTTTTATTGTACAGGATTGATTTAGCTATTCTGGGTTTTTGTTATTCCATATGAAGTTGAGAATTGCTTTTTCCAGGTCTATAAAGAATTGTGGTGGTATTTTGATAGGAATCGCATTGAATCTGTAAATTGCTTTTGGCAGGATGGCCATTTTTATTATGTTGATCCTACCTATCCATGAGCATGGAAGATCTTTCCATCTTCTGATATCCTCTTCAATTTCATTCTTCAAGGACTTGAAGTTCTTGTCATATAGGTCTTTCACTTGCTTGGTTAGAGTTACCCCCAGGTATTTTATATTGTTTATGGCTATTGTGAAGGATGTTGTTTCCCTAATTTCTTTCTCAGTCCATTTATTTTTTTGTTTAAAGAAGGGCTTCTGATTTTTTGAATTAATTTTGTATCCAGCCACCTTGCTGAAGGTGTTTATCAGCTGTAATAGTTCTCTGGTGGAATTTTTGGGTCACATGTATACTATCATATCGTATGCAAATAGGGATAATTTGACTTCTTCATTTCCAATTTCTATCTTTGATCTCCTTTACTTGTCTTATTGCTCTAGCAAGAACTTCAAGTACTGTGTTGAAGAGATATGGCGAAAGTGGGCATCCTTGTCTTGTCCCTGAGTTTAGAGGGAATGCTTTAAGTTTCTCTCTATTTAATTAGATGCTGGTTCCTGCCTTGCTGTATATAGCTGCTTTCCAATTTAAACACCAATTTTTGATACTTCTTTGATTGAAATTTTTGAGAAAGTATATATTTAAGCGACTATAAGCTATACTTCTGTAAATAATATGTCTCAAAATATTTTAAAAATTATATGATATTATAATCATTATTTTTCTAGTAATTTACTAACATTTTATATTCTTTTTTTAATTTTTGTTATTTTGGTTTTTCGAGACTGGGTTTCTATGTGCATCCTTGGCTGTCCTTGATTCACTTTGTAGACCAGACTGGCCTTGAAATCACAGAGGTCCTCCTGTCTCCGCCTCCCGAGTGCTGGGATTAAAGGAGTGCGCCACCATGCCATGCTTATTTTATTTATTATTTTTAATTAACAGTGCAAGCATAGACTTTTTGGGAAAAAAGTGGCATGTTTTAGCTTTAAGTACAATTCCTGTGACCTTTTTCATTCTAAGCCCAGAATGAAGACTATTTTTATCTTGCATGTTATCCATGTGTATCTTTTTCATTTTGCACCATCTCCATAAAATACCAAGACTAATTAACCAACAAGGAAGTCTATATTTCTGAATCTGCTATAATAGCAAACTGTATGGACTCTGCCCATGAGAGTTTTGTACCAAAACACCACTTTTCCCAAGTATGAGCACATACTCCTTTGTTCCAATTTGATGTCCCATGACCGGCTGCATCATTCACAAGCCACACTCTTCTATATTTAGCCCAAATGCCTTTTCTCTCATTTTTCACTAATATTATTCTAATGTGCCTGCATATAGATAGCAACATTCATCCATTTGTTTACTAGGAATCTGTAATCTGATAAACATGATGTCACCGGTCCCTTTTGGTTCTGTTTCTCCATATGCACAGATTGCAGCTAAAATCTCAGGCCCCCCATGGCAAAATTCCTTTTATACAGTTGTGATTAGACCTATTATTATTTGTTTTACTCAGTTAAACTTTTCATAGAAATCAAAATTCCATCTTGCTGATGTTGCTGAAAGCTTTTGCATTTTATTAAATATGTTAAAACATAACTTAAATTCCTTTGGAATTTTTTAAAACAATTTTATATACTTCTTTGTCATTTCATTTAATTTTGATAAAAACATGTTAAAGTTCAAACTGCACTTGGTTTTCAAAGAGAGAACATGATTATTTATAATAGTGATTTTTTGCTTTTTTAAAATTACTTTTCCAAAAAAGTAGATAGATTTCCTAGACCTCAGGCTATTTTTCAAATAAAATAATTATATTCTCATCCTTTATTAAATGCTTTTGACTTAGCCCATTTTTCCAACATCAAGGTTTTGTTTTTACAATTCTGACATGATAATTTTGTAACCTAGAGCATGCCTTTTAGTCTCTTTGTAGAATTTTCCTTTCTGAACTTGTTTATAAAACTATATTTGTGAGAAAACACATAAAATTTATTAGAAAGTGGAAAATACAAATATTGTGTAATTATTTGTGCTCTTTTTGTATTATCTCATTTTAGTTTTTTTTCCTTAAAATAATTTTATGATGGTTGAAACCCATATAGCTTGTTTACACATTATTTTTGTTCTTTCAAGTTGAAATACTTACTTTTTAAAAACAAACCACACACATTATTTATTCCCTTTTTTTTTTTCATCAAGGAAGGACATCCATAAAATCAGCGCAATGGAACCCATGGGGCTGTGCTCTGATTATGTCAGTTCCCATCTCCCCAGGTAACCACTGCTTAGGAGAATGAAAGCATATGTTTTTAAATGGTATATAAACGAACCTAGTTAAGTAACCCATATTTTTAAATGTTATGCAACCCATATGTTCTTACCTTTTACCTTCCCTTTCTCATAATTTTCTTAACAATTTGTTCAAATGACTGCCTAGCTTTTTAATTAATTTATTCTCATTTTGTACATTATCCTATTGTTACTTACCACCATGTATTTATCTAATCTGAGAAAGAATTTGATCTCATCAGCTCAGAGTTCTTGTCATGCAGTAACATAAGTCATAGCACATTGAAAATAATATAAAATGAAATAAAATATAAAAGAAATACTAGAAAACCGAATTCAAGAACACATCAAAAGTATCATACACCATGATCAAGTAGGCTTCATCCCAAGAATGCAGGGATGGTTCAACATATGAAAGTCTATCAATGTCATTCACAATATAAACAAGATGAAAGAAAAAACCACATGATAATCTTGCTAGATGCAGAAAAAGCATTTGGCAAAATCCAACATCCCTTCATGCTAAAAGTTCTGGAGAGAACTGGCACACAAGGACTGTACCTAGAAATAATAAAGGCAATATACAGCAGGCCAGTGGTCAGAATCAAATCAAATGGAGAGAAACTTGAAGCATTTCCTCTAAACTCAGGGACAAGACAAGGATGTCCACTTTCACCATATTTCTTCAATATAGTACTTGAAGTTTTGCCAGAACAATAAGACAACTAAAGGAGATCAAGGGGATAAACATTGGAAATGAAGAAGTCAAATTATCCCTATTTGCATATGATATGATAGTATACATGAGCGACCCCAAAAATTCCACCAGAGAACTCTTACAGCTGATAAACACCTTCAGCAAAGTGGCTGGATACAAAATTAACTCAAAAAAATCAGAAGCCATTCTTTATACAACAAAAAATATACTGAGAAAGAAATAAGGAAAACAACCCCCTTCACAATAGCCACAAACAACATAAAATACCTGGGGGTAACTCTAACCAAGCAAGTAAAGGACCTGTACAAAAGAACTTCAAGCCCTTGAAGAAAGAAATGGAAGAGGCCTTTAGAAGATGGAAAGATCTTCCATGCTCATGGATAGGTAAGATCAACATAATAAAAATGGCCATTCTACCAAAAGCAATTTAGAGATTCAATGCAATTCCTATCAAAATACCAACACAATTTTTATAGACTTGGAAAGAGCTATTCTCAATTTTATATGGAACAACAAAAAGCCCAGAATACCTAAATCAATCCTGTACAATAAAAAAAAAATCTGGAGGTATCACCATCCCAGATTTCAAGCTGTACTACAGAGCAATAGTTGTAAAAACAGCATGGTATTGGTATAGAAACAGACCAGTAGATCAATGGAATCAAATTGAAGATCCAGAAATATACCCACACACTTATGGCCACCTAATTTTTGACACAGAAGCCATAACGGCACAATGGATGGACAGCATCTTAAACAAATGGTGATGGTCCAACTGGATGTCCACTTGTAAAAGAATTAAATTAGACCCATACTTATCACCTTGTACAAAGCTTAAGCCCAAGTGGATCAAAGACCTTAACAAAAGGCCGGTCACACTAAATCTACTAGAAGAAAAAGTGGGAGAAAATCTCGAACTCATTGGCACTGGCGACAACTTCCTGAACAGAACACCAACAGCTCAGGACCTGAGATCAACAATCAATAAATGGGACCTCATGAAACTGAAAAGCTTCTGTAAGGCAAAGGACACTGTCATTCGAACAAAACGGCAGCCTACAGACTGGAAGAAAATCTTCACCAACCCCACATCTGACAGAGGGCTAATATCCAAAATCTACAAAGAACTCAAGAAATTAAATGCCAAGAAACCAAATAATCCAATCAAAAAATGGGGGACAGATCTAAATAGAGAATTCACAAAGGAGGAATTCCTAATGGCTGACACTTGAAGAAATGCTCAACAATCTTAATCATCAGAGAAATGAAACTCAAGACGACTCTGAGATTCCATCTCATATCTATCAGAATGGCTGAGATCAAAAGCTCAAATGAAGCGCATGCTGGCGAGGGTGTGGAGAAAGGGGTACCCTAATCCATTGCTGGTGGGAGTGCAGGCTTGTGCAACCACTATGGAGGTCAGTCTGGTGATATCCTGAGATCCATGCTGGCTCCAGGGGTTGATTATAAATACCTATTGTATTTTTCTTACTCTCTGTTAGTGTGCTTTTCAAATCCCTTGGAACATATTTAATTTTAAATATAAATGAAAACAAATGTGATGTACACTAAGACACTACAGTGTTTTGCAGACTTTCATATGGAACTAATAAAATCCTCTTAACTGAGCCCCAGCTCTCTGATAAGAGAAATTACTTTACATATTATGACTAGTAGTTTTCTATTTTCAACGAAGGCATTGATTCAATCTGTAGTTTCCTTCTTGCCTCTGGTTTCTCCTGGGTTTGTTTTGGGTTATCATTTTGTATTTCTTCAAATTGAACCTGGGCCTCATATGCTAGGGAAGTTCTCTATTACTGAGCTATGTGCTCTGACTCATTTATACTTTTAATTCACTTCCATACAGTGCCGTAAGTTTTTTCCTTGAGAACCTATACTTCATGATATTTCTGTGCATGATAACTCAGTAATTTCTCCCAAAAAAGTAAGGTTTGTCAGTTTGTCTTATGGTGATAACAGTCACTTTCCCTTCTTCCTTTCCTTTGTACTAAATATCTGTTGGAATAACTCAACACACTGAAGAAATACTTATTGAATATTCTGTTATCACAGTCTTTTATAATTATCAGCATTCATTTCAGTTTTACTTGCCTTCTGATGTGGTCCCATTTTGACTTTTTCTTTTTTTTTATCTAGGAATATTTCCTTTCTTACCTTAAATGTAATGTGTAGGTCTTTCAGTACAAAATTCCACCTTTCTATTCTTAACACCAGTGCAGATTTTTCTCAGACAGCAGTATAACCTCAGTGTCATGGCCAAATCCTCCATTTTCATTAGCATTCTGCATCCTTTGATTTCCACTACATGAGAAAATCAGAGCCCTGAGATTTTAGAGTCAGGATGTCTGTCTTTTTTTTGCTACTAACACGGGGAGGGTTGCACTCAGAGAGGAAAATACAGAAGAGATCCTTGAACTACTACCGTGATATATTCATCATCTGTCATTTTCTCAGTGGTTCTTGGAAGTGAATTGATACATGTTGAACTTTATTTCTTGATCCAAATGTAGCTATCTTAATATTTGTTTCTTTAAAGGATGTGGTCTGTGATATATGAACTCATACTTTTAGCTGAAATTCTTTCTCACCTACTTCTCTTAAACTAAAACAATATTTGATTTAGAAATAATCCATCAATTTCTTTGTTCCATTAAAATACAAAGGACACTTTATCTACAATTATACTTTATTTTTCTTATGTGTGTCCTTTATTGGTTAAAAGTGCCTTTCCATTTATTTGCATAAAATTATATCTCCTCTTATTCTTTACAGAAATATTTATATGATTATTCTTTCTTGTTATTATTTATTCAGCAGTTATTTATTTGAATCATATTGTATATTAGTGATTTTCTTGCTGGTGTGCATGTATTCAAAGCAAACTTGGGAAGAAATCTGATGTCTTAATAGATATATCACATTCAAATGGAGGAGAAAATATTGAACAACAAATCACATATAAACACCAATTAATAAGAAATTATAATTGTGAGACAATATATGGTACAAGTTGTTATATGACCATAAGCTAAATTCCTATCTTTAAAAAAGTAGAAGCAGGCAAAGGAAAAACGGCATAATGAGATAAAAGAATCAAAGTTTCTTTGATGAAGGATAAGCATACTAAAATATTAAATATAATGTGATTACTATCTTCAGTGAGAATTCAAGACATGAAACAGGAGATCATTTGATAATTAAAATATTGAGAACATTTAATTTTCTATTTTTCCAATAGTTGTATATGGACTTTGTGGCATACAAATCCTCTGGTGATGAGATTCCCACTAAGTCTCCAGGAAAGGCATTTCAGTTGTAGCACTAGTAGAAGGACATGGTTGTGTGATTTTCTTGGTTTTATCTATCTTTAAATTGTATGTATCATCCATAAGTATTTATCACACTATTTATATATATTATTATTATTTTATTTTTTCACCATTTATTTATTTCTTCAAGTTACATCTCAATCACAGCCCCATCCCTCCTCCCCTCCAGGTCCCACCCTCCTACCTTCTTCCCCCTCCCTTCTATCCACTTTTTTTTTAATTTAAAGTATATCTTTCCCCCCTCAACATCTCCCCTTTTAGTCCAGTAAAAGGTTCCTTTTCTCATAACAATGAATACAATACAAACAATAAGAGCAATTAGGCCACAATTGTGAAAGTTATAAGGTGTAACATACATTCCCAATGTCCAGTCCATATATATTTGGCAACCAATAACAATATTCTATTATCTATCTATCTTGATGAGTTTAAAGTTCTATACCTAACTCAGTTCCCATCCTAACTCACATTACCAACTAAAAAATAATCTTCTTAGACTCAGAATAGCCTTTTAATTCCCAAACAACTTAAAATTTAACTGTGAGACTATAACTATCTAATCTTCAACCACATGAGAGACCTGAGAAGGATAAATATAGCTGAATAAACAGGAAGTGCAGAGCCAGCAACTTCCATAACTTAGAAATGGCAGACACCTGGCTGCCAGGACAGTTCCCAATTTGTCTCTATCACATTGAAACATCTATCTTCAGCCTCTTGGCTGACGTTGCAAGCATTAGTGAGACAGCATGTAACTGCTGACAATTTCTTATTTCACAAATACTTTCTAGTAATAGAAAAATATTTAGCAAGCTGATTCTGAGTAGAAAACTAGCCTTCTAAGTCTCTAGTCACAATTACAGATTGAAATAATATAGTTCTCCATTGCTGTTTTTTCACGCTAACCATTTAGTCACTCTGAAAGTTTCACACAAAAAGCATTCATCATCACAAAAAACACTGTCGCATACAGTGTCCAGAAACATCATAAAACCATTATTGTACTGTGTATCTATCAACATCTTATGTGTTAAGTAATCTGTCTTATAAAGTAGAAGTGACTTCTGCTATTTTCTTTTTGTTGTACTTAATTGCATGGCTCATGAGCTGAATTTGTTTTCTCTCTCCCTCTCTCTCTGCTGAGTTTGTGTTCTCTCTCTCCCTCTCTCTCTGCTGAGTTTGTGTTCTCTCTCTCCCTCTCTCTCTGCTGAGTTTATGTTCTCTCTCTCCCTCTCTCTCTGCTGAGCTTGTGTTCTCCCTCTGTCCCTCTCTCTCTCTCTCTCTCTCTCTCTCTCCCTCCCTTACCCCTCCTTGTTATAGTTGCACTGATGTGTCACAGAATTGGGACTACAACTTCTATGGTAATTGATGGGCACAAATTCTTCTGGGATGTATTAGTAGAGCTTCAAGCAGTGAGGAAAGCAGTGAATGGGAAGCAAATGGGTTCAGGAGCTCTGGAGACAAGAATGTTGCTTGAGGCAGGGAGGTAGGCATCCACTAATAAGTACAACTAAACAGTAGGAATGATTATGCTTGTGGCTTGTCTTGGCCATTATATATCATTTGCGCTTGGTGGTTATGCTCAAATGTTGATTTCCCAAACCAATTAGCCTTCAGCATGGTGCTAACTAGTCCACATTTGACTCCTAGTTAGAATGATCACTGGACCTTTGATTTTATGGCTCATAATAATGATACAGACTCCCACTGGACTTTTGAAGAAGGAATATTTTTCTTTCAATCTTGAATACTTTTTCCAAGGACCAAATTCCTATTAAGTTATTTAGGGCGAATTTATAATACTACATCTTTACATTTTTAACCAAGAGCTATAAAATTAAACATGACAATAGTATTTTTTATTAAAACAATCA